>VXBB01021694.1:438180-476787 GCA_013399915.1 Illadopsis cleaveri | reverse complement strand
CTTGTGAACAGTTTCAGGTGTTTTTTTTAAAGCCAACAATGCAGATGGAGGCAGCTTTAAAAAAAAATGAAGTTAACAGGACACCTCATGAGTCGTGCAGTGAGAACTGACTTTGTTAGAGAAATGTTTCAGAAAGGAAAGCTGCCACATCGAGTGTTTCATGGCATGCAGTGCAAATTCACTTAACTTTGTATGCCTGGGCAGCTGGGACTGTGTGGATCTGGCTGTAAATCTGATCCTACACTGAGACACATTCACACTCATCCTCATGGTTCAGAGCAGGATCTGGGAAAGCAGGCAGTAGTTGGAAATGAATGGGATTTGCACTCCTAAATCAGTCAGACACTTAAAATATCTTTTGTTTTGCTTTTTCTTTCTTTTTTTTTTTAAATCAGACTCAAATCAGGCCAAAATCAGGTCACCTCACCTGTCCAATTTTTCCTCCCAAAGACTGTGCTTACCCTAAGCCTGAATTTGGCCTCTTTGTAGGTGGCACAATCCTGACTTTCACTTTACAACTTCCCACCTAAGCCCTCATCTGCCCTGTGATGCCACATCACACTTGGGCTTGAGATGTAACTTATCAGACCACGTTGTGGAAGCTGGCTAACAATCCTATGCATTTCCCTCCCCATATTCCTTTCTCCATCCTCCCCTCATTTCTCCCCACCAATTTCTTTTCTTTAATGTGGAATTTGGCCCTACATTTTCCTTAAACACCTTTCTGTAAACCTCTGCGGTATTTCAGAAAGCATTAGGGTTTGCTAACGCTCCTCTAATCCTTTGTATTCCAGCTTTTGAAGGTGGGAAGGATCACAGGTAGTTTGTTTTCTTCTTGGAAATGTTAATGAGACTGGATGCAAAAAAAGAAGCGAATTTTAGAGTGAACATGTTTTTCAGTTAATTGAAGACATTGTTTCAGTGTATGTTCTTAACTGCTGCTTTAAAAGTAAGCCAAAACCTGTCAGAATGGCAATTGAATGATGCGTGCAAAGCAGTAACAGAGCTGCTGGATATAAACAATAGTTTAATCAGACCTGATGGCCACGCAGAACTGCCCGAATTCCTCTCGGGACTTCTCATCTGGCGCAGCCACGTCCCCGAATCCCCGCAGATACAGTATTTGCAAACTTAATCAGCAGCAACCGGTTTTTTCTCATGACCTGCTGTGCAGCCTCCCCCCGGAATGGGCTCTTGTGCCGCGGCATCTGCGAGCGGCTCTGGCCGCTGCATAAAGGGCCGGGGGCTGCACTTCTGCCCCTCTGGATTTCACACTGATGCCTAGAAATGCCACCACACATCCCCGCTTTCAAGCGACACCGAATGCCTCGTTTCTCCCCTCTATTCATGGGGGATTTAATTGCCTCGCACATCAAAAGCGGGATATCCCCCAATTACCGTCCTCGGGATGCGTGCCAAGGGATCCAGGCACCCGCAGGGGAATGGAAGTGTCCAAATGTGGCCCAGAGGAGACAGGGGGAAAAAAAGGAAGCTGGCACGGACAAGCAGGTGTTAAAACANAAAAACTTTTGTGAAAAATTGCTTAGTTGAGTACAATTTTACAGACAAATAAACCTGATTTTTTCAAAAGGCAGTAATGCTACCTACCCTGAAAATTCAAACTCTCCAAATTCTATGCTGTTTCTTCCTCTTCACCCTCTTTTCTGCCTAGATTTCTTTTGTACTTGTTTTACACACCTACTGTAAGATGGAGCTCTGTTTTGTTTGTTTCTGGTAAGGTTTTTCTACTGAAAAAAAAAAAAAAAAAAGGTGACTGCATTCCTGTAGTATGAGAAGCTCCCAGGGTGTTTGCAAAGACTTTTCCCTTCCAGCTTTGCTGCAATGGGGATCTCAGACAGAAACGCTGATTTAAAAAGTTTGGCATCTCATGGAGGAGTCAGGAAACTTTTTAGGCTGATTATAGAGATATGTCTTCAAAGGATAATTAGGAATTCAGAGGAGACTTCACTGGGGCTGCACATCAAGGTGAAGAATGCATTTGAATTAGTAAATGATGAGGAAATTATTCAAACTCCCTAGAGGTCGCCTAGATAGGACAGTCTGGGGGGAAAAAAATGGCAGTGACTTGAAACCTTTCCAGAGAGACTTCCAGACATGAAAATTGACTTCTGCTCACATCCTGCATCCAAACCCTGTCCAGAATGCCTTGGAAATGCTTTGCCTGGAGGATGCCACCAAATCCCCAGGGAACTGGCAAAGAGCAGGGTAGCTGAGTAGATCCAAAAAGTGATAATTTGCATCATGGGATGGCTGGGGCTCCCAAAATTTTTAGGTCAGCCCAAGTAAGTCTCAGTTTTGACTCTGCCCCTTCTTTAATTTTATGATTCTTCTCACTCCAGCCTTGCTGTGTCACAACAGCTCTGAGCTACAGCCTCTCTGAGCATCAGTCCCTGAGTTTCTTTTGGGTGTGTGGATAAAAAAAAAAAGCCTGTGCACAAGCTGCATCTTCAGGCTGCAATCCTGGAAGTCCTTAATCATGTTAAATGCATGAATAGTGTCCTTCAGGGAAATGCTGCTGTTTCTTTACTGCAGGTTAAGCCCAGGCACAAAGATATTCAGTATTAGGGCTCCTGGTGATTTTCTTGTACACATATGCCAGTGTGGAAATTTCAAGTGGCTGTCTGTAAACTGAAAGATTAAAAGTGAAGAAAATGGGGAGAGGCAGAGTGTTTTCAAGTTTCCCTCAGATGGAGGAAGGCACAAGGAGACAGGACTTTTGTCAAGGCTGTTTAAGCAGCTGGAAAAAATGCCATTTGTCAGAGAGTTTCGATAGTCTAGTCTAGACAAGACGAGTGCCTGCTTCCAAATCCTGACAAATTAATGTGTGCTGCAACTTGGAAATATAATTCAGATGCTGACAGAGATTTCTGTTGTAAGTACACACACATATGCAGTAGCATATGCATCCACAGAGGGAAAATTCCATTTGTTTTACCTTGGGGATTTATCCTCTTGGTTTATAAGGTGACTGTCAGTCACTAGGGCCACAAATGTAGCAGGATGTTTGCAAATGCCCAATTCAGGTTAGTGAAAAGCCTCTTTTTCCTGCCTTGGCACAAGCTAAAAAACCCCACTAGCTGTCTTTCAGGGCTGGATTGCAGGGACGGGCTGGGGCACTACACTGGGCTGTGCGAACAGGCAAGTGCAATGGAGATCATCTTCATAACGGTGATCAAGGTCAAATTTAAATAATCTTTCTGGTGTTTTTTGGTATTTTTGTCCTTGCTACTTTTGCATGTTGGATGCCTCTGCCCCTTGTCCCTCCTCTTCTTGATAAGGAGAGTGTGATGGACACTCTGATGCTGCAGAAGGTTCTACTTCACTGGGATGCAACCCGGCTGCCCAAACAATACATCATAATTTATCAGCTCATCAGCAGCCAATGCCTGCACTTAAAGAACCTGATCCTCTTTGCCTCTGAGCTTATGAATCGTCTGTTTATTGTCTCAGAAAAAAGACTTGCACTCTTTTACAGCTGTAATAAAGCAGAGTTTCATTGGCTGCAAGGGGTTATGGCGCTTCCTTCTACCTGTGGCTGAGAAGATTTGGATTTTCAGCTCCAGCATTCCCTGTTGCTGCCTCTCAAAGTGTTGTGAGCTGTTCCATTAAAAGCTCTTCCTCCTCCACACTCCCCAAATGTGGCATTTCAGGACAGATTTTTCCTGCTAGGTTTGCTCCTCTTTATTGGTCTTTGCACTTCCAGCATCTGGGAGCAGCGTACGGAGCAGATGTTCCCATAATTTATTTATATTTAGGGAAAGCCTGGTGTAGGTTGTGCAGGGCTGAATTCCCCTCTGGATGGCTGTTTCCCTGATGTGTCAGCACAGTGTTTTCAGAGCTTTAGTGTTTCCTGCAGTAAAGACTTGATTCACTGTTGTGTCATGCCATGAATCCCCTGGTAGCTCCTGAAATGGCATTTTTAGTTTCAAACAAGGGTTCTGATGCTCTGCAAGGCTCAGAAAACTTCTATTTCTCTTTCCCTAAACACCTCTTTATATCTTTGTCTTTTGGATCTTTTTCTGCTCATAGGAGACCAAGGTCAATACTCTTCAAAATAAAATTGGATGGCGTAATTATTGTTCCGGCTCAGTTAAGAGCTTGAATGTTTCCATATTAATGTCTGTCATTCTCTTCTTTTGAATGACAGTGCTTCTGACTGGGAGCTGCCAAGAACAGTTTGAACATTAAAGATGCATGAGTAAAAACACTGTATTTTGTTAAGCCAGTCCATTTGAATGTCTTAGAAATATGTGTTCATATCACATCAAAACTGCCAGCAATGGCAGGGCTTTTCCTTTGCAGAAAGGGGGCCTTGTAAATGGTTGTATTCATTGGAGTTAAAATTAGCTTTCTGTGGTGTTGACTTGCAGCCAGCTTTTCCCACAGGGCAATTTATTTAAGGAAAAAAATTAGCCTTAAAATAGTAATGTACATATGACATATTCTGTGAACTCGGGAGTCCATTTGGACTGAAGCTTTCTTTATATTTCTTTCATCCATGGTGCCTTAAAGGAACAGTATGGCAGTCAACAAATGTCCCTTGAAAATGCACAGATAATGCAACATTTCCCTCCAATTTGAGTTCCTACAGGTGTCTTCTATGGGGCTATAGAGACAGGGAATTAAATTCTTCCTTGAGCCATTATCTGGGAGAGTTTGCCCAGTACTTGGACCATGAAGGTACCCTTTGTTCTCCCACTTACATTGCTTGGATTTTAAAACAGGATTCAGATGGAGGTCGCTGTATTTTTTTAAAGAGAAAAAAGTAAACTCTGTGAGTTGACCAGAACTTTTGTGCATCACTAAGCAAGTGAGCCGTGTTGCACACTGTGGCATCCTGGCTTGGTCCCCTCCAGGGACAGAAGTGCCATGTCCCCACGGAACTGCCTGCTTGGGTAACAGCGAGTTTTCTTCCTGCCTTTTGGCCAGGGTAAGAAATAAATCTTGGCCTTTGTCCCAAGAAGGCATTTTTCACTTCCCCCTCTCTCTTCTGCTCTCTCCTGGCATAGCTCCATGGTGCCCTGGAGTGTGGGCTCAGGAACATGGGGTCGTCCATAAGGAGTCAGTGTGAAACCTCTGATGGAAAGCAAAGCTTCCCTGATTCAATTAAATATAGGAAGGGAGAGGAGGTGTTGACTTTCACAGGGAATTAGGATCCACTTACTGAGTCCTCTACCCTCTGGTTTGCCAAGGGGTCCTTCATGCAGATCACAGGTGGATGCTTATTTTGATTTCTCTTGGAAAGGTCTTGTGGGTATTAATGGAAAAAGTGATTTATGGTTCAGGTGCTATTTTCATACGGATAATTTGTCGATCCTACTGAGCACTTTGAGGGGTTGAAATACCAATTCTTGTATCTTTTGGCATTATCTGCTCGGTGCAAAATTTATTATCCTCAAAAGCTTTCTACTCACTATCAGATGGTGTTGCTTTACCTGCAAAGCAATTACAATTAAAGGGAGCCTCCACATATGCACATTTTGTTATTTGATTTTGTGGGGAGTAAAATATATCAAATAAGGTTAGGTCTCAACTCTTGTTTGTTTTGGTTTCTGCTCACATCCTTGTCTGATTCTCTGCTACAGCAGGTTTCCTTGAGCAAAGTGCAGCCAAGGTGGAGCCTTAAAGATGATAATAAATCAACCCAGATACAATAGCTCTGCTTCTGACACCTCCTGTAAGCCCCTTGTGAATTCCATTGGGTTAATTTGCAAAGTGCTATAGCTTAAAAACCAAAATCCGCATTTGGAGGGCAACATTGCTCAAGAGTTATTCACAAAGATCAGTCACCCAGAAAAAAACACACATCAAAGGAAAATCTTTACACAGGACCTATGTTAGTATCAATTATAAAGTGAATGCACGATGCTTTTTTTTTATCAAGGAAACTTCATGAACTTTGTGAGGGCATGGGAAGGCACTACAAGCAACTGCAGTGCCAAATCTCCTTCCAGGAATGATCGTGATCATGAGGTTACAGTAATAGATGTCTTCTGACCTCTGGTCTCCCTTTGGCTCAGCAGAAATACCTTCAATTCTCTATGTCTCACCTCTTTATATTTTATTAGCATCCTATTAAAGGGAGGCAAGAAGTGTGAGACACAGCATGTTTTGTTTCTCAGCATGCAAACTCCACCTTATCTAAGAGATTTATGTTTATCTGGTAGACTACACCTAAATTCTGTTTGTTTTATTTGAGGCTTGAGTAGATCAAGAGCCTCTAAAGCCAGGTAACCAAGGAGGAACACAGATTGTCTGCATGAAGGTGTACAAAAGGAGTAGGATCAATAAATGGAGATGCAATGAGTGCTCCTTACAAAGCTACTGAAATCTGTGATTGCTTTATCCTGTCAGATTTTGCCTAGGCTTTGAAGGGTTTGCTCCAGAAAATGAACTTCTCTACTTCTCACTGAATTCAATTAATGGCAGTGAATAAATATGAATCCATGAATAAAGCTTTGTCCACTCCTTTATTTTTAAAGCTTTGTCTGTAGCAAGGTCTCTGTGTCTTGAGTAGAGAGAACCAACAACTCTGCCTCTTTTTTTTTCATTTTTTTCCTGCAGGGTATGACAGCTAAACTAACATTTCTGCCTGCCAGCATCTCTTGGAGCGTGAAATGAATCAAGGGCAAGAAAGAATAGCAGAAAGTCTGAAAAGCAAGATTTTTAGGTGTGTAGAAAGACCTGTTTCTGTTTGCCTTTACTCAAGGCTCGTGGGGAGGGCTCTGAAAGCTCCCACTTCCCTGTTTGCTTTGGCACGTTTAGCAGGAAAGTTGTGGAGCATCTTCCATCAGGCTTAGACTCCCTCTGGGCTGGGGAGCTTGGGGGAGAAAATTTGGAGATGCTGAGGGTTAAGCTTGGATTTAGCCAGCTGGTTGACTTTCAACTTATTTTTTTTTTTTAACATAGTGGTTGAAGAAAATGGGGTTTGATCAGCTCTTTGGGCCAGGGCTGGATGTCAGCCTGGCGGGGTGGGAGCAGGGCTGGAGCCTGCGTGGCGGCCGTGTCTCCTCTCCTGGCACTTCCAGCAGAGGCAGAAAAGCCTTTCCCTTGCACACACAACCCCCTGCCTCCCTGGTGCCAGTAAAAATAAGAGAACTGCATGGCTTGAATAGCAGACCTCCCTCAAAATAACTCTGTGGTCATGAGCTGAGGGCAGAAATCGTTCCTTCCCCGCAGCACATGTGAGATAAATGGTTTGCGTGATTACTTCTTTCCCCTTCCCCCATTTTTAAAAGCAGGTTCAGGTTTTTGAGCGGTTTTCCTTCAAGGAAGTGCATGAGAGCCATTAAATACATATTTCTCTTGGAAATATCACCAGAACCTTCTTTCCCTTGCACTGCAGAAAAGAAGTATATTAAAATATTTTCGCTGAGGGGAACTTCATCGTAGTGTTTTATGGGGTTATTTTGCTCAGTCTTATCTCTATTCTTTGTCACTTTTAGATGAAGTGATTCCTCTGGCAACAAATAATTTCTCCTAATCACACAACCCAGCCTGGGAATTTTCCTGATTTACTCCACAACACACTTCAGTAGATGGAGGAATAGGGAAAACTGAGGAATGCTGAGGCGTTTTTGCTCACTCCCACTTTCTGGCACCGAGATTAAAGATCTTTTTCTCACCTCGAACCCCTGACCCCTTGCTTTCTGGTAGCTCAGCATCCTCTAGATGGCCCTTAGGCACAGCTTACGTAGGATGTGTACAGGGAGAGCAAGAATGGAGTTTCCTGCTGTGAAGGTCTTACGGATTCTGTGAAATCCCGGAGAGATTCGGGGAAATCTGCATTATAATGCAGTGTTTGGGGCAGGTCTGCGCGCTGAGCCGGCGCACAAAAGGTAACGGAAACTAAATGTGTCAGGCATCATCTTTCTAATCCAATGTGGGTCTGTTTAATCTCTTTCAAAAGATGTCTTAAGAAGTCCCGGTGTCTTCATTGAGCCCTGGGCTTTCACTGCTGCCCTTCTGGGGGCCGGGCTATGGGGTTCTGGGGCTCTGACTGCTCCACATCCCCCATTAAACTGAGGCTTAATTAACACATAGAGGCTTCAGCCTGGGCAGGAGGCATGGCAGTGGGTCTGGAGGAAGCGCCTGTAATCCTATAAACAGCTCCTTGAAGGGCAGGAGGAGAGAACTGGGAATTCATGCTCTTTCCGTCTCGAACAGGAGGAATAGACAAGCCCTGAGATGTGACTCAGGGCACGAAAATGCCAGCTCATTCCAGCTTCTAAACTCCTCCACCTGGATCCCCTTGGACTTCCACAGCCATTTAATCTTTGCTTTGCCTCCTGCAGAGCCCCCTGGCTCAGACCCCGAGTTCTAGAGTCAAAATTCAGTTCCTGCTTTCTCCCCATGCAAATGTCATTCTCCTAAGGCAGCTCTGGAAAGCTGAATGCTGTGGGAAAGTGAAGCAGTGTTTGGAATTGGTGGTGGAGGGGAATCTGAGTTGAATATTAATAAAGTCTTATGGCCCCAAAATCTGCAGCTCCACAGCTTCATGGAGTTTGTTGTGTTGTCATGGAATCACAGGATGGTTTGGGTTGGAAAGGACCTTTCAGAAGTCACCTTGTTTCACCCCTGCCATGGGCACGGACACCTTCAACTATCCCAGATTGCTCCAAGCCCCATCCAGCCTGGCCTTGGACACTTCCACGGATGGGGCAGCTTCTGTGGGCAATCTCAAGTCTTCTTAAATGTTGTGTAATGTTGGAACAAGGAGAAAAGTCTGGATTCTTGTAAGACTTAATGTGCCATTAACCACACAGTAAAGTAAGAGCAATATGCCAGGAAGAAAATGGTTGTATTGAGCAAGAAAATAATGGATGAGAAATGGAGAATTGGTACAGGCTGAGCTTTTATCAGTATTGATCTTTGCCTGCTCGTGTAGTTCCACAATAGTAACTTCTGGCTACTTTGGGCAGCATAAAGCATGAAAGTAGAGTATCAACATAAGGACCACAGGGGCAGGTAATGAGATCATGAGGAAATCAAGCCGTCTTTCTTTTCTCAGTATTCACAGATGATCTTTATTGCAAAGTTCTGAGTGAGCTTAGGAAGAAAATATGAATGCTTAAAATGTTAAAAGTCAGGAAACAGGACAGCACTCAGAGAAATGTACACATCCTGCAATGAGCAGTGTTCTGCACACAGAGCTGGCTGCACTGGTCGTGACTCAGGTGAGCTACACTGTGACTGTATAAAATGCTGTTGGCTTTGCAAAGACACAAAAGAAAGGGAGAGGTAGGAGAAAAACGCAGAATCCCTTTCTTTTAATCCACCTTCCAATGTTTGGCTTAGCTACAGAGTAACAACAAAAGAACAGTGTGTATTTATGAACCGAACACTAAAACTTCTATTTAAATGTCTGTGGAAAGAAGAAAAGCCTAACACCTGTGCAACCAGTTAAAGCTCTGTTTGTCCTCATTGGCATTGGGATCTTCAGCTTTCCAAACTGCTGCCTGATAGGTTTGCAGCTGAGTTTTTCCAGGGTAGTCATCACCACCACCACCACCACTCCATGCACAGAAAGTGGCATTTCAGGTGGTCACAGTGTGAAATGCTGGAAGGATTGCAGGGATGTCAGGCACCCTGTGGGCTTTGGTCTTCCAAAACCCCAGCTGGAGCCATAAGTTAGCTTTTGAAGTGTTGCTTAGGGTGATGCTGTGGATGGGTGGTGGGTGGTGGATTCCCCAGCTGGAAGAGACTGAAGCTGTTCCTGTCTGAACCAGCTTGTCAATAAAGCCATATATCAATAGCTATTTACAGATTGACATCCTGGGGCAAATTCTGGATTTTATTTTGTCAATGTGTTGGCATTGGTCTTCACCACTCGAGGGCAGAGGCCCCAGGGTTTCCTAGCAGGGTTTTTAATTACCTTAATATATTCTCAGTTGATGACAGACAACTGCAACACACAACATATTGCCCTTCTATAGCTCCTCTGGCATTTTCTGGTGGTATTGTGTGGTTGGAGCTGGTGGAAAGGAATTCAATTGCAAAACAAAATATGAAAATACATTGAATAATTTTTAAAAATTCCAGACTTCCACGAAAATGTAGCTATCTCTTCATTTATTTGTTTTTAAATAGCTCTTTCATGTGTTGGGACAAAGGGACATTGTATTAATCGTGAAGTGTGAAATGTTTTTCTTGTTTGCTTAGGACAACAACTGGGAATACATGGATTTGCCTATTCACGCTTTATTGTTATGGCAACATTTTTTTCACCAAGTGTTTGAAAGCCAGTGCTATGAAAGGAATAAAGTTGGCCATAAAGCTGGAGGAGTTTCATGCTTTTGTTTTAAGCTTGTGTGTGTGAGCTTTGTCAAAATTGTGAGTCTTTCATCCGTGGTGTCTGCCTGATTCAAGGGTTCTTTTCTTGTTCAAATATCCTTTAGTAAAACCCATTTGACTGAAAGGCTGTGCAAACACGAGCTGGCTATGATAAGGGTTCTACATGAAATCTTTAACATGCTCTGTCAGCATGAGGTTTTTTCAGCTGCGGTGCCCTAGTAAGTATTGCCCCCCCTCCCCAAACTAAGTTCATTTTCTTGAAGTGCATTTCTCATTTATAATTGCTGTAATTTTGTGATGGATTTATGACAATCAGCCTTTATGCCTTAGGTGAAATGTTAATCCACTCTGGATTAGAAAAATAGTGTATTACTTCAATAGTTACTTGAAAAACATTGCCCTAGACAAGGCTGTGCTACTAAAACAAGCAGCACCAGAACAATCAGGTCCCAGTCATGCCTGAGATCTATCTTCTATGTTTCTCTTTCCTAAATGAGCTGCCTGTCCAGCTTTCTTTAGCACCACTAAAAGGCATGGTAAGGAACCTCATCTTGTGATTTTGCTAGAGGAGGACGCATTAATAACTTAATCAAAGTCAAAATACATCGATTTTCTTTCAAATGTGGTTGTCACATGTGAGCACATCACAGCATGGGCAGGAGCTGAGGACAGGAGGGTTCATCTAAACCCTGTCCCACCTCTCTAACATCCAAGAGAGTTTGTGGAAAAAGAGCTGTTTTTTCAGTAATAAACTGTTTATCTCATGCACCACACAAACCTACTTTCTCTATCTGGTTTGGTTCTGAAATGGGTTTGTAGGAGGAAAAAGGAGCAAAACTTGTCTTTCAAAAACTCTTTTTCAGTGCTGTTCATTCCTGTGTTGCTGCTTTAAAGTCTGAGCTTTTCCAGCTCCTATTCATCCCTGCTCACCTTTGCTTTTCTTGGTAAAAGTCTACATTGGCACACAGCTCTTAGACAGGAAAAATGGAGACATTTTGCCACATGCCTCTGCTAAGCACAACTAATAACACTCTGGATATTTTCCACTCCACCCAAGCTGCATAATTGTTCACCGTATGAAATGAAGTTAATTCTGTGTGATGTTTTGATGAGTAATTTTAATCAGGGCTCTGAAGAAACTGCTCTCAGGTCTGGAAATGTAAGTGCTTCCTGTAGTAAACAAATCTTGTGGTTTTAGCATTTCACTTAATTTGGTTTTTCAGATGACAGAACACGTTCCTTCTCTTTCCCTATGGTCTCCAAGGCTGAGGAGCAATTTTGTAGCCCAAGTTAATTTGTTCCTCCCTTAAACCAGTTAAAGGCGAGGGAGAAAATGTAGTTCTCACCTTTTCCTTTGACAAGGAAAGTCTTGACCTTGACTTCTCTGCTTTCACCTGTCCTTCAAACAGCAAGAGTGTGATTCTGCTGTGATGGCCCCTGACAATGAGTAGCTTCCTTGCAGGGTGGCCACCGGACCAGTGTCCTGTTGGAAGAGCACTGGGGAAATGGGTGAGTGTGAGTGGATCTGACACATTTCAGCACATGGCAGTGACTGCAGGCACTTGGAGCCAAATGGATCCACCAAGGAAATCTCCTGACTTGTGGCAGGAGCTCCCAGGATGAACTTGGTCTATGGGTCTTAAACAATCTTTAGTGCATGTCTTAAGTTCCTGGATGCTTTCAAAGCTCCTAAATACACAAGGTTTGCTCCAGTCTAACCCTTGAAAGCAGAAAGAAGCTGCAAAAGAAGTGGTAAAAATCCTTTTTTTGCATTGTAGTGCACAAGGAGTTGTCTGTATTGGGGATGGAAGAGCCTGATCTGATTCTAGGGTTATCCCAAGAATGTGGCTAAAAAGGCCAAGGTACTGAGTTGTCCAGAGCAAGTACAAAACAGAAATTCAAAACTGAAATTTTCAGTTGCTATGTATGTTATCCACAGGTAAATTAAATATAGCATAACTTTTGCAAGAATATATAAAGAAAAATAAATCCCTAGATTGGCTGGCAGTTTATTTATTATCGCAATCTTACACTTTCAAACTCCCCTTCCCTGCAGGCTCCTGTGTGCTGCCAGGCAATGGATCACTGTGGATATATCTTCAACTTGTGTGAACGCCCAACACTGGTCACAAAGGCAACTCTTGGGAGCAGATTTCCTGACAAAATGGGAATGCTTGTGAGTCAGGAATTCACATTCTAAAAATGCCCTCCGATATTTCCATGTGATTCCTTGGTTTTATGAATTTTCCGTTAATAATCTTGTTTCCCCAGAATGTTTCCAGCAAGGAAGCACAAACAGGGAAGCCGTGGTCATTTTAATATATATGTAAATAGCGGTGTGATGCAGAGGATATTAACATTTAGCAGTACTCTACCGTTTGCTATTGGTAAGCACCATTTCACACTGCAGTTGGAAGTTTAAAGTAATGGTCCCATGAGCTATCCTGTCTCCCTCTTTTATTAAATTCTTTGTCATGGATTTGTCCTTTGCCAAACACATCACCTGCTCTTTCAAAACTGAGAATCTCCAGATGTTAATTTTTTACTAAAGCAGATTCAATGTTCCCCCTGAAAAATACCATGGCAAACAAAAGATGCATGCTGTTACAGAAATGACAGGCTTCTTTTCTTGGCAGGTATTCAGCAGGCTGAGAGTGCAGGGAGTGCCTGCTGAAGTTCATGATTCCTGAAGTGCAAGAAATGTCTTTTAATTCCACACTGCAGCAAACAGGGGTGTGCAGCTTTCTCTGCTCTGCAGCATCTGTGGTGCAGGCTCTACCTTGATGAGGGTGAGAAACCATCCTACCCCTCTCTACAGACAGTTCTAGAAAATATTGCAATAAATTTCCTCAAGCCTTGAGCATATTTCAGCCTTCATTTGCTAAGAAAGCTTTAAAGGACTTCAGCTTAAAACACTTCCCTGTAGCAATCATTGTCCCCATTTGAGCAGCATCTGCCACGTGGTGATGACCTGGCCGTTGCATCTCCCTCCATTTGGGAGGAAGAATCCCACTGCTCCTCTTTCACAGAGAACACCTGAAAATCAGAATTAAATGCCTTGTGCAGTGTCTCAATGGGGCAGAGATGAATTCTGAACTTTGGTCTTACCAGACCCTCACCAGCATCATGATTCCTTTCCCTTGTTCCAAAGGTTTCTGCTAAATAAGCCCAAATGGACAGCATCATCCTGAGAGTGTGCAGTGGCTTCTGCTTGGCCCAGGAAATATTCCTGCCTGCCTGGGGAAGGTTTCCCAAAGGATTGCTGCCCATGCAGTGCTGGTAGGGATTTATGTCACATCCAAAGCACTTGTCAAATGTTCACCATGAGAATTTGGGATATGGAGATTGCAAAAAGAGTGATTGGTCTGAAAGGAAGCCTAAGGCATGAATGCTGCCAAGGTGAGTTGTGTGTACAACACGTATTTAACAGTAGTGTAAAATATTGATTTTCTGTGGCCTGGATGATTTCACAAATCATTTTGGCACCATATTTTGTTCCCTAAGCTGTTTAAAGAGATACTGCATATCCATGTAAAAAACCTCATAGCTCAGCCTCTCTTTGTCCTTCACTGCAGAAACACACCTGAGTTGTATTCACCTCCTCTCACAAGCATTGTCCAATACTGTCCTTCCCTGGGTGTTAACCTGCTTTATTTGTTGCTCCTTGAAAGACTGCTTTCTTCATTCAGCCTATGTCTTTTATCACCAGCCTTCTCCTTGGCTCTGTTGATAACATAGTTACAGAAAACAGGGGATTTGATAATATTTTAATATATCGAGTTTTTAAACATTAAATATCTCAGCTTCCATTTCCTGCAGACAGAGCAGGTTTTGATTCTGGCTGCACTGAGGGGTTTTAGGTTTGGTGAACATTCAGGATGGACATGAACTGAACCCTTTTATCTTCTTTTCCTTTGTAAGTAACCTTAAGAGGCAGTCTGGCTGGAGGATGTAAGTCTGGCTGCTTCCTTTCTGTGCAGAAACACTGGATCAACACCTGTGACACACAGCTAGGGATGGATTCCACATCTTGCAGCACTCTCTCCCCTGCCGACACAGGGACAGAACAGATTGTCGGCTTCTGCTGCAGCCATCCAATAACCCACCATCTGTTTTCCATTTTTAATTTAGACACAAGCAATAGAGCTGAATCAAAACCTGTGGTTCCAGACCCCGTGGGGATTGCTAGGAATTCTTCTGAGTTTAATAATTAAATAAACAACAACAACAGAGAAAAAAAAAGTAAATTAATCTCTCAGCAGAGATCCACGGAGCTGTGCACGTGCCTGCAGACTCATTACCTCATTCTCTCCAGCCCCCGTGCTGTCGGGGCTCGTTCCTTGTCACATCTCAAGCCTCTACCAAAATTTCTGCAGGGCAGGGACTGTGTGTGTTTGCCTGGTCATGTATCTGTGGGAATAACGTCAAGTACTAATGGTATTAACAGCAAGTGTGAAAGGCAGTTTGGAAACCAGAGGTAATTTTGAAATTTGGCTCTTCAGTTCACCGTGAGTAACCAGGCAGAAAGCATGGAGAAAGAAGAACCCGGTCATTAAATGTAATTAAAACTGGGATTTGAAATAAGAATTGTTATCCAAGTCATAATGGCTATCAAGGAAAAGGCCAGTGAAATCATCAGCCATGGGCCAGCTCAGTGCCACCCCAATGTGGCCACTAGGACACCTCCTTCCCTTTGGGCTACAAGCAAAGGTGATGTGACCATGTGGGCATGGCCCAGGCCCAGTGAGTGATGTGGCACAGGGCTTGGGCACAAAAGGAGGAGAGGCTGTGTTGGGCTGCAGCATTGTCTTTGGAGCCTGGTTTGGGATAAATCCATCCTGCCAGGGGAAGCAGTGACTCAGAGGGACCACTCCTCCTGCCCATTCCTGCCCTGACGTGGTTCTCCCCTCACAGCCTCAGTCATCACCTTCTCCTCTCCAGCTCTGATGATGCATTCCCAGCCTGCTGGCAGCCCAGGAGAGGTGTCTACCTGGAAAAGGGAAGGAGCATTGATATAAGAGAACAATATTATCAAAATGCAGGATTTGAGGGTGAGGCATTCCAGGGACTGTCTCAAGCTCCTGAGGATTGAAGAGTCATCAGGGTTAAACTCTAAAAAGGAGATAGTTCCCAAAAGACCTTCTGTCTGAAGTGGTGATGTCAACAGGAGAAAGATAAAGGGAAAAGTCAATTCTCCTGGTGTTCATCACTTGGAGACAAAAACAGCTGCCCATGGCAGGGGTCTGGAACTGGATGGGCTTTAATTTCTCTCCCAGTTCAAACCACTCCGTGGTTCTATGAATATATGAGGGCTTCATTGGTGATGTCAGAGGATTGGAAAGCATTTATGGAGTGAGCAGGTGAATCTCTCCACAAGGAAGGCAGTGGCTGGGCCAGTCCTTTGCTCCCCAAACATCAGGTATTTCCTGACTGTGCTGAGTCTGTGGCACCCAGCTTTTGTTCTGTTTCAAGACTGTGGAGTCAAATGCTGCCTTGGGATTTTCAGCAGCATCTCAGACAGTCCTCTGCAATGGAGCAGACCTTGCAGAGGACAATGCATGGCTGCAGTGACCTTGCATGGTGCATGGTCCCCTGCATGGCAGCAGGGACCTCTGCCAGGTGCTCCCAACCTCCCTGGGAGAGCACAGGGCAGAAACCGCATTCCCATGGAGTGCAGCTGGGTTACAGGGATGAAGCAGAGCTGGGTTTGCTGCAGTGGAGGCTGATGGTGGGAGAGGTCTGGTGGAGCTGCATGGCTGGCTGCTGGCACAGAGATGAGAGATGTTTCCTCTCCTTTTGGCAGAACGAAGAGTTTGATTTGGTTTGGTTTCCCCTGACGTGATGAACAAGCTGTCAGCACTCGTGCAGGGTGAGTGCCAGCAGAGGAGGGGCGACGAGCAGCAGAGCTGCTGAGAGTCACAAGGATGTTGTGTGGGACTGGGGCAGGCTTCCCTCTAGGTCTTGCTTATGTTTTAAAACCTGGATGTTGCCTTGGAGTTGGTTAGAGAGAGCTTCTATCTTCCTCCACCTCCAGTCCTGCCCATGAGACAGTATCTGAGTTGCTGAGTTAAGGAACCATGGCCATCCCAGAGCCTCTGGGGTTATCCCCTCCCAGGAAAACAAGCATGTGGCTCTCTGCAGAGTGAGACAGCATCTGGGCACTGCATTCAGGCCTGGACCTCTGAATGGAAAGACTGAGCTCTGCACAGGACTGAGCAAAGCTCCTCAGAGCTTTCTGCCCAGAAGCTGAGTCTCCTCTGCCAACCTTCAGCTGTGCCCAGTCTTACCAGAATGTCCTCCAAAGCCATCCTGCTTTCTGCTCCCCACTGCAAGGAGCTCAGAATTAGGATCAGGATAAGTGGGTGTTGTCCTGGCCCAGTTTTGGAAAGGCTGGTTAACAGGAGTTCAGCACTGAAAATACCTGCTATGGAGATGATCTTGCAGAGCTCACCCAATGTGAAGAAAACGGTTTTTGTCTGAGTCTCCCAAGCCAGGAACAAAAAGTGATTTTATAATTTTTCTTTTAAAATGTTGCAGCTCCTGCCTGACTGTTGCAACCTTCCTGTTATTTGCTGCATCACTGTTCATCCTCGCTGGGGAGGGACAGGGAGGGCAGCCCTGCTGTTTAATCACTCGCCTCCACTGCTCACTTGTGGTTAATTCTTGCTCCTCAGCACTGGCAAGTGGAATGCAGTAGTGCTGCTTTGCATTACCGCCCCGGAGCTGAGAACCAGGCCAATATCATCAAAATTCAAGGCATTCCTTTCCCAAACCCACTTTACATGGAAAAGTACCCTTAACCCTCTCTAGCCCCGAATACCAGGCTTGAGGGCCTCTTTACCTGCCAATGATGCTGGGCAAGCTTTCAGCCCAGATAAATCACAGGCAGCTGGGGAATGGGTGGAGGCTCTTGTTTCACCACTTGAAAGGCAACTTTTAAAAGTTGGTTGGAATTCAGCCTTTAATTTTGCACCCACAGATTTGAGCCCATGATCAGATGTGAGCTGGGATCTGCAGATCTCATCTGCTGCAGCACCAACACCACCTCTTGCTCACTGTCTGCCTCATCCAAGAGAACAGTTAGGTAATTAAAGGTCTGAATGTGTTCAGCTTTTCCCATCACTAGTTATGGGCAGAGCATTAAAAGGCTTTGGGTGCTCTGCACAAATCCTGGGTGTGCAAATTCCTGCGCTCCTTACTCCTGGTCATTTCTTTGGGATCTCAAAGTGCTCCCTGTAGCTTTCCCATTTATCACATTCTGCTTTTTTAAATTACGTCCTCTGATATGCTGCTCCAAATGAAAATATCATTACTATTATTGTTGTTATTATCACTATACAAAACCCCTAAACCCACACACTTCCAAAAATGAGATTTCATTTAGTGAGGGTTCTTTAAAATGTATTTATTTTATTTTCCAAGTCCAAACTTCAGGAAAATTTTGTATGCAGCATCCATGGCCCAGGGCTGTGCCTGTGGGCAGCCAGAGCCTCAACATTGCTTCCAGGGGAATATTGCTCCACACAGCCCAGCAGAAAATTGTTATTTTTACTGGCATTTGTGCTGCAGCAGAATTTGGAAGAAGGCATGGAGGAGCTTTATGGCATGGTCTGCTTGTTCTTGTTGTTACTGGGAAAAAAAATGCAGATAAACGTTAAAATTGCAGCCTCTGTTCTCTGCATAACAATGGGGGAAATGGTGCTCTGGTCTGCTGCCTTACCTGAAATGTCACTGCACATCTTGAAGAAAAAGCCAGGGAAGTAAAATGAAAAAAAGCAATTTTTTTTTCATTTCTTTCCTAAATGTATGTAATAGGTATGGAAGGAGAAGGTATATTTTTGCTGGGTTACTCCTTGAAGAAATCACTGATATCTGTGTTTACTGCTGAATCCCGTCATAGTAGATGTACTTCATTCACAGAATGATGGATTTAACTCATAGAACAAAGTGCAATGGAGCAAAATGATTGACTTACTTTGAAGTACGTGACTCTCACAAGTGCTGTCTTCTTTTAATAAGAAAAAATTAAGTCTCTGCACAGAAGCACCTGATGCTTCATCAGGCTTTGGATGTCCCCTCCCCTGTCCTGTGGGACGGTGATCTCAGTGATCTGGCTGATTCCCAGCTGGAAGTGTATGTTGGGAGTGGTCCCAATGCCCAAACACACCAACCACGGCTGGTGGCAGGAGACTTCTGCGGAGAAGACAACCCATGCCAGGAAAGCATCGCTTTCAGTCAGGGGAGATGCATTTTGCTCTGGGGCTGTGCTCTCAATAGTGGTTCTCAATCTAGATCATGATTAATGCTGTGTCCAGTCTAAAAGTTTAGCTATATTATACATATATACATATAAAAAACTGGGCACTGAGCTTACATTATTTTTTTGTTTCCTGACTCATTTGAATGTAGCAGACAAAGTCTTTTTCCTCTCCTGGAAAAACTCTGTAAATCTCTTATCATGATTCCATCTTGGTATACTTCTGGTTCTCCTCTCCATCTTGCCCTTCGTTCTGGAACCTGCATCATGTGTACATTTGACATAATCACATTCGTATTTCTGTGTCTTGAGATTCATTTTCTTCTTTCCATCCTTTTGCTTTAATTGCCTTGCCTTGTTGCAATTTAAAACCTGTGGGGCAGAAATTTTACTTCTACAAAAACACACCCACGGTGATAAGCAAACCACAGTGCAGAAGACGCATTGTGAATTCTCATGGGCTACAGGTCTGTTCTCAGGGAAAAGTTCTTTTTCGCAGATGAATGCAGAGCATGGAAATGGAGTGGAATTTGTATTTCATAGAATTATTTAGGTTGGAAAAGGCCTTGTTAAACGCCATATAATATTTATTCCACATTTGCTGGCCTGAACCACTAAGCAACGTTGCTGAGGGCTGTTACCTCTCCCAGCAGTGGATGTGGTGGGGGGTTTGTGAGGCTGTGCAGGCTCCTTCAAGATGCAAGACCCTGTCTTAGGAACATCCTGTTTTATTATTTATTTAAAGCAGGTTTTCATGACACTGCAATTTCTAACCCAGCATGGTGAGACCATAAAATAATAGCGGGTCTGTTTAAGAGGACGTGTTTTATTTGGCACGTTTTGGGGAAGAGCAGTACAAAGGAAGAAAATAAAGTTGCAATGTTTATGGCAGCTAGGCTCTCTGTCCGTTGGTAACCACTCACCACAAATAACTGCTTGCTGCTGCCCACACGTGATATTTTAAGGCCTGAGCTCTTAAAAAGAAGCTCTTAAACATCAGCAATATTTAGTGCCGCGCAGCTTCCTGGCCACACATAATGACTGCAGTGTTTTTTATGAAAATGAAACTCATCACATTCTGGGCTTTGCTTTAAGACCTCACATCAATCACTCAACCCCAAGCCGTGCCTCACACCTTTTCAATTCCCAGAGTCTTGCTCTTTCCGTTACGTTGCTCTTAACGTCTCTTTTTTCTGCCTTCTTCCTTGCTGCCTACTCCTGGAGGAAATATCCTCTCTCCAAAGCTGTTTGCTGAACAATCCTCCTACTGATTTGGAGGAGAGATGAAAACCTGATCAGGTCCATGAGGCAGATGCAATTAGAGCACAGTTATTGACTGTTACAATAAAAACAAACATAAGTAGTACAGAAATCAAGCAGCACGTAAGGCAAGTAAAGGAAAAAATATTTTTGCCCACCACAAAATTAATGGGGGGACTCACTTCCACAGGACATTGTGAAGGACAGAAATAGAAAATATTTTTTAAAATTAACTAAGAAGATGAACGAAGGCTGGATTAATCACTTGTTATGAAATGCAATGACTCAGGTGAAAAAAGCTGCTGAGAAAACTCCCAGGCAGTTGGTAGGAGCTGGGAGGACCAGGAATCCACTGCTGGTCCTGTGGAGTGGATCTGGCTCAGCCACTCTTACGTGCTTTTCAATCATGCCACCCATCAGGCATGATTGAAAAAACAATTACAAAATATAATTACAAACTGCTACAGACTGCATAAATGCAGTTAATTCAAGGTATGGATTTGCCTTACTGATGAAATGATGCAGTTCTTCAACCTTTTCATTTCTCATTTTCTTCCTCTCTGCCTAATACTATGTTTTTCCTGCTCTGGTAATGGTAAATTTTGTTTTGCTGTTCCTCAGGGCTACGCCTGTGGCTTTCTGTCTGTAAAGTTGTCTCATGCAACTAAAAAGTGAAGCAATTTATTCACTTGCTTTTCCCTTCTCCCATTCCTTGAGAATCCCAAATACTCTGGCTCTTCCTTGCCCCTAAGTCTCCTCCTCTCTACACAGTGGACAATAAACGCTGCAGAAAACCTTTCCACAAAGCAGGAAAGGTTGGAAGGACGTTTCCAAAATGCTTGGTCCCTTATCACAGACCCTTGTGGTGAAACGGGGGCTCAACCAGTATGGAGGCCACTGCTGAGTGTCTGAAAACTCCTCCCACCTCTCTGTTTTAACTCGAACTCCCCACCCTCTGGTTGTTTTGAGTTAGGGTTTTGGCCTGGGATCACTGAATGACACGGGGTGACGTGAGAATATGTATTGCAAACAGAGCACAGCGCTGTTTGTTGGCTTAGCATCACTTTATCTCTTGTGGCTGGGGCAGTGCAGGATGCAGGCAGCTGAATCCCCTGCACTGAGACAGCGCCTTCCTCTCTAAAGTTATGATATAATGAAGGAAATGCAAGATAAGCCACGGCTTCAGCATGCTCCTTTATCTGGTCCCTCCCCATCCAAGACACTGCTGAGCTTTGTTTGGTGCCCTGCCGAGGATGCTGGGCAGCAGGACAATGCCCAGTGCCACAAGTCACCAGCTGTCCCACAGCAAATGCACCCACAGTAAACAACCAGGGACAATGGGGAATCTGGAGAGGGGGAGGGAGTTTGTACCAGGGCTGGTGACTGTACCTGAAGGGACAAAGGGACAATTCAGCTCTTTGGGATGGCGTATGGCGGCACGGCGCAGAGAGACTGAGTGAGGAGGGATCAGCAAGGCTTGGCTTGTGCAGGCTGGCACATGAGAACATTATTGTTTCTGTCATTTGATGCTGAGTGAAGAATGCAGAAAGAAAGTGCTTTTATCCAGCTAAAGTTAGCATTTGATGTTGGTAAAGGTTATTTTATGGCGTTTTCTGCTCCTCTCCCTTTTTCTGTCCCCTGCAGTCTGGTGGAAGACCACTCTACTCCTTTCATCTGATATTCCTGGTTATCAGGCAGCACCAGCATGGTGGAATTCCTGCCACACCAGCACCAGTGCTGGCCCAGTTTACTGTTAACAGGCAATTGCCTAGGGATCAAGACACCCAGAAACTTTCAGGGTGGCTCACCTTGGGCAGGCTTTGAAAATATCAAAAACTGAATGCCTAGCCTAAAGCATCCAGAAGGAGGAAAGGTAACTCACACCTGAGGGAAAAAATGGTCTGATGAGGATTTATACTCTGAAGAACTGGATAGCTCTGCACAGCACACAGTGAGAAACCCAGCAAGAGGCACCTGGGCTTGAAGATGTTGGTTTGTGCTCTCCCTGATACACTCTGTAAAACCAAAATCTGAGTGTAAATAGTAGCAGATAAAGGTTATTTTTTTTTTTTAAATGGCCCTTTGCCATGCAGGAATGGAACTGGGCAAGCAAACAAGCAAAGGCAGCTGAGAGAATGAAGGTCCCATAACTCACAGTGCATTTGTTTACTTACTTTGGCATGAGACGCAGGTGTGAGCTCGGTCTTTGTTTCTTTCTGAGTCTGGAAGGAAGCCTGCCTGCTCCTTGCCATGCAGGTAGCATAACTCTAGCACCAGAGAATATTCTTTAGCCACCTTTTTAATGAAGGGACACATGCTTTTTGGCAAAAAAAAGGATCCAAGCACTGGCTAAAGGTGAATAAATAAATCCTGCAAACTGTTTCATGCAAGGCTCTAAGGATGGTTTTCATTTATTCACCTCACCTCCCCCTGGAATAACCTAAACTGAACGTTCATGGATTACTCTCCCCAGTTTTGCTTCCTGGCATAGATCTTTGCACATTTTCACCTCTCAGGTGTTGTAAATCCCCACGGGCTCCCTCTGAGTGCAGACTCTGCAGACGCTTGCTTCTTGGTTCTGTTAGTCTTTTGTATTTTAAACTTTGTAAGGATTTTTTTCATATGCACTTTTTGATTTTAGACCCTTTTAGTGCAAGTTTAATGGAATAACAGAGAATTTGGGAGAGGGCAAAGTGTAAGAGCAGTAGTGAGGGTGGCTGAGTGAGCCCAGGTCGGAGCTGCTGGATACAGAGCAACTGTTTTTGGGGAATAGTGGCCACATCCAGCCTTAGGAAACGGAGTTAAGTTTTCAGAACTAAATGCAGCTGTGGGGAAGCCCCTCCTGGAGCTTGTGGAGGAGGTGTACGTGCAGGAACAGGAGGCAGGCACCCAGGCCAGCTGTGTACCTGAACACCTTTCCTGTGGGATGGATAACAGGGAGAAAAGCAGCCCTTGGAGAAAGTAACCTGGGTGGACTGACAGCATTATCTTGTGTGTGAGGATGCAGAGGTTGGAGAGTAGGGAGAGGAAGAGAGGGAGAAAGAGGAAGAAGAGCAGGCAGCTGCTCTGTGGATGCTCCATGTATTTGGCTAATGATGGTAATAAAACAGGATTAGCTGCTGGCCCTGAATTGATGGCCATGGCAATTGCCAGACACCCTGCTTCCCTTCTGTTAGCAAAGGAAGGTGGCTGCATGTGGAAATTACTTTTAAAAGCTCATTAGCTGGGTGTTAAGTCTCATCAAACAGTTAACATTTCAAACAAGTACAACCCGGGTATAATTGCAGCCTCTCTAAATTTGTTTGCCCCATTAATACCTGCCACTATCAATTATTTAATTCCTCCTCAGCTGTTTGAATGCTTGTTTCAAACTGGGCCTTACATGGATTTATTTGTTTGTTTCTGACCAGAAGATGTGTTTTCTGCTCCATGAGCCCTGTAATCTGACAGTAAGAAATTAAGTGGGAGACAATGAGGATGGTGAGCTTTGGTTTGATGCTGCAAAATCCATGGGAAATTTCTAGGCAGAGGGCAAGCCCAGGTTGGAGAAGATTGGGGTTTAGAGGACGCGGTTTGGGTCTCCCAGATGTGCCAAGGAGTTCCCACCAAAGCAAACGGAGCCTGAGTCATGCAGGAGACTTCTGCTCGTGTTTATTCCAGCAACGGGAGAACCATAGCAGCAGGAAAACAAACTTTGGGAGAGAGGACAGATAAATGAGACATTCCTGGGCAACGGGAGTGAGTTCCACAGGGATGCCAGAGGGGAGGGAGGGTCGCCTGCCCCGGAGCACTGGGGGAGTGCAAGAGGGGTGAATTGTCCCTGCCAGGCTGATAAGGAAAATAATAACCAGAAAAAGTCTTTATTAGTGCTGACCCAAACATTTTTGCCATTTCTTACCTCGGAATGTTTGCTTTTATTGCTGTTGATTCTCTTTATTTCTGGCTGCTGTGTCTCTGCTGAAAGTTTTGTGGCACAGATGGTAATTTCTGTGTATGTCCTCCAGGACAGCTATTTAAAATTTTCCATTTTTTTAAAGTGACACTTGTTGTGTGTCGGTATTAATTGGAGAGGGCAATCAAGTGGGCTGGCGGGTGAAAGCCCTCCTCTTGATCTCTCCGTGCTTATCTTTAATGCTTTTAAGCATGGAGAATCCAAATAATTAATTAATGTGGCATTTCTGTGGTCAGAGGGAGAGCTTTGCTTTGGCTCCCAGCTTCCCACAGCTGCTCAGCTGCCACGTGAGCAGGTATTTCTGTGCAGTGCATATGTGGCACTCTGTGCTCCTGGCCACTGAGAAGAGGGATTTATTTTGGAAACTGCTAATGGCTTTGTTTGCACATTTATTCCCTTTGCTGAGAGGGGCTGCAGACTGTTCCTGTGACCTTTTGTGTTTCTGTGATAGGAAGCTGTTTTGGAGGAAAGCAGGTCTGATGCTTTGGGCATCCAGGGGCCTTTGGAAAGGCCTCCAAACCATCCAGGCAGAGGAAGGCAGGATGCTGATTGCAGCTGGAATCCATAGGCTGGGTAATGTTTGCTAGGGTAAATATTTGGAATGTAGGTGTAGGAATTTAGGAGGAAAGAGGTTAATGTATGTACTTCTCCAAGGCACTGGAGTTTGAGAGTCCAGTTCTAGAGGGATTTCCAGCCATGCCAGGGCTGCTTCCAGTTTATTTCCTGTAGAGCAGAGGGATGCACATGGAGGGAAATGTGCCTTCCTCCCATCTTCAGTCAGGAACTCTGCAAAGCTGTCAGACACCAGCTGGAAAGGGGTTTTTGGTTCCTAGAAATGGCAAACCACCCCTGAAGACAGTGCAGCAGCATTCTCAGTGTTTTTCTGTCTCCAGATCATCTCTTAAATAGAGTTGCAAAATATTTCAAATTTAAGTGTTAATTTTTATATAAGAAGCAAACTATACATTGTTCTTGCTCTTTATTTTGGCACTAGAGCTGCAAACAACAAGGCGTGTCATATTGCCTTTATAAATTGACCCCCCAATAGTGGCTCTAATTTACTTTCAAGTTTTGGTAATACTGGTTTCCATATATGTTCCCAGTTTCTAGCAGTAAAAAAAGTCTACTTACATGAATCATGATTTATGACAGGGAAAACTGAATTATGAAGACATCCATGGTGAAAGTACAATGCGTTTTTTTTTTTTATTATTGTTCTTGATTAAATAAGTAGCTTGGAACTGGTCATTTAAAGAAGAAAAACAATGCTGGTTGCTTTTTCAGTGGCCTTTCCAGCTCGTGCATGTAATAATATATAAAATGAGGCATGCTTCCATAGCTGCCATTCTGGAGTGAACAAAGCTTGTTATTAGCTTGTCTAGCCTGGTTTGTTTGATTTGAACTTCAGTCAGGGGATGAGTGCATGCTTGACATTTCTTCTGCACTAAAATGTCTAAAGCAATGCCAGCCTGGGCTCCATTATGGGAAACGAGTAAAATCCGTTCAGTATGTTCATGAGCAACTATTTTGACTTTTAATATACTTACAAAGTATATAACCACTTTAGGCTGCTTATGCAGCTGAATGTTTTTGATGTTTAAATGAAAAAAACCCCAACCTAGTGTAGGTTTTCTTAGATATGGAAAAAGTACCAGCAAAATCCGTATTTGTTTTATGTGGCTGAGCCTGTTTATATTGCCCATGCTGAGGATTATATGCCCTCAAACAGGAGAGGAATCTTGTCCACAGCTGTTGTGGGGAGCCTTTATTATCAAAGATGACACAGAAAAAGTGAAGCATTTTCCTAATCAATATGTTACTAATGAGAGTAGAAGACAGATCTGTGATTTTAGCTCAGTTCCTTGGACCCTGGAAGTACTTTGAGTACATCCCTGACCTGATCCCTGTCGAACAAATAAAGTGAGTCTATCTTTGAGATTGTTAGTTTCAATGGGGCTTACACGTGTGTTCAATAACTATGTACAAAAAAGCTCTGCTGAATTCAGGCTCCAGGTTTGCTTTACAGGTCAAGAACAATGACATTTGTCCAGCTTGTCCTGGGAGCTACAGATAAAATCACTGTGGATGTCCAAAGTAGTGTTTTCCAGGCTTAAAAATGTGAAAGAAATAGGCAAAGTGTGTTTCTCCCTCTTGGGTTCCCTGGAGATGTCTGATTTGTCTGATGGCTTGCCATCAATATAACCATTGGATAATCCCAGAATTAAAACATTAAGGTTGGAAAAAGCCTCCAAGGACAGTGAGCCCAATATTAACTGAGCATGGCCAAGGCCACCACTAACCCATGTCCACAGGTGCCACATCCACACGTTCAAATCTTCCAGGGACGATGACTCCACCACTGCCCTGAGCAGCCTGTGTCAATGCTTGACCACCCTTTAGAGAAGAAAGAGAAGAAACTTTTCCTGATATCCAATCTAAACTTCTCTGGCACAACTTGAGGCCCTTTCTTCTTGTCCTGTTGTTTGTTACCTGGGAGAAGAAACTGATCCCCAGTGATATTCACAACTTTAGATATTGCTGTGCAAGCTCCAGGCATCCCTTTTAATTTATGGCATAATTTATGTCTCTCTAAGTATGCCCAAACCTCTTTTTTTTTTTTTTTCTTTTGCCACAGTAATTAATTAACCTAAAGGCTGATATAAATAGCAGTGAGTATGACCAGAAATCAGTGTGCAGAAGTGGCCTGTACCACACACCTTCATGCTGGCTCTGCTGGAACTCTGTCAGGGCTCCTTCCCACAAGATGTGTCCAAACAGGAGGCATCCAGGCTCTCCCCTTTTCCAGCAGCAGGGAGCAGTTTCAGAGTTCCCCCTTTTGGTTCATGCCACCCAAACATGGATTCTTTTTTTGGTAAATACAGCATGCATGGAGACTGCTTGACCTCAGTAAATACTGCATGAGCATGTGTGTAAACTTGAGGCCAGCACACAGTTGGTGACTTGGAGAGGCTGCTCTGGCAGCAGGGAGCTGCCATCAATCACAGCCTGCTTTTAGGGTGTCAGCCCTTGCAAGCAGAGCAGCCTCTGTGAGTCAGGAAAAACTCCAGATGAGGAGGAGCCTACTGGTGACAAAGCAGCACTGCTGTGTGATGTGATTCACCTCTGGCACTGTAATGTGTACACAATAACAACAAATCCATACTTCTCCCCAAATGACTCGCTGTTGGGTTTTTTCCTGGGGGAGGCTAGCAGGTATCACTTGAAACTTCCTAACTAGATTGAGTCCCAAATAGTTCCAAACTGCCCCCTGGTCAGTTTGCTATGGAGAAGAGACTGAACTCTCCATTCACAAACTCTGTAAATTTGTGTTTCCTTCATGAAATCCCTACTTTGAGATGTCCATGATGTCTTTAAACTCTCTGTCTCCAAATCTTCCTGTAAAGGTCAAGGTTGGCACCTGGCAGTCATTGTTTTCCTTAACACTTCACATCAGACAGTGGAACTAATATTTTACTATTTATTGTTTGGCTCTCTGGGGGAAACTTGATTTTTTCTTTTTTCTGAAGACTAACCCTGTCACCCAAACCAGACATTATTGTGATAGTTCCTGTCAGAACATTTTCAGTAGTGGCTCAGTAGTGTTAAAGATGGAGATGAAGCAAGACAATATGGCTCCAACGAAGCTAATAGGAAAAATTCCCATGAACTTCAGCAGAATCAGGATTTAATCCCTGCTATTGTACAGTTAAGAAAAGCTACATGAGAGAGGAGTCTTTAAAGAAATTATTAGAGAACAGTTATGATCTTGCATGTCAAATGTATTTAATTAGAAGAAATTTTCCAGTACCTCTAGAGATTTAGGGACATGCAGTGGGACCTTTTCTGTTTGGAAAATACTTTGCCCATTGTGGGCACTAGGAGAGGAAAAAAATCAAAATAATCTGTATCCAATTGCAGTTAGAAATGTAATACAATGGGATAGGGCTGAGACCCACAGGGAAGCAGTGGCAGCACTCCCACTGACCTTAATGGGAGCTGGACCACATCCCACACGGCCTCGGAGACGTTTGTGGGGGGAAAAAATGTCTACTGCAAAGCTGAAAGATGAGAACGAAGAAACGCACGGATTTCAAAACTCTGTGGCTCAAGTGGGGCCAGAGCCAGAAGCTGCTGAAGCAAACACAGAGTCAACGGTCAGGCAGGCTTGGTTTGACTCCTTCTATTGGCTCTTTCATTTTGCAGAAAGTTTTGTCGGTTTGTTTGTTCCCAGACTTAGAAAATACCTGTTCATCAGCAGATAATGAATGTTAGCAAATCCTCTGTGTAACTGATACACTGGGTTTTATCCAAAATCACAGTGTGTTTTCACTAATGAAGTACAGCAGGAGCTGGTGACCTCCATTCTCAGCAGTCCCACTCCCAGAGGGAGATTTCTCCCATGGGATCACCCGTGGGCAAGGGCTGGGAAAAGGCTGGCAAAAAGGGGTCTTACAGTGGTGGGGTTTCTGTTGTTGCAGGTTGAGGCAGATGGTGGTGGTAAAAATGCTGCTGTTTCACTGGCTTTGAAGACAGCAGGAAAATGAAGAGGAGGTAAAATTTTCTAGAGGTAGAATATTTTCTGGGTTTGAAACGCAGCTGAGGAAAGGCTTAATGGTGAAAAGGTATTTCCTTCATGTAGAGGAAAAGGAACACCCAAAGGACTGTAGAAAGGGAATGGAAATACCTTCAACTTCAACAGGGCCAGCAAAAGCCAGAGTGCTCCCAAGCTGCTGTTGCTTCCTTGCTATTTTGTGAACTTATGGAAAGAGGTCTCCACCACGGCTCAGTTCACAGCAATCAGGTTTCTGATGTACAAATGTGGGGAGCTAAAGACAGGACAAACACAAAGCCTCTTCTGGATACCAGGACGAGCTTTGCTCTGTGTCTCTCCAAGTGCATCAGTTCTCCAAACTAAATGGAAAAGTATCCAGTTTCCAGAACTTTAAGCAGAGCAGGGCTCATCAACACCAGCTTCATAGAGAATTAGGAGGGTCCTCACCCCCAAAGAGCTCTCAGAGAGACATCACACAGGAGGAGCCCAACTCCTGAGCAAAGGGCTGCCTGTGCTTCCAGAAGAACTTGCTAGAAGCCACAATGCATCTTGGAAGGAGCAGGGATCATATTTCAGCCCTGGATTTTAGGCACACGTTGTGACAGCCCGCAGCAGACATGCCAGGAACTTCATTCCGTAAATCACATTTCTTGCAAAGGAGGCCTCTGTGCTCGGTAGTAGTAGCATTTGTTTCTTCTTTTTCTTGGCTGTGTTGCTTGGAAGTAGTGTAAAGACTTAACCCTGGTGAGAAGGACCTGCAGAGAAATAATGGAATATGTGAGAGCTCCGGCTTTTGCCTTGTTAAATGAAACTTGGTCTATATAAACACCCTTGAAAAAACCCACTGGTAATGCTGCAAACATGGGATTCAGCACTGGGCTGTTTTCATTTAGCCTCTTGGCAGCATTTTTAACAAGAATATGTTTTTTTGCGACTTTCAAACCAGACACATCATCTTGGATGAACTATAATGGTAATAAAAGCATGGCAAATATCTCTATTTCTAACCCAGGTTTTGCTGGAAGCATCTTACTGCTCAGAGGAGAGATAGAGCCTTCATATACTGAGTGTAAATTGCTTAGAATTGAGCATACTCCTCTCTTTACTCACACCCCAGCTCTACTCTCAATGTTCTTTGGTTGGCCCAGTATCACCCCACTTGTTAAGGGTGGCTTTTACTTTCATCCAGCTGTGCTGCAGAAACTTCAGAAGCTGCTGACCTGATGTACTTTGCCTTTTCCCTCTGAAGTGTGTCATGTGTTTAATGCAACAGTGTTTTGTATACACAAAGGCTATCATCACCCCAAATTACCTGTTTGTAGACAAATATTTCCTCAGTCAGTTGCTGAGGGTGAGAAAGATCTCTGCTGTCAGGTAAGGAAAGGCCTCAGTCTGGAGCGAAATCTGCTTTGAACATTTCTGAATGAATATTTTGCAAAGAAATGTATATAGGGAGACATGGTGTTCAGCTTGATTATAGTGGTGACCCTAAAAAATGTAAAAAATGCTAGTGGGGATAGTAATCACAAGAAAGGTTTAATTATCAAAGCACCCACTGATTTGTAGAGCAGGCATGAGCAGCTTCAATTCAAAGTTCCTGCTTCTACCTTAGATGCTGAACCCCATCATCAGCTCGTCATAACCTTGTGTAGTCCTCTGCATATCCACTGTCAGCCTAAGCTTAGGCAGGAATTTTCCCCTCACTACCATCTAGAAAGTTACTCCAGTATCTCTCTCAATAGCTCAAAACGTTCTAACTTCCATGTGTTCTATATTTTCTTGTCATTGCCAGCTGGGAAAGTTTGGCATAGCTGTCACTGTTAATCCTGAGCAGCACAACTCTATTCATTGTACCAGTGTATTCAGTGTTTTTTATTATTCTTGTCCTGATCCCATTCTCCTGAATAGACATTCCCATCTTCCTGTGTTTGGCAGTCCTTTCTGGTCTTATGCTATCAACAAAATTCAACATGCTCCTATTTCCTGTGCCAAGAATATTAATGGAATTATCTATCTAATATTACTATTAAGCTAATTATCTAATAACTTGGAATCCAAGAACTCTCCTGTTCAACTCTATGCTGATGCCCCTCCTTCCAGTTTGAGATGACACCTCCAACTTCCCTAAGAACTTTCTTCTGGCTCTCTGCTAAAAGAGTTGCTGGAAATGCTGAGCTCTGCCCATTCTGCTCAAAAGTTGGGTGAAGACCAAAAAGCACATTTCTTTTAAATGTACTGGTCATAGAATCACAGGATGGTATGGGTTGGAAAGGACTTTAAAGCTCATCCCATTCCACCCCTTGCCACAGGCAGGGAGGGACACCTTCCACTATCCCAGGCTGCTACAAGCCCTGTCCAACCTGGCCTGGAACTCACAGGGATGAGACAGCCACACCTTCTCTGGGCACCCAGTGCCAGGCCCTCACCAACCTCACAGTAAATAATTTCTTCCTAATATCTCATCTAAACCTGCCCTCTGTCAATTTGAAGCCATTCCCTCTTGTTTGTCACTACATGCCCTTGTAAAAAGGAAAAAAACCCACACAACCAGCAGAACTCTTGAAGCTGGGGCTGTGTCTGAGCCACAACAGATCTTAGTAATAAAACGTTGAGTGAGAAAATGAATTGTGCCTTCTGCAAAACTGCTGGGTTTATAAGAATCACAGGTAATGAGATGTTCATCACCAAGAACCCCCAATACCTCATTGCTTTGACTGAACAATTCATGCTGTCCATGAAGGTATAGATTTGGTGTGTTGGCACACAGCTGCTGTTTATCAGTGCAGCTGATAAATTATTTAATTTAATTCCTTGAAGAGGTGGCCTCTGCACCAAGGAGGCTCCTCTGCTTTGGAGCAGAGCTTCCTCTGGGAATGCCAATCACAGCTGCAATGCCACCACCATTGCCCACAGCAGAAATCATCGCTTCCAAACACGTTCACCATGTGGAGAACCAGAGCCCCTGCTGTTCCCAGGGGTTTGCTCTTTCACTTCTGTCCTCCTTCAGATGCCTGGGGAAGGCTGACCTGAAACAGAGTTTGGACAGAGCTAGAGAATAAAGTGGGTATTTTTTGAAAGGCCTCTAGGATACACCTTGGGCAGGACAGGAGCCTGACCAAGGCTGCATCCAAGATGGACTAAGAATGGTCACAAAATGGCTGACCGGTCATGACGTCTTACATTTTTATAAGTTTTGGTCCATTTGCATATTGGGGTTTAATTGTCCAATTACAGCTCCAGGCTGTGAGTTCCCATCCTTCTTGTTCCTCCCTTCAGCCACCCTTGTTTGTGCTTTTGGGCCTGAAAGTTGTCCTTGGTCTTCAGCAGGAAAAGGATTTGTTTTGTCTCCCTGCTCTGTGCAGAGCTGACTGACACTGAATGTGAGGCTCAGAACTGCACCCCTGGGCACCACAGAATCTGAAAACATGAAAGCTAAAACTTAAGGCATCACTTCACCCAGCGAAAGGACCACCAGGAAGGAGCAGCACCATTGTTGTGAAGGTCATTCTTCCAGCCTGTGTGGTGCTCCAGGAGGCAGGCAGGGAGTTAACTCTGAGCTCTGCCATCACTTGGGGTTGCAGGCCAGCCTGTGAGGAGGAGCACGGCCCACAGCCGGAGCCATCAAGCTGCAACATGCTGGAGCCTCCGCGCCACTCCCGGCACGGCCTGGCCACGCTGCTCCCTCTGCAGCCTCCCAAAGGCTGGTGGAAAATAACAATCAAGGGCTGCCTTGTTTGCCTTCAAACTTCCCGTGCCAAACACAGCAAGAATTCCCTGCGCTGGGAGGTGCAGGCAGGTATGGGAGCGGCCTGCTCGTGGTGCGTGCTCCTGCTGCTTTGTGGCTCCGCAGCCCAGGGATTTTTGCACTTTGGGGTTGTGGGGACCGCAGCTGCCATGCCATGCCATGCCATGCCATGCCATGCCATGCCATGCCATGCCATGCCATGCCATGCCATGCCATGCCATGCCACATTCATGTTGATATTGCCCTTTCACAGATCACAGAATGTGCTGAGCTGGAAGGGACCGATGAAGACCATCAAATCCAACTCCTGGCCCTGTGCAGGACATCCCAACTATCCCACCCTGTGCCCAAGAGTATTGTCCAAACGCTTCCTGACCTCTGCCAGGCTTGGTGCTCTGACCAGTGCTCCTGTTCCAGTGCTCAACCACCCTCTGGCTGAAAAACCTGTTATTGATACCCAACCTAAACCTAAACCTGTCCACAAATATCTAATTTTAGTGACATTTGATGCAGTGCTGTCCTTGGTGTCAGTGCATGCTGAAAGCACAACTGACCATGCTTTATTTTTTTTCAAATGTTTAATTGGCCTAAATAAAAGACTGAACAACTGGCACTGATTTAGGTTACTCAGGATATTCCTGTAAATGTAGCAAATTTACACAACTTACTGGCTATTGCGTGCAGTCTCTCCCTGACAGTATGTGCATTACCCCATGCTTCTCTGTGTGACAAACCATCACTGCAAAAGGGTTCTGGTGTGGGGAAAGGGCTCTTCAATGAAGTAAAATTATAATGAGGTTTTGTGGCTGAAAGCTGAAGCTGAAGAATTCAGACCAGTAATAAGGTGTGCATTCTTGGCCACTGGAGAATTTAATATCTGAAACAATTTGCCTAGGGATATGACGAATTCTCTCTTTGAAAATGTAAATTAACATGGGGTTATTTTTTCTAAACAATCCGGTTCAACCAGAAGTTATGGTCTTAATGCTGGAGGTTCTGGTAGCAAGTACCTGACCCAGGCGATGCAGGAGTTCAGACGAGACACTGCAAGTCTCCACTTGGGTAAAATAAAATGTTTTAAATGCTGTACTAAAGCACTGCTTGCCTTCATCCTTTAAGTCTTAAGTCAACCTCTTCTGCATGACGAAGTGGGGGAAAAGTGAGAACAAATGGCATTTTCTGAATTCTTCTGTGATGTACTTTTACTTCTGTATCTATTCTTCCAATAACTTCTCACTGACATTAAATATAACTTGGCTTAAAGGAAATTGTCTTACCTTCAGAGAGCCTGCTGATCCCTTTTCTTGTCCTGGGGGATGGGTTACTGCTTGCCTGGTGGAACACCACTGCTAAGGGATAATTCACCAGGAAATACCCCAGGCCACGCAATGAACTGCACAGCAGCCCTCCTTCTACTCATTTTCCTGCAAAAATAATCCTTGCGTGCTTAGATATTTAAGGAATGCAAAATACAGTGGTGGTAGTGACTTTTGGAGTTACTAAGTATATTTTTCTTCTCTTCCCTTAGCATAGAGGGGAATTTTACAAAAGCCCCTATGGTGGGCAGGGCACAGACCTCCCTGACTGGAGCAAGATTTCTTCTTCTCCTCCTGGCCTCTTGTAGAGGATCTGTGGGTGAACTGCAGTGACATCCAAACCACTGCTACCTGCTAGCTCCTGAACCCATGAGCTCCTGCAGATGAGCTGGGGAGAGTATGGGCATGGAAAAGTTTCTACATCTCTGGGAATACCTGGGCTGGCAGGAGTTGTCAGGGCTGTCACAATAGCAGTGCTGAACAGTCAGCAACAGGCTTGTGATGAGAAGGAAAAAAACAGGCAAGTAAGAAGAGGACCTTTGATACAATCCCATAGAAACCACCCCTACAACCTACGAGTACCCTACAAACTCTTCCAGCATTGTATAAATCTACTAAATTAATCCAGTGTTCATGATCTAGATGAACCCTTGTACTCGTCTCAGCTGTTTCTGTACAAGGATCTCAAAAGAAAATGAAGATAAAGGCCTGTATGTGAGATCTACTTGACTTTTCTCTGTCTCTATGATAGTGGTGAATGAATGCCTACAGGGAATGCCAAACTTAATTGTGTTGTCTATGAATAATGAGTCTTCTCTTAATACTCTGGAATTAGTAGGTAAACAAGAAAGTGTTTTTTTGGGACATATATGTAGTGATTCCAGTATTTCCCACGATTTTACACTTAGGTTTATTCAGTCAGTGGGTTTGATGAGCCCTCAGACCACGTCCCCACAGTGATTTCAGTCAGACTCCCTCTCTTGTCCTTTAGGAACTCATTCTAATGAATGTTGTTAGTTTTTTTAACCTGTGAGCAAAGCAGGGTTAGAGGAGAACTGAAATACCAATTTACCTCATGTGAAAAGCAGTCAATGTCCAAGGGATAAAATACTGGAAAATTATTCTTTCATCTGTCAGCTTAAGCCATGCTTAAGCCATGCTTAAGCCAGGATCCATCCTTTTGCTGGTGCTAAATGATTCTTCATTGTTTACAACACAACTTCACAAATTATTGCTTTTTCAACCTTACTGCCCAGAAGTTATTGAAACGAACAGAAAAATTCATGCTTTCATTTAGTTTAGTTCTCACTTTGGAGAAACAAACTTATTTACCAGCGAGAATATCGCTTCTTGAAGCAAAGCAGTACTTTGCTGAAGAGTGTTTTGGGGAAAACTGCATATGTTTATCTCCCTGTGTTTACTGAAAATAGACAGAAAAATCTTCCTTACAGAGGTTCTCTTTACTGGTGATGAGGCACAGACCTGAAAAGCTCTGGTGGGTTGTGAGCTGGCAGCTGTGAAAGTTCTTCTGTTCTTCTGCCTTTGTGGCTTTCATCAGTAGAGATGCACAGGGTGGCATTTTAAGATTGTAGCTCACCAGGAGAGTGGGAATAATACCCTCTGGATAGGCAAGGAGATGAGATTTATACAGGGAATTTCAAAGTCTGCAATTGAGGACATGTAGGTAAATTTTGCTGGGCAGATATTTCTTTATTGGCCTGAGGGACACACTTCACAATGCTTTGTGTTTGGCCAGTAAATTATTGAATGGAACAAACAGTTAATCTTCAGTCCCAGCCTTGACTCTGGCTCTGTTCTTCAAGCTCGTACTCACTCCAGAGCAAATGTTCCTGCTGACAAATTCACAGTGATTTTTCATGTTGTTGGCATGGTCTGGCACATTTCTTCAAGGAAAATAAATCTTGATATCAAATAGGGAATATTCACCTAAGGAGGAACTGAGTAAAGGTTAGCTATTAGTTCTTTGGGTGTACCTTCCTTCAGGGGAAGAAACTCATCCTTCTGTTTAACTCCTGAAAGCTGTTATTGACTTTAAATAGAAAGAAAAAACATTGAGAGCACACTGCAATCTCCTGACAAATATGTAAAATCCTGTCTATTTGTACTCACAGAGCAAAGCTGGAACCAAACAATGAATAAAGACCATCAGCAAACTTCCAGTAGATGAGGCAATGTGCAATGGCCCAGAATGGATGTGGATGAGCTTTTTAACAGGGCTGGTGGTGATCAGACAAGGGAGAGTGGTTTTAAATTAAAAGAAGGTTGATATAAGGAAGAATTTTTTACAATGAATGTGTGAAACACTGGCACAGTGAAACTGCTCCATCCCTGTAAGTGTTCAAGGCCAGGTTGGTTGGGGTTGGAGCAGCCTGGTCTAGTGGAAACTGTCCCTACCCATGGTTGGGGATTGGAATGAAATTATCTTTAATGTCCCTTCCAACCCAAACTATTTTAGGACTCTGTAATTCTATAAAGAATAAAGGAATATGTGGCCCTGGGGTGCTCTGTAGCAATAATAAATTCAATAATAAATTTCTACGACTGGACAGGTATATAACTGAGCCTTACCCCAGCACAATGACACCGTGGATGGAAAACTACTTGAAGGGAGATTGGTCATATGGAAGTGGTACCCAGCCCTCACAAGGAAATAATTTCTACTGCTTATCTACAAGCTCTTCTGCAATGCTGGGTGAACTGAAGTCAAATATTACACTTTAAAAGACAATTACGTGTCTTTCACTTCCTCAAGCCCCTCTAAAGCCAAATAGTGCTATCTAATCTAAACCACCCCAGCTCTTCTCCATCCCCTCAGACACATGCTGTGCATTACATTTCTGCAGAAATCCACTGCAGTCTGCTTCAGCAATCCCTTTGAAGTCCTTGGAAGCTTATCTGTACTCCAACAAGTGAGGGTGTGTCTCCCGGCCAGCTTGCGGGTGACCATAAAGCAGAAATTTATCCCAGAGGTTGGGAGAGGTGGCTCTCTGGGGATTTTTTTTTCTCTGAGTATAAAGAAATCTCCAGAAGTTACCCCAGAATAAAGGGCTTCTGAGGCTGTCAGTGCTGCTGAGTGCGAACGTGGTATGGGCATGGCCCACCAGGACTGAAACAAAAACCTTCAAGAAAGCATTGAAAATGGTCACAGCTGCCTCGTGACAAAACTGAGCAGGCAGAAACAAAGCGGGATTGGCAGGAGACATATGTCTGTCTCCCCTCCAAACCCCAGCAAATCCCCCAGGTGCACCCACCAGTGTCAGCCTTTCCCTGCTCAGCTCCATTTCACTCTCCAGTGGACCCCACTCCTCCTGCCTCATCACCATCCTCATCCTCCTTTCCTAGGAACCACAAATACTTCACCTAAAAAAAAGCTGGAAAATGGTTTTAATGCCACAGGAGAAAAGAACAGAAAACAAAACCCAAAAAAAATCTGACATTAATCCTGAGATGAAAATGGTTGAGCAAGTATTTGTGTTGATTTAGGGCTGTTCTTGTTACATTCTTGAAACTGCTGAGGTTATCTTGTAATCCATCTGAATTGCAGCTTGCGGCATTTTGAGCTAATATTCAATTATGCTGCATTTAACTATTCTTTACCTCCTTCTGCCTCCCAGTATTTGTGGAAAAACATTTGTCAGGCTTATGAAATCTAAGCCTATAGCCTCTGAGGTGTCTCTGCATCAGAAAATGGAGACAGCATTTTGTAAAAAGACAAATTTCAGGGTCTGATGAGATTTTGGACTCTGTTGAGAGGCGACACTTTTGCAGGGCTGGGTTTTGGCAGGAGGAGGATTCACTGAGCAGCTCCCTTTCTGTTTATTTTCTGAATGTTTTGAGTGAATGCATGTCTCTACAGATGTTTAGAGAGCAGCAGTACTGGAGATGAGGTTTATTTATTCACAAGATATGTATCATGCAAACAGCTGTGCACTGCTTCTCCTCACTGCTCTGGTGATGAGGTTCAGCTCCCAGTCCACAGATCCCACAGGGAGAGGCAGCACAGCCCCCCTGGAGTGGGGTCGGCAGTGCCTGGAGGCTCCTGCCTCTCCTCCAGCATCAGGCCATTGGGCTTTTCCCTTCCTGAAGCTCTGGGCTGCAGGCTGGAAAGGGAGAGGAAAACTGGATGTGACCCAGCACTCACAGGGTGCCCAGAGAAGCTGTGGCTGCCCCATCCCTGAAATGCTCAAGGCCAGGCTGGACAGGGTTTGGAGAAACCCGGGACAGTGGGTGGTGCCCATGGCAGGGGAAGTTGGACTAGCCGACCTTTAAAGGTTCTTCCAACTCAAACCATTCCATGCTTCTAACATGGCTACGAGGATTTTGGAAGATTTTCCCCTCTGGTGAAGTTAATTCCCTTCTCCCACCATTCTCTTTTAACAGTAGAGCTCCAAATGGGTGGCAAATTTGTCAGAGTTTTGGATGCAAGGGCATTAGAAGGTATTTTCTGCTGAGGCAGTTTGGTGATCTCAGCATGCAAGAAAAGGAAGCTCAGTACTAAATCCAGCATTCAACATTACCAGTGACCAGACAGATTTTCCTGGAGTACAAAGCAACTGGATGTCTCTAAGCACATGGGATCACAGCATGATGTTCCTCTGGGATTTTTTGCAAGTTGCTCTGTGAGGAAAGTGGGGGTTAACCCCATTTTTCACATGCCTCTGGGAAATGCCCCTGGTCTGCTCCTTACCCCTTAAACCATCAGAAACCTGGGGATTCAAGGCAGGAATGAAGAAAGAAAAGAAACCTTGTATTCCCCAAAGAAACCTTGTATTTCCCCATTATGTCCTGGCTCCATGACAGTTTTAGTGAGAGTGCCAAATGAGCACGTTCTTTTTCTCCTTCAGCTTCTTTTCCCTTTTGTCCCTTCTCTTGACCCCTGGGCACCCCTGTGACATGGAAAGAGACCCATTTCTTGTAGTTGCTCCTGCCTGTTTGTTTGCAGAGACAGGGTTAAACCTGCATTATTTCTTATCTGTAAATGATGTTTTTTTCCTGTTGAACACAATTACAAATGCAGCTCCTTTGCTTTTAGCTCAATTTTTCACCACTTGTTCCTCCTTCCCCCCTGCCCCCCTCCACCCTTGGTTGTACTCTGGCGATCACAGCAGTTTCTGTTTAAAATGTTTCAGTTTCTCTGTTTTCTAGAATTAACCAGGAGCTTGTTGCTACATGTGGAGCAGGGCGGGACTG
>VXBB01021694.1:308171-438165 GCA_013399915.1 Illadopsis cleaveri | reverse complement strand
TTTCCCTCAGAAAGTAGATTGCTGAATGTAAGGCTTCAGGGAATAAAATTTACAGGAGAGAAATTGCCTTGTATGTTTTTAAGGCAGAGCTGCCTCGCTAGCCAACACAGGATTTCACTCTTTGCATGCCATGAAAAACTCTTTTTAGAGCTAATGATTTCTGTATATCTGGGATCAGTGTTTCTCCAGTTCCTCACTCCTTACCTCTCTTTTCTTGTCCTCTGTGGCCAAAACTGAATTTGTTGTTTTCAGATGCATTGTTGAATTGCTCTGATTTGTATGTAACGAGGCTGAATATTCCAGTAAAAATTTGGAGGCCTGTTTAAAATCTCCCTTTTAAAAGAGATTTTTTGAGATTTATCATTTGTCACCAATCAACATCATGGCCCTTTTCAAAGGACCTGCAAAATTTTGAGACCCATCCAGCTCGGGAAGGTAGAGAGAGGCCATTTGTCATGAAACCTCCGTGGAGGACACCCGTGGGACAGGGCTGGGTCTACAAGGCTCTCTTTGGCAAATTAAAGGAGCACCAGGACTAAAAACCAGCGAAACCTTCGCTGCACATCCTCACGGACCTGCTCTATTCCTCCCACTAGAGGACAGCAGCTGGGTTACTCAGTCACCGGGAGCACTTCACGGCAGAAGCAAGAATAAAACAGCCCTACCCTTCGTGTAGAAACTTGTTCCTTTCTAGTGGTTTTCACATAATGAATCCCAGTGAATATTTAACTAAGTCTCCCCTGTAATCAAGTTTCTGGCCTCTTTACTTGTACCCACAGTGCAAAACATTTCCTGACCCATTGAGTTCAGCAGTCCTGGGAGTCTCCAGCAGGATCTCTGCTCAATTGGCATCAGGAAAGCAGCATGAGGTTTGTTGGGTTTTTCTCATCCAGCAATTGCCAACGCAAACCTTGCCATCCTTTAAGAAATGGAATCTGACCTCAGCTTGGCTATCTAAATCAAAAGCAGGACTTCTCTTCAAGCCCTGAAATATGGCTGTGTGTTTATACATATATGAATATTCATTCGTATGCATATGAATATTCAGTAATGCAAGTCTGGATTTCATGCAAAGCAAGCTTCCCTGCAATCCTTTATTTAAAACAGAAAAGAATGAAGGAGAAAAGGGTGTTTCTGGGTCTGTGGGAGCAGGGAAAAAGGACAGTTTGGGTCTGTGTGTGGGAAACCTTTCTGTGACTTTAGTTTAAGGAACTCCCCATGCCTGTATCAGATTGTCTTTGGACTTTATCTGCCTGACCATTACCTTTCCATCCCATTTTTGGGGACTGCAGCTTGTGAACGTGGTTACAGAGTTAACAAATGAGGGCTGTTAAACCTCGGTGCATCTCTGTTTATGTGGAGACTTTCTTGGGCAGATCACTGGCTGCTCTCCAAGGCAATCCAATGTCTCAAGTGAAATTGTGGGTACCACAATCACCTGGCAAAGTGGAGGAGGAGGTCATCTTACAGGACCTGATAAAAGGCATGGCTTTCACTGAGACAGACACATAAAGGAAGAAGCAAATTCCTGTGAAAACTCTGGTAGGAGATAGGGAAGGAAAATGAACTGCAAAGGATGGGGAGAGGAGGAAGAATATTAACCGCCTGGAGAATGCTGACTTGAAAGATGTTTGAGGGTTAAGAAGAATGAGGCAGGGAAATAGTTGTAGGCATTTAGTGCTTTATTACCCAAGGTGGGAAGTAGAAGAATTACTATTATTTTATATTTTTAACTGCTACAGAGTGACTGTGCCTGTTTGTGCCTGGACCCAGGCCTGTAGGAGAGCGAACTGGAATCGCAGAGCTTGACTGCAGCAGAGGATTTGGGAAGCAGGAGGGATCTGTTGGGATTTAGTGCTGTGGGACAGCTAGGTCACAGGACCCAGAAAGTACAGAGTGCCCACACGCTGGGTACCTGCCTTCCAGTTTTCTGCTCCTTCCAGGATTTAAACTGTAACACGAACCCTGGTGTAAGGCTGACTTCACACCTCCTGCTCTAAGGCTGTGCCTGGAAGTTGGAGCACCTCTGCTGAACCCTGCGGTGTCACCAGAGAGGAATCTGATCTGATGTAACACTGCAGGGGAAGCTGCCACAACCACCAGCTGGTCCAGTGAGACACAAGGGCTCCAGTGAAACAAACCAGCGAGTATTGATCAGCTGGAAACAGAAATGAGAAGTGCTCAGGCCAACATGCAAAATATCCCCAAGTTCTGTAACAGAAGGAGAAATTTTCTTTGCAGCCTTTGTCTTCTCATTTTTACAAGTCTGGCTCTGTCTTGCTGTGCCCTGCTCAGCACTCAGAAGGAGTTTATTCACAGGGTTTCTCTGCAGTCTGCTTTAAAGGAGCTCACTGCTAAAAGATCTTCTCCAATGGATGCTGCTTTCCACTCTTTTAGAAATTATTCTGTTCCATGAGAGCCAGGGGTGCTCTACCAGGACAGCGTGTGACAAATTCTTTATGAGGGAATACATAATAAATTGAGGATTTTCTTTTATTTTGATTATTTAGTATTCAATATTTGCATTATGGAAGTGCCTGGAGGTTCCAGCTGAGATCAGTGTCCTATTGTTCTAAACCATGCATAAAAACATGGTCAGAGATGAGGAGCTTACCATCTAAAGAGATGAACTGGATAAAGGGTAGGAGACAGGAAGCATCTATTATTCTCATTTCGTAGCTGGAGAGCTTGGATACAGACAAATCAAGTGCTTTTCCCAGGAAACCAATGGAGAAGGGCAGAAATCATCGAATATCCAGGATCCCAGTGTAATACCCTGCTCGAAACACACCACATTTCCTGTTTAAATATATCTTGCAACACTGTAAGGAAAACAACAAATATTTGTTTGGAATATTTTCCTTAAGACGTACAAAATGAGAGGAGCAGCAGAAAGGTTACATGGCTACAAGGCATAACAATCCAAGGGGAGTGTTGATACTCAAATGCCATTACAAGACATTGACATAGCAGCAGTGAAAATAAGATTTTTTTCTCAACTGCTTGGCCTCACTGCCTGAAGAATTTCCTAGAATATTCAGCTGCTCATAGTGCAGAGGAAGATCAAAAATTGATAGACAAAAGCAATTATTTTGTCTCCTTCTCTAGCTTAACCAAAATGAGGTTTTCTTGTTTGATAAACACCCAGTAAAACTATCCCTTGATGGGCCAGAAACTGCAGCCCCCGCCCTTTCCCATACACATTTTGCTGCAAAAGAACTTGGTAGCCCATCTGCTTCACATTTTCATGGATAATTATTGGATCTATTTGCATTAAAATAATTAATTGTAATCTCAGTTTTTCAGTTTAGCAGCATCTTAATACCTGGTGAGAACTAGTGATGGAAGCCTCTCTGAAGTAGCTTTTATTTTAGAACAGGGTTGTTTTTGTATGAAATGACTTTTCCCTAAGACACTGGAAAATCTATAGAGCAACTTTGCTTGTCTTTAAAAAAAAATCAGAAGTGGGTTTCTATAATTTGCTCTTTGGTACCCTAAAAAAAAGTTTGAAGCTGCCTGGAAAGAGAACCATAAACACTTTGGAAACCAGGTAAATATTTTAGCTGCCAAAGTTTGGGTTTAGACACTTAGCTTTGGAAGAACTTTAAAGAAAAAAAATTTTAAAAATAAAAAGAAATCGTAGACAGGCATTTAATCATATGTAGCATGGACAGGAGAAATTTTTGGACGGGAAAGTTGAAATAACAGGGAAGAATTGTTGAATCCCATTGTCTTTCGTGGAGAAAACCCTTGATGATGTGTATGGTTGAATTTGGATCTAGAGGATTTCTCCCCACAGACCTCTAAGAACTGAACGTGAGGGCTTTCATTTTCTTTCATTTTTGTCCCCCTAATTTAACTCTCTGTATTTTAATCCTATTTTCATCAGATGGAACTGCGGCATGTTAGCAGGTCCTGCACCTGGAGAATCGATCAGTGCTGCAGAACTTGCTTCCCCGGGGTACCCATGGCCTCCCTGGCCATCTGTCTGCACAGTGGCAGGAGCTGGGGCTGCTTCCATCCTGGAATTCCATGGAGGAGCCGGTTCCCGTGGAGCCCTGGCTGCCCTGATATCTCCAGCACTTAAAAGAAATGTCAGAGAGTCTGCAAGGAGGAGAACTGAGAGTGCTCAGAAGCTCTGTGCTGTGCTTTTTTCCGAGGTGACTTTTCCCACAATTACTCGGAGGCATCGGTTGCCCATCTCACCCCATCCCTCCACAGAGACGAGCTGTTTGTCATCTGCTGAACCTTCCACCTTCATCCCTTCGAGCTGGGCTTTTATGGATGAGCTGGGCTCTGCTGGGTCCAGCCCAGGAGCAGCCTGAAGTCAGGCACATCTTCACCTTACCCCGCCAGGTAAAAGAGATGTCGGGCGGGAATTAATCCATCTCCTCACCTCTGCGTGCCCCTTGCTGGGCATTTGGCCGAGCCCAGCTGTGCCCTGGCTGCAGCTGGAGCAGGGTTTGGACCCTGCCCCAGTTGAACATTAACTGCATCCCTGCCTGAGTGCAGAGGGAGGACCGGAGTTCGGCTGACAGCAGCGACAAAGAGCTGGCAGGGCTGAAAGATTCAATTTAACTTTCTTTCTCCTCCCCCGCTTCCATATGCGAGGGCACACAGCGCTGTTCCTGCTTTTGAAACTTGCGGGGCAAAGGAGCATTGGTGTCCTCATTTTCCTTCCTCCCTATTGATGTATCATTGCCAGGATGAAAAAGGACGTCTCAAGAGCTTTTGAAAAAATGGGTGACTACTCAAGACATTTTATAAAGGAGGAAGAATGGGAGAGAAAATAGGACTCGGTAGGGGGTAGAAGGAGCCTGAATGTGTGCCTTGTCTGTCTATTCTTTCGCTTGAAACCTGGAGCTGTTGTTCCTATTTCAGTTCAAACTGTCACCTTTAGTTCATGATGGCTTTACTGCCCTTGCTCCTGAACCTCAACAGATTGGGGCTTATTTACCTATTCACACTCTGCTGTGGAACCTCATTAATAGGCTTATTAGCCACACCATTCACGTGCAGGAGGGCTCACAGAAAAGATCCCAGCCACTTTGAGAGGAGGGGGAAAAAACTGTAAAGAGATTATGCTCTCATTCAGCAGCCTAACTGCTATGAAAGGCTCCCTGGGCCCACTGAGATCTCTTGAAGTCTAAATATGATGACAGAATTGATCTCCCCCCCCACCCCTTTAATTCCAAACATGCTTCTGCTTTTCTCAGATTGAGGAGCTGGGCTGTTGTGGGCCACTTTAGGAGAATGTGGCTTATTTAAGAGAAAGGGCTGCTATTGATAGACTGTTATCTTTTCATCCTCCAAAAGAATAAATTCTGACAAGTGCTTCCAGACCTTGGAAATAGGTGTTCTGATTTGTCATTTTTAGTGGAATGCTTCCTTTTCTTTCAGAGTATGCAAAGATGTCGATGAATGGGGAAAGGTATTGCAGCTTCCTGTGCTGGACAATAATTTATGTGAGAATGTGTTAACAATGTTTTCAATGGGCGATGGACATGCCCGGTGCTGGGAAAATTGGATCTTGACTGTGACATCTCAGCTTCTCAATTAGAACATTCAGATGTCTGTTGCTTTAGGAGCAACAACAACAACAACAAAACACTAAACCTGTGTTTTCAATCAATTACAAATTTGTCTGCCATCCCTCATAAAGACTGGGGTAGTGGTGGGAAAATACATGCTGTGAGGTTAAGTACATATTCTACAGAAAACTTGTTTCCAAGTTTTTGGTGTCTAGGTGTGTGTAAATAGTTACACTATGTGTGGCCTCAGTCCTTGAAAATCCCCTTGATCAATACTGCACACAATATATAAATTGTACAGTAGAGCTTAAATAAAGTAACATTAAATTGATAAACACTGATTAAATTTGAGGCAACCACTACTTATTGATTTTGTTGTCAAGCTGACTCTACAGAAACAAACATTACACAGATTCCATATTCAAACCCTTTTAGCTGATGGTGTCTAAAGCAAATGTTTCATTAAGCAAGGATCAGGCTGAGCAATATTGAATTCTGAATACCCATATTATGCAGTTTTAAATCTGTGTGTCCAAACAAATGATGTTTGCATAACTTTTCGACAACTTTTCCCATTCGGAAAAGTATACACAGACAGGTATTGAAAGTGCACTGTCAGACCAATTCACGGGGCAGCAGGCTTTGAACTGAGATGCTCCTGAGGGTGATTTTTGGAGCGGGTGTTGTCCAACCATCCTCTCTAGATGGAACTGGCCACAGGCCAGCCATGGCTTCTGAGCCAGAAACACTTCAGGAGAGGTTTCGGCGACCGCTGCTGAGCTGGTACCGTTTTTGTGTGAGGATGCGGATGCTGCCCAGTGCCGCGGTGGCGGCGCCCCAGCCCAGACTCAATCACTGCGGCGGTACTCGCCGCGCTCCCCATCTTTCCTTTCCAACCCGCTGGAAAACTTTCAGCGCAGCACCCGTCCGCGAGCTGCGCGGGGTTGCTCCCCCGCAGCGGCACTGGGATGAGCTGTCCCGCTCCCCCGAGCAGGCAGCGCCAGGAGCGGGGGGTCTCCCGGTCCCCTCCTGCCCCTCTCCGGTGCTGCCAAGTGCTCCAGGTCCGCGCCGCGGGGACACCCGCGACCCTCGGGCGGGGTGGGGGCTCCCGGCTCCGCACCTCAGAGGGCCGGGCGGGGGAAGGGGCTCGGCGGCGATTGGCAGAGCCCGGCAGCGCCGTCCAGGAAACGGCTCGGATTGCAGCGGGGGGAGTNCCCCGCTGCGGGGCTCGGGGGTGTCCCGGTGCGGAGCTCGGGGGTGTCCCGGGGCGGGATATGCCGGGCTGTGCTCCGTTGTGCTCCCCGGTGGAGCTGCGGGTCGGTTTGTGGTCACTCACACGGGGGGATGCCCGAGCAGCAGCGCTGCTGCCCTGCCTTGCCCGCATCCCCGCGGGTGTCTTTGGGGATGGTCCCAGCGGTGACAGCTGGACGGGCAGCACGGACTGGGGACGGGGGGCTCGGCCCCGAAGGAGCAGCCCCGCCTCGGTACTGGCCCCGGATCGGAGCCCGGTCCATACTGTCGGAGCGGGGCCGGGGGGCACAACCGCGCCCCGTCTGAGATAAGGGGGGAGAGAAATCGTCAGTGAGATACAGATTTAAATGCAAAACGGCCCCTTCAAACTGGGACCCATTATGCATTTGGTGTGAAACGCTATCAACATTTAAAACTTCATTGTCTCCTTTGCACCAAATCCCTGTAAATCTTCCACTAGCCTTTTCTCATTTTCATCTGAAAAGCCTGTTTGGGCTGAATAGCAGCAATCAGCAGCCTCTGGACTTCTCCCGCTCTCTGGAATGTCAATTAAAATGCAGATTTTTTTTTCCCCCCTCCCCAATCTCTTGGTGGCAAAAGACTTGAGAAAAACAGGATAGTCCTGGAAAGCAAATGAAAGAAGTTCAAACAATGAAAAAGTACTGAAGCTGCCAGCCGGTTCCCATTAGTCCTCCAGAATTAATCTTTAATAGCTGTGATGCTCGGATTTGCTTGGAGATTGAACTCTGCTGAAGAGTCTTTTAGATATATATGTGTATATATATTTTTTATAGACGGATGGATATGTCTGCATTTTCTGTCCGTACAGGATTCCTCTGTCAGTGGAATTGTGTATAAAAAGCTGTTAGCTTTAAAGCTTTATCTACTTGGATTTTTCTGACGAAGCTACTGGGCTTTTAGAGCGCTTGAGGTTTCTTTGTGGAGGGAAGATCCCTGTTTCACTCAGATTTTGCTATTCCCCGCTTAATTGAGTAAGATGCTGCAAAGTTATACAGTGAGCAATGTATTGATTTGGTTAGCATACTCTACAAATCGTGCTGTCCCTGGGGAGTGATAAACATCTTATAAACAACAATGCAAGTAGATTAAAAAGAACACTGAGCATCGAATTTAATTAATGCCACTGCTGAACAAGTACTACTTGTTTGTGTGTGCGAGTGTGTTTAAACTGAAGTACAGCTTGGAGGAATTTGGTTGGGCTCCCAAACCAGTCTGCTTTCCCATGCTTGTCAGTTTGGCAAAGAAAATTTGGGCAGGTATGTGACGAGGTGAAAATTGACTTGATGAGCGAGTGGCAAGGAGAGCCATCAGTCATTGGGGCTGACAACTCCTCCCCAAAGTGTAGGCTGAGCAGAGAGACAGAGTTCCCTTTCAAGGGGAAAAATAAACACTACGTGTGGCTTTCACTGAGTCTGAGACTCCAGGAGGGATTATGGTATTGTAGTCAGGAAGCCAGAATTGTGGAGGCCAAAAAGCATGCTGGGGCTGTGTTCCAAACATTGAGATAGAGGTACATAATTATCCAGCACAGGAGGTCTTTCCAGGGACTCGTCCCCCAGCAACTGTGGCAATTAAACTATGAAAAGAATTTGGTTTCATTTCGTCTTCGCTGGACTCCACTTCTTTGGGGAGAGGGCAATCCTTGAAGCCTGTTTGCTGTCCTGGTGGTAAGGAGTGGCTCGGCTCCATGGATGGGTGCAGAGCTTTGATTTTTGCATTGTTGCACCTTGTCGAGCCTGGATTTTGAGCTTGCTGCTGCCCTGTGGGTGAAGAATCCCTTCTTTCTGCCGGCAGATGTTGAGGTGCAGGAGCCAACAAAAATCTTCAGGTGAGGAGACGCGTGGCAAAGTAGCCTTGTGCCACACTTCAGGGTTTAGGATGAGGATAGGAACCACAAATGTGCTTTCAGTGGCATTTAGTGTAGTCTGAAAATCTGAAACTGCAGGAATGTCAGTGGAATTAATGCTCTTGGAGTCTGAAATACATGCTGGCGTTCTGGTATGTTTTCTTTCTGCAAAGCCATGATAGGGTTCTGCATTTATCAACATAGACTTTAATCGAAGTTTACAGGATGATTTATGGAAATTAAATCAGCATTACATCCAGGCTGTTAATTAGGGGTTTCTACCTACTTTACAGCTGGATAAACTGAGCTGCAGGGCTGTGGCTGCCAGGCAGCGAGGTGGGCAGTGGACCTGGGTGGCGACATTTGGGGGGGTTTGCTCTGGTCCTGCTCCAGACACAAACTGAGCTCTCTTCAGCTCTACACCTGCTCTGTGCTTATTTATAAAAGGGCTGGGCAGGCTCTTTGCAAATGTTTGTGCAGTGGTCTGGTGGTGTTTTCACTGGAAATTTAATGGTGGTTGCTAGCTTGTGGTGTGGGACGCTCGAGCCAGGCTGAAATCTCGACAGTAGGGACAGGGCTTTGAGGTGATACCAAGGGAGTTGGAAAAAGCTTGCCCTGAAGTAGCAGGGATTCACCTGGGATACCATGTATTAGTTGTTTTCCTCAAGTAACTTATTTATGTCATCCAAAGCCTGTTTCTACAGACTCTAGAATGTACAGTACCCAAGATAAAAGATGCCTCAACAGCATTTGTGAACTTTATAGGAGCTAGCACAAGGCTAATAAAAATCAGAATCAACTTTTTAAATGGTTGGCTTTATAAAAGGAGGATTTGTGTCCCTCTTTCTGCATGCTGAGGTACCACACCAAATCCCAATGACAAGGAGTTGCGGAAGTTTGACTTTTATCTTCACCTCCCTTTTAATTTTTTTCTTTTTTTTCAGATTTTCAAGTACTGAGGGCAGGAGGGAAAATGAGGTTTTGTGTTATTTTTTCCCCTTCCAGACAAGGGCTCTCCAAATTTCAGTTGAGTTTCATCACATCTAAGATGAATCATTGACCAGATTAGAACAATTGCTGCAGTTACTTGTTTTATCCATTTACTGAGGTTTTACCGTCTTTTATTTCTGAAGCGGAAAATCAGGTCTAATTTTCTGCTTGAGTTGTTAAATCACCCTGCGAGGAGGATGCTCTTTTGACCCTCACCTGGCATCTCAGTGTGGAGGCCACAGGGTCCCCTGAAGGGAGTGCCAGTTCCTTAGGTGCCACTTCTGTGTCAGACCATGCCTGGATTACCACTTAACTCCATCCATTTAAATTTGTTTTATTGTGAATAAAATGGACTTTTTTTTTTTTCCCCCCCACCCCTGAAACGTATATCTCAATAAGCATCATTGAGAGTGAGAAATGAAAGGTTTGTGTGCACAGCTTGGCATGTATGGATGGAAAGTGATGCTGGGCAGGTCTCCTGTGAAACTGCAGTCTATACCATATTTTATACAGATTTTAATTGCCTGTAATACAGTGTAGCAAACAAATACCACTGCAAAGACTTGAGCTTTTCACCTGTCCAGGACTCAGGAGCTTCCAAAGGACACTAAACTGAGTCAGAAGAAGGTGCATCCATGGGGGAGCTGGAAGTCTTGAGTTGAAATAGTCTTACAAATTTTTCCAAGTCTAAGGAAAACATTTTTCAACTGTTTTTCTTGTGGAAAATTACTGAATTCCTGCAAATTCATCTGGCCGCAGAACTGCCTAGGTGAAGGAATGCAAAACAAGGCAAACTTACATAAACCTTCAAACAATAACAAGAATATAATTTGTATAATTGTGGTAATTTTGCAGCATTACAGGTTATGTGCCTGCACATGTGTGTGCCTCTCATTTTTGAAATCCTGTATGTTTTTCTGTCAGTAAAATAGCTCTCAATATGTGCTGAGAAGTGATTTTGTGAAAACAAGGAGGACTTGGTTACGCCTCAGGTGATGATGGAAACTGCTAACAGAAGATGAAAAGTCACTCACTTTTCACATATTCTTGAAGCTGGAAAACTCTTTTTCCCATCCTCCTCCTCCTCCCCTCCCTCTCACCTCAGCTCCGTTCGAAGCTTTGTGAAGGTTTTTGGTTTGTGTTTGGAGATGTTTTTGCTGACAGTGTTCAATCTCTCTCCTCCCCGCAGCAGCCGCCGTCGTTCCAAGGGAGGAGGCATTACCGTGGCCGAAGGCACGACTTTCTCTCCATGCTTCTCTAGAGAAGTTCAGATGGGATTAAAGTCCACATGGAGATATGGAAATGGACCAGGAATTTACTCTAAAAAGATGGTCAGCTGGGATTTGGGTTGCCTTATCTGCCTGGTGGTGGTCACCATGGCTGGACTTTGCCTGGCTCGACCTTCATTTAATTTAGTTGTTGAAGACGCCACGGTGGAACCTGAAGGTAAATCACTCTAGAATACTTAATTCCTTAAAAGAAGTTAATTTTAAATGCTTGGACGTCTGAAATAGAAGTCAACATCTTTCCATGTGCTCTGGTAAATCTAAGGCAAGTAACAGACCAGCCCTGGAGAGTTATGGTTTCTGCCTTTCCCTGCTCTCGCCTGGGCTGTGTTTGTACAAGCGTGCGTTTGTTTATTCTTGTGCAAGCCAGTGGTGTCAGTGATTTCACTTGGGACTGTCATCACGTTGTATAATCAAAGTGTACAGATGAAAGTTTTCAGGAATGGGCCTTTAAGGAAACCAGTCTGTGGCACTTTTGTGCTGTTATGTGTTGCTGTCTCAAGGAATGAAGCGGATGAGTGGCTGCTGCTCTTTGGGATTGTCTTAACCTGAGGAGTCCAGAGAAAAATGAATCTCAGTAGTTTTTATTTGTGAATGTTCAGTTTTGCCAGTTTTTTCAGTTTTTTGTTCACTCTGCAAAATGCTATTGCAGCTTTGTTGGTGTTTGTACTGAGGACAAACAGTTCCCCAGTGCTGTTAATATCCAAGCACAATCGGTGGTGCAGTGTCTGGATCACAAGTTCTGGAGGTGTAAATGTGGAATTCTCAATAGAAGGGCTGTAGTTTTTTGCTGTGACAGCAAAGGCCAATCTAGACGTTCACATTGAAAGAGGTGTTTTGATAAAATCTCCTATTTTGAGCCTGCACCTGTTGCTATGTTTTTCTAGGTATCTGTTTCTCAAGCTCTCCTTTTCTTCTCTGGAGAGCTCAGGAGAGGCTGCTCTTTTATTGTTGTGCGCTGATTGTATTGAAGAATGATTTTTACGGTGTTGTGCTGGATCATTCCTGCTCTCTGAGCGTCTGGGGGAGGAAGTGAGGCTTCTTTCATAAGGTTGTATCTGTCTTTTGGAGGAGTGATCACAGTTCTAATAAATCAGCTGTCAAGCTGATCTAATAGTCCACAGAGCATTTCTGACCTGGCCAGCTTGCTGCAGAGAGTTTGGCCTTTACACGTTCTACTACTCATGTCCATGGATGCAGCTTCGTTTTTATTTAATAATTCTTCATGCAAAACTTTTTTTGTTTCTATCCACTGCTTCTAAAAATAGACGTCACCAGCTAACACATTTTGAGAATCCACTCCAAGTACATTTTTATTGATGGCAGGGGATGAACTATTTAGAGATGATGAGCCCTCTTCCCTAGCAAGCATTCCTGAAAAAAATTCTCGAAGAATAGCAATATTGTCATCTGTCAGCCAGAGAGATTGTTGATTGCAAAAATGTTTTGTTTTTTTTTTCTTTTGAAGGTAACCTGAGATTAAAAAAAAAAAAAAAGCCCAACTCTTGTTGCCACTTACTGTATGATTTGTTAATTGAACATCTGGTGCCTTTTTGGCTGTTCGGGGGAATGCCAAAATCATGAATAATTCTGGTTTCAGACTAGCTTTGTAGTGAGGTCCCCTAGTTTTAGGGTTAAATCAGGAAGAATGTGATTGAAGATTGGAGAAGTGTTTTACAGGAAGAAAAGGAATATTTTTTGAATGGTGACTGGTAATTTTTCAACTTTTCAGGGAAAGAATAGCTTTTTTAATTTTGGAAAGCATAGTTTGAGAGTGTATGTCTCTTACACACTGAATATGTAGGGGGTGGAATCTGGGTTTTATCAAAGAGTAAGTTGTTAAAAATGATTTCAAACTTCTTTCCTGGGCAGGAATGTTACTAGTGTTAAACAGTTTTAGATGTGAGAACCCAAATCATTACCAGAAACAAGAAAAAAAATAAAAAATGCTTCTAAGTTAATGGCATAATAAGAGCTTTTATGCTGCAGAATACAGGGAATTGTGTGGGATTTATATCTGAGATTTGGGAAATAAAACCTCCTTTATGTGTTTCATTAAACCCTTTGATAAGAAGAAAAAACCAAAACAAAACCAAGTTTTTACACAATCACCTTCTCTGGGTTCTATCACTGCCACCCACAAGCTCTCCAAGCCCAAACCAAAAAAACCCTTCAAAAGATCTCTTCAAAGACAAAGCACACCTCTTTTTTTAATTTAGTAAATGCCAAAACACTTTGGGCCAAGCTAATTTGGGGGGGTCAGGTGCTCTAATAATGTAAATTTTCAATGGGGCTGCTGACTGCAGTCATTAGAGCTATGACATTTCATGCCAGCTGAGAAGGTCAGCAGGGCCATGACCTTTGGTGATACTCAGTGATCTGTTCCCAAGTCTTTCTTCATGGACATGCCCTGAATTGTCTGTATTTATTTATTTATTTTCAATACAGGCTGCTTGGATTATTGTTTATTGCCTTAATGACTCAGACTATTGGAAAAGCTGTACACAACGTCAACAGGAATTGAGACTTGTTCCTTTGGTTGTAACAGAGAAAATACCTTCTCTCAGCTATATTTAACTTTAGGGACGTTTGCAATAATTTTCATCAGAGTATCTGGCTATGTATAAAAAATACTAAAGTGTGTGCTTTAGTTCAAGCAGTATTTATTTAACAGCGTAAGATCATGTTGCATGGATATGTGCAAGATGTCATGCATTAAGGTGCTGTGCTTTTTGGCTCTTCTCAGTCACTCTTGAGTAAATAAATATCCCTCCATGACCACTGGATATTACTCTGGTCCATATGAAGGTGTTTACACTGAAAATGGCAACTTGATCCGTTGTGAGTGATAATGTTGGTGTTGATATTGTATTGTGGGTGATCCTGAGTGTGGTGTATCTCAGCTGTGGTGCTTTATTCCCCAGCAGTAATGCCAGAATCCGAGGCTGTTGCGCTGTGTGAGCAGAAACAGGACCTGTGGGACTTATGTGGGGACTGTCAGCTCTCAAATTATATCTCACATCGAGTGTTTACATGCATGTTTTTTGTCCTAGGGAGCAGAAAGACTTTTTCTGCTTTTAAATATTTAGAAATAAGCCTCTGTAGCACGTACAAAGGCACCATTCTCTCAACCTGTGTGTGCCCAGGCCTTTGATGATGGCCACCGTTTCACAAGGGCTCTGACCGCACACATGGGTTGAAGGGTTACTTTGTGAACTGAATAATTAGTTTAGACATATAGTTGATAAATAGTGAGCTCTGCCTTGACCTCTCCTTGCCCAGGCTGTGTGTTATCATTCTGCTGGGTAGCTAATTTGGTCTCTTACCCACATGCAACGCCTTGACACTGTCCTTGGAGCACCCACTCGGAGCCCCTGACAACACATTTCAGTTCTTATAATTTAGGTCAAATTTCAAAGGATTAATTTAAGCATTCTACAGGGGACAGCCTATTTCTGTGTCCCGTGGAAAACACAGTAGTTCAGAATGGTCCTACATTTGGGAGGTTCCCAGGAGCAGCAGGGAAGGGGAGGGACCCCTTTTAAGGGGTGAGGTGTGCTTATGGTAGAAGTGAATAATGAGTTTTTCGTTGGGATTTTTTATCAGTCATAGCCACTTGCTGACACTAAACAACATCCAGAAATAAGTATGTTCGGCACAGCACTTTCCTTTCTGCAAAAATGTTGAGTCATATGAGCAAGGTACCTTCATTTTTGTAAAAATATTGGCAGTGCTTAAAGATTAATGTCACCTGTGGTCACAGTGGTCAGCACTGTCCACTTGGAGATCCTTCTTTAGCTGCTGTGACCTGCCTAGGTCAGGATGTGGGATTTTCTGAGGTGCTCCAGTGTGTGGAGGAGGGATGCTATGGCGGTGGCATGTCCCCTGTCCCACTGCCCATGCTGGGGTGTCCCCATGGGTCCTCTCCAGCCAGTGCCACCCTGCTGAGAGGTCACAGGGCAAGGGGTCCCTGCACATCCATCGTTTTCCTGGGGCAGATGTGGTGTTGAAGCACCAGAAGGTTGCTTCTAGTTTGGTAGGAAACAATAAAGCAAATTGTTCACCCAGGGTTCCCTTTTAACTATTTTGTTTTGGCTTTTTCTTTTTTTTTCAACGAGAGCAGCGGCTTTGATATCTGCAAGTTAAATTAAGAATTCAAACCAGATTAGTTAAATCAGAGTCGGCTTTATCTTTTTCATTTATTTTCCTTTTAATTTTATTTCCAGGAAGGGCAGTTATTAAAGCCCATTATGGAGGAATGTGACGTCCCCACAGCTTCGGGTGAGGGCTGGATGCCCTTTCAGGGATCCGGTTCAGTAAGTTGTTTGGCCCAGTACAGGATTTGCTAGCTGAGATTCTGGGGAATTGTATGAGCAGCCAGATTAAATCAGTCTAAATGTGTCCATTCTGTGTTTAAAATCTGCAGCCCTTTAGCAGGGGCATGGTCTTGAGCTTCAAACTAATTGGACATGGGTAGGGTTGTTATTTACAGTCCATGCTGATGAGACACTGGGAGTTGGTAGTCTCTCAGTGTGGCTACTATTTTGCAAAGTAGCAGAAATAATTGCATGTTTTAGGCATATCTGCCATACCGTTGAAGCTTTTTGAAGGGGTATAGTAATTATTAACTTTTAGGAATTTCATTCCTTTAGTGAGGGTTTGGTTTTTTTTGGTTTTTTTTTTTTTGGGTTTTTTTTGAGCCAGAAGATTTTCAAAGATGCTGAATTGTGAGGTTTTTTAATTTTTTTTTTTTTAACCACTTGTATAGATAAAACCCCAAACCAGTGGCCAACTCCAATGAATGCATAGTTTCCTAATGTTAAAATAGTTCTTCCTTGGCAGGGAGATAGCAACAAATTTCAGGCCATAGCAACTTTTTTACAGGCAAGTTTGAAACCTCTGAAAGCAGAATTTACAATGAAAATGCTGACATCTCCAGTTATGCAAGGCTGTGTATGCATGAGATGATGGACTATTGTGGTTTTTGATAATACCCATAGCGTAGCTCCTAATGAGCTTATTTCTATATCCAGCTTCCCAGCTTCACTGAAATGATCTTTAAATGGCTTTAAACAAAAATCATTCCGATATTAATGTTTCCTTAAAATGGGTATTTAGTTTAGGATCACATGGGTGTGCAGAAAAATAATTATGTCTTTTTCTGTCATTTATAGAGAAAAATTCCTTATTGGAAGTGTCAGATTTTTAAGTGTTAAACATTTTGAGACTCTTCAAGGTTGAGGCTTTAGAGTGAAAGAGACTTTCTTCGAAGCAGCGCTCCTGAGCAGTTAAAATCTTGTGTTTTTGAAAGAACCATCACCCACTTTGGCAAGTTATGTCTTGTCTGTGTGCAATAGCACACCTGGTTTGACAAGAGGAGAAAATTTATTTCAATGTAGTTAAGGAAGTGCAAAATTCAGGCTGAAAAGGGACCCCAGCTGGACAAGTGGGAGCATCTTCTGCGGAGGACGCTGCTTTGTGTTAGTGGTGGAGGTGGGAAACGGGGCAATACTTGGTTTGGCACGGAGCCTGCCAGTGTAAAATCATCCTCTGGGCAATTTGGGGACCGATTTAGAACGCAGACCTTTGAGGTTAGGCTCAGCACGTTGCAGTGTGTGTTTGCAGTGGGTTTTTTTTTCAGGGAGATTTGGCACAGCATGCTCCCCAAATCACAGATGCCGTCTTGCAGTACCAGGGACTAAACTGACTTCTAAGCTGATTGAAAGAGAAGTTGGAGCAACTGAGCAACTTTGGAGCGACTTTGTAAGAGTCAGATCTTAAATAAGGACCAGATTTGCAGGAGTGCAGCGGCCAACAGCTCCTGTTATAATTACGAAATGTGTGCTGGGAGTGCCAGGGCTGTTCTGGAAGTTTGGCCCTTCGGGTTTCAGTCGGAGCTGGGAGCGTCAGCAGAACTGCCTTGGCATTTGTTCCTTGGGGACTGTGCTTCCCAGGACAGTTGCAAAACAAGACATTCTGTAAGAGGAGTGGATTTTTTTTAACGTAGATTTTTTTTTTTAACTTTCCAAACCAGCTTGTAATTCATAAACCGATTATGTATGACTCCAGAACGTCCTTTCCCATCTCTTAATTATCACTGGTGGTTTCTTTGTTTTGTTTTGTTTTGTTTTGTTTTTCCAAAGAGCCCTTTTTTTATGGGTTTGTTTTCCCTTGACTTCTGAGTATCAGAGCACCTGATATTGAGATGTGTCTTGTGGGCTTCATTTTCTGCTGGTTCAGGTTTTTGTGCCTCTTGTCACCACACAAATGCCATTATCCATATCAAAGAAAGGAACAGAAAGTTCAATTCTACAGTGCTGCTTTGTTCACTTGCTGTGCTATTATTATTTTAATTGTATTTTTAAAGTGGCTGTAAGTGAAAGCATTTGGTGAACCCCAGTGAAGCTGAGGAGTTGAGACCTGACCTACTTTCATTCCCCTCCTCACACGTTTCAGGTTGTGTGTAATTATTGCTTTTCCTTCCCCACAAAAGAACTGGCTCATCAGTTTGGGACATTCACCGTGTCAAGCAAAGCCACAAGAACTGGGAAGGGGGGAAAATTCCTTTGTACCAAGGAAATGGCTTGCATTTATGAGGGTTTACTGGAAAGGGAAATGTGTTGAAGGATGGGAAGGGAATAAAATGAGCATGAGAGGCTTGTTGAGGACGAGAAAGTCGTAGTTTGGTTGTACTTGAATTTTTTTCCCCCTCATAGCTTTTCTATTTTGAATAGAGTTTTGTTACATGGAAGGAAAAGAGTTTTGTGACACCTCAGGCTTTCTCCCAGGGGACTTGTGGCTGTTTTTGAGTGGGGTTTGGAGTGGGATGCTGTGGCTGGGGATGCCTTGGTGGGCTGCAGGAGGTTCACTTGGATGGACAGAAATTGATCAGAACACCACGCAAGAACTTAGTTTTTAAACTGTAGTAAAAAGTGCCAGGGTAGAATACCTCGGTAAGGTTCATGCTACACTTGCTTTAGGATCTGCTGTGTGGAGAGGTGAGCTGCTGGCAGGACCTGCTGCTGGGCAGGAGCAGAACCTGCTCTCTCTCGGGAGACTGGCTTTGCAAGTTTGGAAAGCTCAGTGTCTCAGTGTTGCAATATTTAATTTGTTTCAAGGAAAGTAATATGACTTCTAATTCTGAATGCCACCCGACAGTTCTTGAAAATAGCTTTGAACACCCAATTCAAATTTTGAGTACTTCTTGAGCATGGTTCTGTTAAACATTGTTTATTCATGAAAAATAGTGCTGTTGAGATACTATAGTATTGAACTACCCAGATTTCCCTGATATTGTTTACTCAGCACGGTAGCACAGGTATTTCAGCCGTGCAGGATTAACATGGAGACTCTCTAATAAATCTGCAGTGAACCACAACTCAGTAATAGCTCTTCTAGCAATTCAGAAGCATTTGAACCCTCTTCCATTAGTATGGCAAAGTGCCCAGGAGCCACTGGCACCGTCAGGAGTGACAGAGGTGTCTGGAAGTTCAAGTGGAGCATTGTGTGAGTGATTTTTGTGCCACCTGGAAGGGCAGGTAGCCAGCCTGGCTTTTCACTTCAGGGCTTTGTGCTGCTCTTTCTTTGTCCTCACTGGAGACTGTCCTCTATGTGGAGCCAGAATTAAACAAGCTGTAATGCCTCTTGCCTAAATGTTGCTCTCGGTTGAAAGGGAGCCTGGTATGCCTTGAGACTTTGAAGTGTTTGGGGAATATCCCGTGGTTTGTCTCCGTGTGAGTTGTGGATGGGACTCTCAAAAGTGCTGATAGGATGTTTTGGGGATTTTGTTTCCAGTGACTATTTTCAAATCCCGCTTTAGGAAGTGGGGGGAGATGAATTTCAGGGGAACAGGCAAGATGAGACTTCCAGATGAGCTGCTAAAATTAAGAGGATTTGTATAGTCAAGTAAAAATGGGACCGTGTACAAAAGAAACAACTGCTGACTTGCTTATAGGGAATCTTAATAGATATTCTCTGCCTCCAGAACTAACACTGCAACATTGAATTGTGCAATTTTTAACCTCCCAGTTGTAATTTATTTCTTTTGCACGTTGAGCAGTAATAGTCTTGAGCGTGGCCTTTGGCAAACCTGGAAGAAAAAAGTTCTGTTTTTATGTTTGGATCTATGCTACGTTCTGTTCAGGTTTTATGTTGCTCTTGAAATGCAAATAAAGAACCTGAAAAAGAGCTACAGGTTGGAATAGATGGAATAAAATTCTAAACCCAAGAAAAACCTTTTGCAACCAAATATACGTGCTCGTACGCTTTCCCAAGGCTGTATATCTTATTATGGAGCCTTTCCCAAGCAAACTTTAAGGCTGGGTTGAACAACAGGAGCTAGTTTAATTGCTCTACCACTTTGTTACGTGCAGAATTCAGTCAGGGAGATTTGAAGTTCTGCTCTTGCTGAAAGAAGAAACAATAAGAAAATGTTCCTCATTTTGAATTCTGCTTTTTTAGAAAGAGAAGATTACTTTTTTTTTCAGCTTTTCATTTGAGGTTCTGGCAAAACGTGATTCATTTCCCCTTTGTATTGTATAATAGATTACATGAGAAGACTCTTCTGTAATGAGTTGGAAGAGCAGTTAATTATTTTTGAGATTGTGTTACATGCGTGTGAGGTTTGTTGTACTCCTCAGTTCACTTAGCAGAGAGACTCTCACTCTGTCACTTTAGGTGGATGGTGCAGTTTATGACTTGAACAGAAATGTTCAAGATTTGATGCCTGGAACTAAACATTCTGATCCTGAAAGATGGCCTTTAGTTTCTCATCAAACTGATGAAAGTACAAAAGGCAGTACAGTAATTTTATGGGGTTTGATGTGGCTTCTCAAGTTTGGGAGTGCTCTTTCCCTCTGTGGTTGCCAAGTCTTCATGCAGAAGCCATCCTGGTGCTTTCCTGTTTCTGGCCCTATCTGAAGATCAGTCCTCTGGTGTGCTGCTGTATAAAGAACTCTTCATCCTGCAAGAAGCAGACCGTGAGGAACGGGGACAAACAGGAAGAAAGTGGCAGGGCAGTTCGCAGCAGCAGGAGGTGGCCTCGCTGGTCTCTCTGCTGTTTACTTTAAACTTGGCATGCTCTGAGTCTTCCCTGGCCTGGCTTCCAGCAGCACAAAGCACAGGCCAAGCCCAGGAGCATGTGATACTTGGCGTTTTTGACGCAGGTTGTGAGGCTGTGCAGCCGTAACTCAACAGTCACGTCTGTAAACACAGGTAGAAGCAATCAGGCTACCAGCTGTAGGAATTTTTAATCTCTACACGAAGCCCGGACAAGTATGTGGGAAATGGATTTGTTGAGGATTCTCAAAGCTTGACAGAAGGCTCACATAGGATGTATCTGTATGCAAACACTGACATAGAAAATGTTGAGTTAGAAATGCCATGGGATAGGACAGACATTGTTGAGAGAGAAATGGAACCAGAAACAAGTTTCAAAGGATGGCTCTGCAAATAAGATGAGATACTTTGGAGCAATAGAACTGTGAAAGGCGCATTGTAGTAAGACCCATGAGAGGTGATTTTAGATGATTGGCTTTAAGGCATTTACAGCATTGTGTAGTAAAAGCTGATAGGCCAAGAAATGCTTGTAATGTATTGTAATTAGGAAATAGTGGGCTTCTGATTGTGGCGTGCATTGTAAGATCTGTATTGTCTCACCCTTCACATGAGACTGAAAATGGAATAAAAGTTTTTAAAATACCTCTCAGTTGCCCCATCTCTGGGTCAGAAAAGGGTAAAATCCGATACAAGTATAATTTCTTTCTCTTTGGGAATGAGTCTTTCCTTAATCATGGGGTGAGTGAGACGCATCCACCCAACTGCTTGGCAGCCATCAAAGCCCTGATGAAACTTGTCATGTCCCTCACCCTGTGTCAACCAACATAGCAGGGGACCATCCTCACAGGATTTGGTCTCACTGCTATCCTCTGCTGGGTGTGATGGGGCCTGGTGGCTGTAGCCAGGGCTAAATGCTGCTTGGGGACTGTTACCTGCTGCCAAGGAGTATGACCCAAGACAAATGGGATATAATCACATGGGTATAATTTTTGGATGCCTATGCAGAGACATTTTTTTCTTCTCCAAGGATTCCAACAAGTGGCAAAACGCTTTGTTGCTCACCAGAATTTTTTATTTTTTTCTGAGCCTTCAAAGCTTAGGAAAACAAGATAAAATGTAGTGTAATATTTTCCCTTGCCCGTGATGACATTGGCAAGTTATTGCAATTGGAGAAGATTCACTTCTTTTAGATGGTTTTATTATATGTAGCACTCAATAGAAGTTGACATGGTGTGGAGGTCCAAGCTCCAGCAGGTCAGTGTGGCTGGAAGCCCCACGCTTGCTGGAGCACCAGCCACGTATGATGTGGCAACTTTATTTTGCAAATGTTCATTTTCAGGGCAAGAGGATTATTGTTCCTGTTCTTTACGTAATTTTTTTTTTTGGTCTGATTTTGTCTCTTTACCCATCAGATGATTATGTCTTTATTCTATAAGGATAACAATACTAACAAACATGCCAGGAAAAAATTATTTTGAAGAATCTGGCACTTTGTTTTGTGAAAGTCTATCAAACAGAGCAGCCCATGAGTTTGTGTTAAAAGAACAAGACTTAGAATCTGCCACATATTTATGTTTGTAACTATCATGGATAGCTCTTTCAAGTTTTGTGTTTGAAGCTTTTCTACTAAGCCCAGATCTTTTTCATCAGATTTGAGCAACTAGTGTTTTTATACATTAGATGGAGTGAAGTGATTCGTGCTCTTTGGAGTCTTGTTCAGGGAAAAGGAATTTAGAAAAAAAATAAACTGTTAGTGTTTTAAAATTATGGGAGGAGCTGTAGCAATTTGGAAAGTGTTTTATCAGAACACAGACTTCCTGATGGTGCCTGGCAGAGGCAGAGCTGGGCAGAGCTGGCAGCTGGCTGACAGTAACAGTACAAATGGGACAGCAGGAATCCAGTGGCTTTGGAGCAGCTGATGGATGAATTGCAAACACTGTTTTGTGCCCCTTTGTCTAAGAGCCTTTATTTTGCTGTTGGCTAATGGGAGATGGTCACCATGGCCAGGAATGACTCTCTGCATTCTTAAACTGGTGGCCTCGTCTTTTGCAGGCTGATTTTATGATCCACTGTCAGAAGAGGACATGAGATACTCTTAATATAGGTCTGCCAGCTTAAATTAAGGGAGAATCCCATCATCTTGTCCCTGGGAGGTGGGAGGGAAGGCTGCAAACCTGACTGGTGATACCTGGGCTGCCTCCTGGAGGGAGCCTAAAGCCTTGGGCTTGACTTGCAAAGTCCATGAGACCTATTTGACATCCCCATTCCATGTTGTTCATTCAGTGTGGTGTTCCTGGACTTCCCTCAATGGCAGGAAAGCCATGAGGAGGGGTGGGAGAAGCAGCAGCAGTGGCGGTGGTTGGCAGCCTGGTGTTCCCTGTGGGGACATTCAATTTTGCAATGAACCTCTTGGATTCTTGACAGGTCAGGTCTGTTGACCCTTCTGGGCACACTGTGGTGAGTGTTTAGTTATTTACTAAAGCCTTTTGAAGTGAAAGTGGCTTGATGGGGTCTGAGGCTTTTGTGTTCTGGAGAGTTGTGTGAGAGTCTTTGCTGGGGTTAGCTATTGGCTGATTGTTTCATTATTTGGCTCTGTAACTAAGTAACTAAATGACTTGAGGCTTAAGATAAGCAGCTCTTTGTTAACATTTTATTAGATGGAGACGTTAATAGTAATAATAATGATAATAATAATAATTTAAAGCCTAAGGAAGTAGAAATCTCTCAGTGACTGAATCTGGAACAGAAACATGATTTGGAATACAATTGCATATCTTAATAATCTGAAATAGAGCAGTCAGAGTGTCCCCTGTCCTCAATTGTGGTCATGGCTTTTATACAAACAGTCTTTACTCCACTTGATGGCTGGGTGGCATAAACCATGCTGTGAGGCTGTGTGAGCAGGCAGAGAAAAAAGTTCACATCTGTTTATTTGACAGCAGCTTGGTTTTCCATGGCAGTATTGTTCAACAGCTCCACCTATAAAGTTTAAATGCATTGTGTGCACCACTATTACGAATAAGGATGTAGCTGAGAGCAGAAAATAGCAGAAGCAGTGTCCCCTGTCCTGCAGTGTTTAAGAACACCCAGAGTCATTCTGCACGTGCCTTTGTTGGTTGTTTGGTGTTCTGAGGGGTGACAGACAGGTGTAATTCACATCAAGTAGTGCACCTTTGCAGGAGGAACCAATCGCACAGTTGCAGGATTTGCAGGATTTGCTTGAAAAGGAATCTTGTGCCTCCTTAGAATCAAGGAGTGGTTTGGATTGGAAGAGACCTTTAAAGGTCCTCTTGTCCAACCTCCCTGCAATGAGCTGGGACATCTTCAGCCAGACCAGACTGCTCACAGCCCTGTCCAGCCTGGCCTGAAATGTTTCCAGGGATGGGGCATCCACTGCCTCTCTGGGCAACCTGTGCCAGTGCCACCCTCATTGTAAAAACTTCTATCTGATCTGACAAACCCAGCAAAGGGCTGGTTCACAGCCTCTGGTGATGGCTGAGGATCCAGTTCCAAGGCAGAGCTTCCAGCTGGAGGAGCTGGATGTGATAGCTGGTCATCAAGCCTTGCCTGAGGAGCAGGAAAAAAATCCTGCTGTCTGCCACAGGGGAGTCATTGGTTTGATGGTACAGCATGGACATGAGTTCAAAATTTGTCCCTAAATTTCAGAGCAGTGCAAAAAATCCATGTGTAGTGTCCCAGGGAGAGTTAACTTTGCAGCTTAGGTTGTTTATGTGCTGATGGGGAATTTCTGAACAGTTTGAACTGGTTGATTTTCACAGTGAAGCTGTTGGGCGGATTCATGCCTCAGAATCCCACCTGTTCTCTGTTTGCTTTTGGGCACCATTTCAAACCCACACTGGAAAAAAGTTTATAGGCAAACATTATAAAAAGTGACAGTCTTAAGTGCTGCTACATTCTAGTTTGGCAACACAAAGGCTTACCTGAAATAACTCACAATTTCCAAACATGACTTTATTATGTCATGACAACACTTTGCTGCATCTTCCCTGATACTCTGGAGAAAAAGAAATGGAAGAGGATAATATAAACCAAATGCTAATACCTGTTTGAAACTTGTTTTTCTTTAGTATACTAGTGATTTTCTTTGTAAAAGGAATTTTTTTTTAAATGGTAATTCTGAAATAAATTACTGTTCTCAAGTTTGGATTTGGATTTGTGTTGAAAGACTGAGTGCAAATTTGGGGTTAGTAGTTTAAAAAGAGATGAAATCAGGGATGTAATGTTAAAAAATTATTTTCATTTTAATTTCCTTTTAATTGTGTATGGGCTCATCCTGCGAGTTTCCTGGCACTGTTCAGCAAAAGGGTCTAATGCACTTAAAGGAGGGTTGAGGTATCGTCACCCAAGGTGGCTTTTAAAAAGGTTTAAACAGAGACATTTTTAGACTCAACTACATTTTTGGCACAGTACAAACTCTGTAAAATAAGTTTTCTTTGCAGGTAGGGCATTGCAAAGAAATCTTACTAACTTCAAAGCAAATTAGGTAACTGGCTTCAGGTACCTTTTTTTGAAAGTGAAATCTAATTAAAAAAAATTCTCAAGTAGACTTAAACACACTTATTACTGTGATGAAATATATGTAGAAAGGAGCTCATACTCCTTCTGGAAATTCAATTTCTAAGAGCATAATGTAGCACTCAATGAAACACCTGCATTGCAGATCTGTAGGTTCATGACTGTATCAGCAAGACTGAATTAATTTATAAGGGGTATAAATCTGTACTGGAGCCTGTCCTAGACTCTTGAGATGGAACTCTGCACACTAGAAAGTTTAGAGACCTTGTTATAAAATCTAAATCCAAGAAGCTTTGCAGTCTCCGTAACTGGTTGTGTTGGGGTGGGTTTTATGTGCCACCTTGGTGTGATGTGTGTGTCAAATCTGTTTCTTTGAGAAAACATGTTTGCCTGAATGAAAAAGGCAGGAGAAGCTTTGATAGGGCACATTCCTGTAATGACAGGATTGCAGGGAGAGAAATTGAGTCTCCAAGTCCATCAGTAGAACCTGATATCTAAAGGTATGAGTCCCTCACCGTGCTGGGCCCTTCTGGTCCTCATGGAATCATATTTCGAGTTGGAGGGGACCCATGGGGACAATCAAGTCCAACTCCCTGCTCCTTGCACAAAACTCAGCTACTGACAGAACTTCAGCATTTCCAGACTCCCATCTACAGGCCTGCTCAGACGTGGTGCTTGTTTCAGGCAAGCACCCTGTTGAAAAGTGTGATACAGAAAATGACAACCCAAGGATGAGGAACACTGATTTCAGAGTTTTGGCATTCTTTGAAGGAAGTGTGGACATCAAAGAGTTGGCTTTTAGTACTGCCTCAGAGTCCCAAGCAGACAGAGAGGTGTTTTATTTATTCCTAGGGGCACAGTTGGTGCCTGTGCAGGGCAGGACGTGTCCGGGGTGCTCGGAGTGCAGCTGTCTGTGCACTCAGACCCTCCCCATGAGCAAACAGAAGATGCCTCTGTGCTTTTTTCCTTTATTTACCATTCCTGCCGCCCTTGGTAAGGCCCTTGGGAGAGGGATGGCGTGGTGGTAGGGTGTAACCATTTCCAGAAGCAGTGCCTGTATGTGGGACAGCCTGAGTTCGTCCTAGGTGTGCTGAGCCTTCCCTCTGCACTGTGGAGACAGTCTGGAGTGCCCGGGGCTGCAGTTCCTCTCCCCCTGCTGAGGGCTGTCCCTGCAAGGGAGGGATGAAGCTCTAGTAACTATAGGCAGATGTAGTTTCCCTAGGATGTTTCTTTGGAAAAAGGCTGTGGTTTGACATTCTTGTTACTGGGTTACAGAAGGGAGCTGACAGAGGAGCCATTTAGTTCTGAACTTCTGTGCATACTTTGACTTTGAAAGCTTCTCGTGTGCTCCTGGGTTCCTGCTGTATTCCACCTGGGAGAGGTTGGGCAACCAGTGATGGAGCAAAAAAGAATTTAAAGGAAAAAGTTACTGTAATGGAGAGAAGTGCTGGTAGTGTAGGAGGCAAATATAGAGGCTTTGTGATGGGCACAGGGAGAAAAATAAAAGACATCATATATGCTGTGTATAGGAGCTGATGTTTATTAGCTTAGTGAGTGAAAGGGGTTTTGGGCGTCCTTTCCTTTCAAAACAGCAGTTCCCAGGTTTTAAAAATTAAACAGCAACTTATAATAAAATCCGGTGGGGAAAGATAATTATTCATTTGAATTGTGGACCCAAATGCTAAGATAGAAAATGGAATTTGCCTTTTGAACCCCTCCTGTTCCTGCAAGCCCTTTGAAGCCTCCAGGTTCTACAACCCTTATTGTCCCCTGCTCTCTGTGACTGAAGAGAAGAGTCTTGTGTTAGTGTGGCACTGGAGACAAGGGACATGCTAAGACACTGATCAATAGAGCCTGAACTTTACTTGTGGTGAACTTCTTGAAAATAACCTGCATGTGGTTGGTTCAGTTTTACAACACAACATACTGGGCTAATCTGGATGAAACATTTTTTTTTTAATTAAACGTAACTTGATTTCCTTGAAAAGGGGCCTTCACTGACCTGTGTTGGAAATTCTCTCCTTTCCCTTCTCTTTCTTCTATTTTTTTCCTCCTTTCCTTCCACCTTCGCAGAGCCGCCAACCAAATACCAAATCTCTCAGCCCGATGTTTACTCGGCATTGCCAGGAGAGCCGCTTGAGTTGCGCTGTCAATTGAGAGACGCCGTCATGATCAGTTGGACTAAGGACGGGCTCCCTTTGGGGCCCGACAATAGGACAGTGATTATTGGGGAGTACTTACAAATTAAGGATGCCACGGCCAGAGATTCGGGCCTCTATGCTTGCACTGCTGTTAGGACCCTAGACAGTGATACTCTGTACTTCATTGTAAATGTTACAGGTGAGTGGGTCAAATGCAGGTTTTTGCATGCAGAAGCTGTGAAATGTTGATGTTAAGACACGTTATGACCTAACATGTAACAGTCCACTTGGGCACAGCAAGTTAAGATGAATTCTGTAGCCATTTTGGGGATTTTTCTCCTTGTCCTGACCCTGAAATGGGCTCAGTTTCTATCTACTCGTTTTTGCACCGTGGGCTCTACAGTCCTTAACAGCTGCTGTGGAGCTCTCTGTTTTATGCCACTCTGACAGGATTAAATTAGACAGCTGTGATGATGATAAAGCCAGTAGAATGAATACAAGTTTTTGCCCCCTGCATCAGAAGAGGAAAACGTGTGCACTACATCCTTCAAGTTTAGAGATAAATTGTTCTGGAGATGCTCAGTTCTGTTCGACTGCATTTCTTTAATGGAAGTTAAAATATTAAGTGGAAAGAGATTTTTGCAATTAGCAAACTCCCTTGAGAACCTTAGTAGCACTTCAGGAAGGACTATTAGCTTGTTTTTTTACAATTTTACATGGAAATAGCACGTTTTGTGGCTGGATTTTCTTTTTCTCTAGCTTCTGCACAACTAACACAAACACTTGTTCTCCTTGATATACTCTGTAGTCTAAAAGATGTAGCGTTATCAATTTATTTGTCTGTAAAAAAAAAAAGATAGGCTGGTTTAAAGACCTGGTTGTTTTTAATGTGCAGATGCTCTTTCCTCTGGGGATGATGAAGACGACAATGATGGATCTGAGGACTTTGTGAATGACAGCAACCAGATGAGTAAGTAACAGCGAACTGCCAGAAGTCACTAGCAAGATCCACGTGGAAAACTATGCCCCATCTTTTGCACTCCTGTCTTCAGAACTTCTTGATTGTTAACTGCATGTGCTGTCCAATAGTGCTGTCTTTGTCCTCTGTTTTCTGTTTCACGTAGCTCGTAACTTGGAAAAAAAACCCGAAAATAAACTAATATTCTTTTGAACGTGCTTTTCTGGTCTGTACGTTCTTTTTTTCCCTTCTTCCTGGCATTTCTGCAGTTTCCTTTCTTCCTGAATCGAAGTTCGGTCTTTGTATCTCCATTTAGACTCTCACAGATGAACTAACTTTTCCTGAACTTGAGCAGAAATTCAACAGAAGAAACAAAGATCCAGCTCATTTTGTTAAAAGGTGGTATGGAAACTTTTTAAAATAATGAAGTTGTAATGAGGAAAATCCTTCAATCCCTAATCTCAGCAGAAATCTCCTCAGGGAGAATGAATTTGGAGACAATGAGGTTCTTTGGTCTGCAAAGGACCTTAAGGTTTGTTGCAAAGAAGGCAATTCAGTGCTAAACCCACATTTTATGTTACTTATGCATGATGAAAATGGGCTAAAAGAGTTCTTGAACCTATCTGAATGCGTTAAGCTTCGTCCTCTTTAGAGAATTCATAAAGCTATTAATAAGCTCTAAATAGAGCACTCTTAGAGAGAAAAAAAAAAGTATAAAATCTATATTGGCCCCTTATGCCACTGTGCAGTGTTGCAAAGCCCAAAACCCCCTCAGTGACTGGTGGTTTGCTATCGCTGGTGCCTGGTAAAGTCAATAACAAAGAGAGCACAGAAATCCTTCTGGGGAGATGTCAGTGAGTGGCACCCACAGTGGGCAGGGAGTGCATTTTGCCCAGGCTGATCAGGAGCTGGCAGCTGCACTACAGCTTGGAACACTTGTTCAGGTGATAAAGTAGGAGCCTGATTTCGGCTCCCCTGGTTAGTGCCTTTTGTGTGGTGCTGCCCCTGGCCTGAAGCTGTGAAACATTAGATGCTATTTAAAGTGATATAAGTTCCTAGCTGCCTGTTTGGCCTCTGCCATCTGTTAATGTGATTAACCCTGGGCTGATGCATAGGTGCCTCTGGAAAGGGGCTGAAATCAGGCAGCTGGAGGCTGCCCTGACAGAGGAATGTGGTGGCAAAGAGAGTTGGAGAGCTTGGAAAAGGGACACTGCTTTTAAAAGAGGATGTCTAGGCAAAACCCACCAGTCCAGGCAGTGTTAGTGCTGCCCTGAGATGGAACCATGGTTAGAGATTGCTTTTAGGAAACACTTCCAATGTTTGCTCTTCCTTAAATTTTTTACTGGTGTTGGTCAGAAAAGGACTTGTGATGTTTTCAGTGACAGTTGTGCTTCTGATCTGCAATGGTGGCTTTGGTGATCCGCTGTGAGCATAAATGGCTTTTGGAATGAGTAAAGGATCTGCTCTCAAGGCAGCTGTGCTCTGTGATGGCCTCAGAAGGATTCCTGCCCTTCCAGCAACAGGGAGCAAGTGCCCAGTGCTTGCGCTAATGACGTTCTTGTAAAACGAGCTATCATTTTAAGCCACTGTTAATCAATCTTGATTGGGGAGCTGGTGACAGGCCCTTGACAGTGTCCATCTGCTGGGACAGGGGTATGTGCTGCAGCAGGGGCCAGGCACACTTTCCCTGCTCTCAGTGAAAGATGCCTCTCAAGCGCCAGCATTTAAACATCGCGGATGGTGGGGAAAGCTCAGCCGTGGAGATGGGAGGAAACTGCAAGAAAACAGATTTGGGTCCGAGCAGAGCATTCCATAGGCAACTCCTTGTTGGATTGCTCTTTAAAAGGTGCCCACTGGCTGCTGAGGGAGCAGCACAGCCGTGCCAAGATCTGAGCTGGAAGCAGGACAATGACTGAAGGGTCATGGCACCCATGTCTCTCCAAGTATTCCATGTTCAATGAAAAGTTGCATCATAGTAACTCCCTTGGGTTAATAAGAGGCTGCTGAAAGAGGATTATGATTTGAGATATGTGTGAAAGTCAGGGGTGGGACTTGGTGTGGTGTGCCTAGTGCCTTGTAAGCCTTCTTTTCCTCTTCCAAATTTTCTGTCGCACCCAAGATGCCACATCTAATTGAAGATACTGTGTTCCAAGGCAGGTGGAAAAGTGAAGCAGGAGCTGTGTCTTCCCTGTGTATGCTGTGGGGCAGGCAGTGAAGCACAATGGCCAAATGCCCTTTACCTTCCCTGCCTATGGGATGTGGGGCCTGGGGAAGTCCACAACCTCACAAGAGTCCCTGGCTGCTGCTCTTTTACAGAAGTCTTTTAAGTGTTTCCTCAATCACGGTTTGAGCTTTGCAGATCTCAAATGATTTAACTGATAATTTACATACAAATTACAGCTGTGATCATTAAGGATAAGCAATGGAAATTGGCCTGGTTATGCCTTTACTGATGGAAACAAAAGGCCATGGTCTTCAAAGGTTGTTGCTTTTTGATGAAACAATTCTGATAAAGTCCAGCTGTCTTGGCATGTTAATTATGATGAGATGAGGCAGGAAATGGCTGTAGTGCCTTCAACAGGAAGCTGAACCTTGGCATTCTCATTCCTGCATACTTAAAACTAAAACAAACCTTTTAGAGCTGTTTTATTTACTCTGCAAATTTCTTCTTTTAAGCTGTTTTATTTTCTTTGCCTCTGTTGCAAATACATATTTCAGAGGCCAAGGTTTCTAAATGCAGGTGGAAGAGGCTGTTGAGGAAATCTAGTGTAATTTTCAAGGCTGCCCAGAAAATACAATTGCTCTTGGAGTCAGTGGAGGCTGTAGGTGACTGTGTAGATGGGAGGAGCAGCTCCTCCTTGGGAGAAGAGGGCACTGGTGTGTACCCATGTGCGTTTGACCACTGGCCCTGTGTGTATTTTTCAGTAAGAGGCATGCAGAGCAGATTTCACTCTGTTTGCTGTCCCTTTAGCTTGACAGATACTTTAACTGTCTGAAAAGACACTGTGGTAGATTTGTTCCAGACTGCATCCTGAATAGCTTTTTATTACTTCCAGCTTTTGTTGAAGGGATTAGTGCTTGTGGGGAAGGTACAGGATTGATTCCACTGCAAAAGTCTCCTTTCTCCACAAAATGGCTTTGTTGGCAACTCGAATTTTCCTCTTTGTTACCCTAAAGATGGACCTTTGCTTGGTTCTTGGAGGGTCATCTCCAAGGATGTGCTTTTGCAAACTTAGGTGCTGATCATCACTCTGACAGCAGTGGAAAAGACATTGCTGGCACTTCCTGCCTTGTCCTCGCTGTGATTTTGAGAGGTAGCCCTAATTTGAGGGATTTCTATAATCCTGACCTGATGCTGGCAAGGCAGTAGCTGTTGTGGTGGTTACAGTCAAGTCCACCAACTCATTTATTCTGTAGACCTGTGGGTAGCCCTGAAGATGCTGCTGCTCTGCCTTGAATTCTGGTCAGGCAACTGGAAGCTTTATAACTTTTTTTTTTTAATCGCCCTTTAAAGAATTTCTTCTGGGCCAAGCAATGGTAAATTGGCACCAAGAACAAAAAGTATCTAAATGTAATCCACATGCTGTTCCTTTCATGCTTTGAAGAGTTTCAGAAAGGATGAAGCAAGGTTCACATTCATCAAATCCTGTAGAGTGGAAACCCACTCAGGGGAGCAGCAAAAATTGGATGTTGCCTAGAAGTGTTTTTTAATTAAAGGTCAAATACAATAGTACTGAAAACCTTGGAGGGGTTTGATGTGGTCACTTATGGCACTCTATTGCCTGCTTGAGGTGCTTGTCAGGCAGGCTTGGAGTTGACTACTTTTGTATTTCTTTGTATTAGATAAGACCAGATGAAAACCGAAGAGTCCTGAAGTGGTCCCCTGGGCTTCCTAATTTCAATTTCACATGCAGGAGATTTGGCTGATTAGATGTAATGTCTGTGCAGTGGGGGTCAGCAGGATATTTTCTTCACTAATGAGAACTCTAAAGGCAATCAGGAATTCCCACCCGTTCCCCTGCTGCTCGTTACTGCTCCATGCTGGAATCTGCCCTGTGCTTACTGTGAACTTTGAGCTATGGTGCCACCTTCTTCCACCTGTCCTGGTAGCAGTGATGGGATGTGATGGACATGGCTCGTGAGAGCAGTCAGCACCTGGTGGCATCTGCTCTTTAATTATGTTCATTATTTTAATGAAGCCCAGTGTTTTTCCTCTCAAGACAAATAGAAGCACTAAAAGGTGTTTCAGGTTATGATGATTTAATCTATAAAGAAGAATGCTGTGTGTCAATCAGATCGATCACTGGATGAAAGCACAATTTGAGGGCAAGTGTGATGGTTTGTGGATGTTGCTGCCTTTTCCTCTTTTTCTTGAACATGCTGAGGAGCTGCCAATAATGAAAAATGTAGGATGTCTTTGAGCATTTTCAGATGGTGTTTTCCATATGTGATGTCTGCATGTTTTTCTCCAAGCTGACCTGTAATTTAGGAGCATTGCAGGTTATGCTGAGAGTTGTGTGAGGGTAAGATTTCCAAACAGACCTTTCTCCCATTCTGGGGTGTTTCCTTTTCCCTCCTGTGGGACAAACCTGAACCACTTCTCTTCATTATTTCTGCCTGGCTTCTTTTCTGTACCCATCTCTGTCAGAGATTTTCCTCTGTGCATTTTTTGTGTTGGAGCTTTTCCAGGAGCAGATTGTTGATGGAAAGGGTAGTTATTTTCAAAAAAACCAGAGGATGGGCTGCACAAACCTGACTCCAAGGAGCAGCTTTGTTTGGGGAGCTGCTGGTGGCTGCATCCTGACCCAACTCCAACACCCTGGTCCCAGTCTGCAGTCGGATGGGATCTTCCCAGAGCTTGGCCCTTCCAGCCCATGTGCTGCAGGGCAGCTGTGCCATGGGTGAGCTGTGGAGCTGCAGGGCAGCTGTGCCACGGGTGAGCTGTGGAGCCTGTGGCTCAGAGGCTATGCTTGCCAATGGCTGCATGTGAACTCTTTGTACGTGTGAGAAAGGTTCGTGTGATGGATGTGATGAGAAGTGACCGTGCTGGCTGCAGAGTTGCTGGGTTGGCAGTACCCATTTGGAGGCTAAAGTAAGCACTTTGCTCTGGCTGGGATGCTGATACTACTGATTTGGATGGTTGATTGTTTTTGACCTGCCCCAGTTTACTTTGATTTTGTGGGAACTTTGTGAGTAGGGCCCAGCAGTGGTTGCCTTTTTGTTGCCTTGTGGAAGACTTTATAGCAATCCAGGGAAAACAGCTTTTTAATCCCTCAGTACCAGCATGTAGTTCTGCCTTTGCCTGGTGTACTTGTAATGCAATTTGGCCTTTGCGTGTGGCAGTTAATTCCTCTGGTTGGCTTTGTTTAAAGTCTTCTGTTGTTTTAATGTGATCCTGCTTCTAGCAAATAATGTTAACAGTGATTTTCCTTGCATCCCTAATTCACTTTAGTCTGCGTAACAATTTCTTAGTGTTGCAGTTAAATTTTCAATAGTTACTTGATTTTCTATTTTGATTACATGCACAAATTTGCTTTGCTTTTATACTTCATTAATTTTAACACTAATTGCCACTTCGGGCAAAAAAACCCCAACCAAACACTTATCGTTCATAGCATCATTATAGGACTTGCATTTAGAATGTTTTCTTTACACTGAGAGAGACTTTGTTAAAGGATTTATTCCTGTATTTTCTGCCCAGCTGTATTTTTATTTAGAGAGGGGGGTAGCAGGATTTCGGAGTTTGCACTGATTGTAAGAACTGCTATAAATATTTGAGGAACGGAAGAGTTTATTTATAGTGGAGTGTTGGCCTGCTAATGAAGGAAATGAAACAGGGCTGAGAGAAATGGAGTTATTTTTCTGGACCCCTCTAGTCCTAAAAATTCCTGGCTAATCTGATTTGCTTCAGGAAAACGCCATTGTAAAAGAAATTAATGTTTCCTACTATTAAACAGATCTTGAATATTTAACTTTTAAAAAAAACCTGTTATGGTGAGATGGCTGAAGCAATGCCATGAAGACATTGAGAAATGTAGATGAAGTGGTGCAAGGATCCAGAGCATGGGGTAACCTTGTCTTTGGGTCTCTGTATCCAAGTTTACTCTTGTGAGGGTAAAAACAGACAATGGGTACTTGTAAATTTTGTTCTGCTGTGTTTCCTCTACTGGTACATGACAAATGTGCTTCTCATGATGTTCATGTGGGCACAGGCTGGGCCAGGACATGGTGAGGAGTGAGTGAGAGTCAGGAGAGCCATGTTAGGGTCTGGGAAAAGTGATCACCTCAGAAAATGTGGGTTGAGAGAGAGACGCTCTCATTTTATGCCATGTTTTTGCATGTCACTGACCCTTTGGACTTCAAGAGGCTCATTAGTGTGGGAAACCTCTCCAAAATTACAAATTTTTTTTTGCTGATCCACATTTACTCATTTGGTTTCCGCTGTTTGGGTTAAATTTCAGAAATATGTTCCATTTGTAAATACATTTCAGTGGTTTCTATGGCAGTAGCAATACAGTTCACCTTGGCATCATCTCACAGTCGGGCTTTAGCATGCTGTCAGACAGGTGGGTGCTTTTATCCCCCTCCTCACAGAAGGGGAAAGGGGAAGGCTGATGCTTCCAAGCATTCTTCTGTCTTGATCTGTCTGGCTTCACAGCTGAGGGCCAAAAATTCTGAGTTTGAACCATCACAGTAACTCAGCTCGAGGTCAGAAGTGTCTGATGAGAGCCCAGTCCCTGTGTCTTACTTGACGTACACTGAACAAAGGTTGTCTGTGGTTAATTATTGTGATTTTGTCTCAAATACCCAGAGCAGCAGCCCGAGCTGTTTGCAAAGCCCTGGCTGACACGGTCGTTCGTGCACTCTTTTTAAACTGTGCTTAAAACGGGTTTGTGTGGCCGGTGGAAAGGGCTGGAGATGGGGCTCAGTTTCCAGGTTCTGACATTTCTGAATGTGTCCCTTTGGAACAGGGGCTCCTTACTGGACACACACAGACAAAATGGAGAAGAGGCTCCACGCCGTGCCGGCCGCCAACACCGTCAAGTTCCGCTGCCCAGCCATGGGAAACCCAACGCCGACCATGCGGTGGCTGAAAAATGGAAAGGAGTTCAAGCAGGAGCATCGCATTGGTGGCTACAAGGTAAGGGCTTACAATGTCATTTTGTAATTTCTCTTCTTGACCAAACCTGTAAAAAAACCTCAGAAATGAATAACCCAAAGCCAGCCCTCCTCCCCCTCAAAAAAACCCAACCCAAAAACCCACCAAAAACTTGCTGAAGTCAACAGAAAATCTTTCAACGGCCTTGGATCAAACGTGGAAGCAAAAAGAGGTGGTTGTTTTCTTCTGGGGAAGGGTGGGTGGTTTCTTTGGCGGTTACTGAGCACTAATTCTAGATTTGTTTTTTCTTTCTGAAATTCAAGCTTCTAGCCTAGCAGTGGAAAACTAAAGACTGACTTAGCAAAGCAGATTAAGACTGTTTTGCTCTGTTCATTTTTGGCTGCTTTGTTAAAAACATGACCATCCACTTTGGTGAGTGTAAGGCAGTTTAATAAAGGAAGCCTTGGAAGTCAAAAGTTATTGTTTTCTATAGAGTTTATGGCCTGTGAAACTGAAATGGGAAGAAGAGAATTTGAGGGAAAGTAACAGCAATTACTTGGAAGGGTTTGTTTGAATTTTAAATAGCTTCAGATTAGATGTCTTATTCCGAGTTGGTGGTTACTGATTAAGAGAGAGTTTTAGGGAGGCCAGCTCTCTCTGTGTGTTAGTGCACGGACCTTTAACCTCATGGTATCTGCCTAGGTCAGGTCAGAAGTCAGGATCCGGTCATCTGATCCCTCTTCTCCAAGGAACGGGGAATGCATGACTTTGGTAGCAAATTGCTGTTCAAGCATTGCCATTTCTGACTTCTCTTCACCTCTCCTGTGGGTCTTCTCTCAGCAGTTTCCTCATGTCCCCGACAGCTCGGCAGCTCCTCCCCAAAGAGGAGAAGTTTCTGGGATGGTCACCTCTTGTCAGGGTTGGAATCCCCAGCCTGGAGCGTGTGCTGAGCTGCTCCCAGCAGTTTGCAATGGTTGTTAGACACAACTGTCTTTGCTGGACAGCTCAGTTCTGAGTCCTGAGGCTGCCCCCCAGTCCTGCACCACTGCCTTGCCCCCATGGTTGCGGGGTTTTTGTGGGGGCTGCCTTAGCTGAGCCATTGCTTTGTGAGCTGTCGATTCAGGTCCTGCTCAGTGCAAAAAATCTGTTTTCCAGTGCAGAGGAGGACAAGCCTCAGTCTCCTTTCCTCTCTAGCTGGATTTACTGTAGAAAGTGTCAATTTTTCCAACATTTGTGTTAGCAGAGAGCAGAGCCCAGAAAGTCTCCCCGCATGGGCACTAATTATCTAAGTAGACTTTTCCATCTATGTTTGCTTACACCATAAATTTCTGTTGCTTATGAGTGTACACCTGGCAACACCTTCTGCCTTTCATAACGCTGTGGAGTGTTAACGAATTGGCTGCAATTCAGTGATTTTTGCCCTTCTCAGTGCTTTTTTAAAAACAAAAAAAGTGCCAATTAAGGAAAAAAAAGTCCCAACCAAACTAATCCTGTCTTGGAAAATAATAGTAACTGTTCTGGTAGTAATCAGGCTGTTATTCTGAACACTGTGCATCTGATGAAGGGGAAATGAAGATATCACTTTTGAAAACCATGAAGGAAAATATGTGTCTGGAGAGGCAGGATGGAGATACCTGGTGCCTGCTTTGGGAGGGGGATTTTGGTGGAGTATATCAGCTCTTGTGGGGCTCGGTGCTGGCACTGCTGGTCTGTATTAGGGAGCTGGGTGAGATCATTTAGAGTTGTGCCCATTAAGTGGCACAAATTAAACTTTTGGTCATGTGTATTAAATGTATGCAATTTCCTAGGTATGTATGTACTCTGGGAAGGAATCACAGGTGCCTGTTCCTAAAGCCAGCTGTATATGTGAAGTCTATACCTCTAATTCTAAATCATAACTTCTTATATCTTTTTATTCCAAAGGCAAAAAAGAGGGCACGCAGCTGAGGATCTCAGACTTTCTTGTTGCTCAGAAAGACATTAAATTTTAAATTATCTTGTAGGAGTTACTTACCATTCTCAAATTGACCAAATCCATGTATATTCTATATTCTGTCATTTTGAATGATCATCTTTGAAGATGGAAGCTTGTTCCCAGTGAATGGGTGTTAAAGAGAGAGGACTCCAGAGCTTTTGGAACCTGTGCCCTCATCTTCTTAGAGGGACAGGATGAAGTCACTGTGGGCTTAGGCAAAATTACACTAGAATAGAGAGAAAATTGCATTTTCTTGACACCACTATTGCAATGAACTTTAAATTAAAGAGTCCTCAGGAAGGACTGAGTCTATCAGAGCTAATCTGTGTTCAGCCAGGTATCACAGCAGCTCATGGTGAATCTTACACCTTAACTTGTCTAATGAATCTGGGTATTTCTCTCTGCAAGGCATTCTTGCTGGAGATACTCACAATACTTTGGGGTAGAATAGCTGGAACCAAACCTGGCCTTATCTGACAGAAGAGACAATCATCCCAGGAAGACTTAAGGGACAAAGGGAAGGGAAAGAAAAGGTAAAGCTTCCCAGTAATCCTTCAGCCACCTCTTTCCTGCTAAGAGCTGAGAAATCCCTTGGTGTATTGTTTTTATCTAAATCAGATAGTGGCCTGTAGCACTTTGTCCCTGGGACTGGGGAATGTCTTGAGTCAATTTGCACTCAGGCAGGCTAGCAGGAGGGTGTATGTGCTGGCCAAGATAGCTTCCAGGGTGGAATTCCTGCACTGTGACTAATTCTGGGTGGTGAATTTCAAAATTGATCCTTTTATGATCTTTCAAGATATACCCAACTTCCTTAAAATAAAGAGAACTGGATCAGTTATTGAATATCTAAATCCTTTTTACTCTGATTTTTTGAAGTGATGATAACTGTTGTTTGTACCTTTAGAGGCATTTTATATTTTCTTTGAGTTTATAATCTAAATCCTCTCTTGAGACCACAGGAGCCTTTTCTTTCCTGTACACCACCCAGAAAGCAAATGCACTTCTATCAGCTGTTACTGTTTAAGCATTAACACATGGGTGTTTTCACCTATGCATTTGGATAAGCTTCATCACTGCAGTTGTCTTAAACACATTTAAATTCAGCCAGGTAAATACAGAGTAAAAAAATTTCTGATTACAGGAACAACTGCACAAGCCTGTGGCCTTTTCCAGGGATGTTCTGTACTTATTCTCTTTGAGCAGTACCACTGTGCTGCTGTCTGAACTGTGCTGATTTTATGGAGAGTTGTATTTTGGTTTCTAATGCTTCTTTTCTTTGAAATTAGTTTAAAATTGATCCATTTTTAGCTAAGTGACAACTTTTCATGACATTTTCTCTTCAGTAAAGACACACATTTTAAGACCGAACAGAATTGTCCATTGTTCTTTATGGGATACTCCAAAAACAAAAATGAAAAATTCCTATGAAAAGTTCCTTGACCTTTCCCAGTTCTCTGAGCAATATTTCTTGGCATTTTGATTCCAGTTTGTTTCCCACCTCTAAGCTATAACTTAAGGGTGCAGTTTGTATGCATATGATACTGAAAAAAGTTTCAGTTTAAAAATTGAATCTTTTGGAAAGATTGTTTAGAAGAATGGTTAAAAACTTGATGGAGAGGATTCTCCCCCTCCAAAAAAAAGCTGTCAGTAATTTGCTAGGAGTGTCCATAACTAGTCAGGGGAAAAAACTGTGCTAAGGGATGTGGCATTTCACTTAAAAAAGCCGTATTACCAAAGCCTGTGTTTCAAGCTGTGTGGCTGGACTGTTGCATGTCTGAGGATTAAATGTTGAATTTGGAAATCTTCAGTGAGAGAAGAGGGTGCTCATCCCAGCAAAGGGGGTTTTCCCTGGACTTTGCAATGCTGCACTTGCAGCCACAAAGCACTAAGCCAACAGTCTTGTTGGATCCAGATCCCTGACATAAATCCTGTTGTCTGACAATATGTCATAACTGCTTTGGGCCTCTACAACAGTTGTTTAGCTTAAACCAAAGTGGCTTAAGCTGTTGTTTTGTTATAAAGATATTATCTCTGTCCATGGAGTTACAAGAAGGGAAATTGCACAAATACTTTTTAATATTGCCATCCAGTATATCCACTTGTGGCTGTAAGTTAGTTATGTTTTCTTATTGAACATTCACAGTTTCTTGTGTTTTCCTGTCAAATTAATTACCTGCAGCTTGTTTACAATTTTTATTTGTTTTAGCTTTTGTGGAGCTATGATCTGTTCTTCCTGTTTTACAGTCAGATTGGTTAAAAACTCTTGCTGATTCTGAGAAGTGTACTTTAACTTGTAATGCAGAAAGTTCAGGTCACTTTGGCCAAATGTCCTTCAAAATAAATCACAAAGAAGTAAAATCCTCAAAATATGTAGCTGTTGAATTTATTTACCAAGAGTTTATGACAGTGGTTCTTCCTGACCCAAACTTTGACTTCAGAGTTGCTTAACAGAACAATGAGATGTTAAAATAACACTGATAAGCTCTTTTTAGTTCTATAAACTTATTCCTTAGCTCTTCACAGTGTGAAGAATAATGAAGATATCGTTTTGATGAAATCAATATAATTGTTTGGCCATCAACACGAGGGGCTGAGGAGAAAAGCCTTAAGTTTGGGCCGAAGATTTTGAGGTTGTGTCACACATTTCTCTGATGTTGGCTTAGCATCTTGTCTTCTCCTGCTGCTGGAATTTTGCCCACACTTTCTTTGCTTTTCAAAGCCCACATGGCCAGTTATCAACTAATATTATTAATCCACAACTGAGCAATAATGGACATATCCAGCTATTGAGATAATTACTAGCTGAGGGAGCTAGGTGAGCCAGGAGCTGCCTATAGAGGGAACCTCTCTTCCAAGCTTTGGACTGAAGGCATTTTTACCTCCAGCAAGTGCCCTTGGCACTGGAATGTGGCCCTGTGCAGCTTTTCCTGCTGGATAAAGACCTACAAAATAGTCAGGAATGATGCAGATTTCATAGCTATAGTTGTAATGATGTTTTAAGAACGTATGGTTACTGGAAGCATCACTGAATGGTCCATAAATTTTTCTGGTGTACAGCCCTGAGTTACTGCTTCCCATTTGGCTGATTAAAATGAGTGTACCAGATTGTGTTTTATTCCATTTGCTGAAATATGTACTTTGCAGTTGAAGAATTGTACATTGCAGCTACAGAGAATGTTAAGCTTTCTGAGCACTTTGTCAAAAATGTAATACTAAAACAAGGAATTAGTCCACAGCCAGCAAAAGGTCATTTTGGGAGCCAACTTGTGATGCAGGAAATATATGTATGTACCGGATGGCTCTATATCCTTCCAGTACTGGGCTGGATCCTATTTTCTGTGAGACCAATGCCAGCACTCCTTTGGAGTTCAAATGGGAACAGAATCAGTACCTTTAATAAATTCTGCCTGAGAGGGATTCTGTGAGATAAATGTATATCCTTACGTTCTGTTTCCATGAGGATTTTTTTCAGGGATTTTTCATGAGGCAGCATGATTCTAGGATTCATTTCTTTCTTGTGGTACCCCAGAGCAGCAGGAGATCTGGGGGAGGAATCCCAAACATCACCCCTCAGTTTCTCTAAAGCATGAGCTGTGTAATTGAGCTTTTAGGAAGGATGGAGACCTAGATGTTAGGGGATCATATCCATCCTGTGTTGCTGATGGGTAGTTATTACCAAGTGGCTGGTTGGAGACAGGTGGGGAACATCCCGAGGGGGTGAATTCACTTTAGAATGGATTGAAAGGTAAAGTCCAGTAAGACAACTGCTGCTAATTTGTGCCATCTTGGTCAGCCTGGGAGGACTGAGTGTGCACTGACATCTGCAGTGCTTGGAGCAGGGGCTTTGTGAATTCATAGCGGAAGGTGTGAAAGCTTTCACTGCTGCAGCCGTGCTGTCCTGCATCGAGCATAAATCATTTCAGTGTCCAGAACTGTCAAACGGGCACAGAAGAGGCTTTCAGCTGTGGATTACACAAGCCTAATTATTCAGGGAACTGTTCTTTTGGAAGGGAAGAGGGTAAAACTCTGCTTGAGAAGATGCCAACCTCTCTGGTTCCACCCCCCAGGTCCGTAACCAGCACTGGAGCCTCATCATGGAGAGTGTGGTGCCATCGGACAAAGGGAACTACACGTGCATAGTGGAGAACCAGTACGGCTCCATCAACCACACCTACCACCTCGACGTGGTTGGTAAGTGAAGCTGTCATGGGCAGGACAATGTTTTGCACTAATGACTTTCTGTATTCAAGCCTTTAGAACCGAGCTGATACATCCCGCGTTTATTTTGGAGATGATTTCGGAGCACTCCAAAGATAAGATTTCACTGCACAGCCAAGTGCTTCATAACTTGATGTATTCATCTGTCTCACTCGTGTCTGTAGGATTAATCTACCCCTGCTTTGGCAAAAAGTATAATATCCATGTGTAATATCCACCCTCAGGTTTGCCATAGCGACCAAATACTAAGTGCTGATGCGATTTTAATTATTAGTATTTCAACTTAATTATTACTTGTACAATTGTACTAACACAGACTTTAGTAACTGCAGTTATGAGAACTGTCAAGCAATCTTTTAGAGCTCTATTATTAGCCTGTTGGGTGGGCTGGGAGCAGTCTCCCAAACACAGATGATAAAAATTCTGAAGAAATGTTTTACCTGAGGAAAAATTCTAAACAGATGTGTGAATTTTTAAGTAGTAGCAAAGCTGTGATTATGCAGGACTATTAAACACAGGCTTAATAATGTTATCTCATTAATACCCAAATCCCATTGACTTTAATAAGTCTTACAGATATTTATGAAGTGGTTAGCTAAATTAGAGCTTGAAATCTCAGGAACAATTTCTGTTCACCTCTAATCTTGCTCATTAGCCTGGATGGGTGTGAGCAATTTTATTGACTCTGAAGGCATTGCTCTCCAAAATAACCAGTGTGGCTTTTCCTACAGGACCTTTAGGGATCTGAGCCATGGTTTCTGAAGTATGTCTTGAATGGGCTTTGCTCTCTCCAGCTTTGTGAGGTGATCTGAGCATTACTGTGAATAGAACTTTTGATCAATCACTATTGAAAGCAAAAATTTTTTTGATTATTGTATGCTATTTTTGGGTGGTGACAGACAGCCCAACTCCATAGATTCTTTGCAGAATATCTTACTGTAAGTGTGGGCTTATATGACTTAAATGGTGACAAAATGTTCATTTCCCTAGTTCTGGATTGGTTTTACATGAGTAAAAATATATCCCTTGCATTGTTTTGGATGGTCTTTAAAAGTAGAGTCTTGTTTTGTCTGAGACCACCTAAATCTGCAGAAACACCCAAATCCAAGAGAAAAAAGTGCCAGTTTCTTGGGTGACGCGAAAGGAAAACATTCCCTCTGAAAATGCCAAGGAGAGCTAGCCTTTGTGGGGCAGAGGAGGAGAGAGATCACTTTGTGATGAGGATCCCATCAGACTAAAGCCCCACCACCAGCCCTTGTACTTTTAACTCTTCAGAGCCCCTGAACCACCCAGCTCACCTGTACCTGAGTTTGGGCAGTCAACACTGAAAGCACTGAGGGTTTTCATAGCCTTGGCAATATTTTGTCAAAGAGTGAGCTCTGGATATGCTTGAGGTGAGCTGGGTGGCTGGCAAAGCCATTTTTTTGTTTGAACACTTGTTTAAACAAAGTTTATGGAGGGTGCACCAGCAACGGCTGCCGGGGATGGATGTCAGTGGTTGTGGTCAGCTGTGTTCTGCATGCTATGGTTCTCTACTGGCACCTCACCCAGGGCTGAGGCTGCCTGCAGGGGCTTGCCCTAGGCTCTAGGCCTGACTCAAAACCTTCCCTTGCTGAAATGAAACTGGTTAAAAATTCTCCTTCTCTACCCCCTCTTCATTTTCCTGTCCCAGCCCTGGCGTGTTTCATGATGACCATAAATTTCTTCACCCATTTTTTTTTCCTAGTGAATGTGTTCATGGATGATGCGGTCACTTGAGCAAATATTTGTCAGAAGCCTTCTCACCTCCTCTCCTGCTTTGAGGCTTTTGAATGTCTTGCATTCAGGAATATTTTGCAGGAGTTTATTTTTCCTGGCAGTAAATTATAGTGACCTGCGTGAATGAATGGAATGGTAGTAAGGATTATGTAATTTATTTAAATGTCTAGTCCTTTCCTATAGAGAGACAGGAAAGTAAATAACGAGGTTTTCAAAAGTGATGAGAGGTTTGGGGTGCTGGGTACCCAGCTGATGGCACCCAGAGGACCCTGCTTGTATCCTGTAAGAAATGAAACCAGAAGTCCAGAAACTACTTTTGCAAGTCACAATCTGCATTTTGGAGTCCTGCGTACTTAGTAATTTTACCACGCTTTTTTTTCATTTCATTTGATGAGTTCAAGGGTATAATTGTAAGTCTGTTTGAAAACCTGTGCATGGGAATGTGCACCTTGGGTTGAGTTTAGTGTGAATCTCTCAAGAGATTGGGATTTTAACCTAAAGGAGGGGTTGATGTTGGTGTGCTCAGCCATTCCTGTGTGGCTGGAGGCTTGCAGTAATTGTGGAGCATAAAATTGCTGAAGCAGTAAATTAAGGCTGGCCAGAAGGGGAAACTGACAGTTTTTCTAGCTGAGACAGTTCTACAGAGTTAACTTTATGCCCTTTTTTCTGTTTTCATATGAATTTTCAGTTCCCACAGGGTTGTGAAGAGTTATGAATGTTTATTTAGAGGCAATTGCGTACGTAGACCGCATCTTACAAACTTCAGGTCGTAATTTTAGGTCGAGTTCTGTGTAGAAAACTGTCAGTTGAAAGCCTCTGAAATTACTTTTCCTATATGGTTTAACTGGTTCCAGAGCTGATTAAGTGTAAGTAATAGCAAATGGTATTAAACATGGTAACATATTACACTAACATGAGCATCTGACTATATGGTGTAATGTAGAGAACCCTCTGATTATGTCACAGAGTTGGGAGGTATCCCAGCAGAAATCGTGCCAAATAGTGACACAATGCTAGTTAGGAATATGCCAATAACTTTCCAAACCTTGAACTCTTTTGACAATTAAAAAGCCTGGAGCCAGCAGGGCTGAGAAGTTTTCAGTCAGAATGTAGGTGTGAAATATTCTCATTTCTACCTTGTAATTACTTGCAAGAACTCTTAAGAGTCAGCTCAGATGGTCTTGTTCAAATTTACAGACCTGGCAAAACCCTTGCACTGATTTTTTTTTTTTTTACAGTGGGAGTAGAAAATACAGAAGAAAAAAAAGCAGCAAGTCAATGGCAGCCTCTCTCTTGCACAGGATACTTGTGCACAGTGACTGTGTTAGCAGGGAATGGTCCATTCAAGTTGGCCAGGATGTTCTGTGCTGGACAAAGTTATTCTCTGAATGTTTGGGATACCCCAATCAATGGCCTTTTCCTGCCTTCTCCATTTATTTCCAAGTGGGGATTGCAGCAGGGCTTTGCTCAGGGACTCAGATGTGATAGGTTGCAGTAGTGGCAAATGATGGTGATCCAAAACTCCACCAGGATGCTGTCAAAGGGACACGAGTCGATTTCAGCTTTTTATTAGAGTAGGACCCAGAGGCTTCAATTAATATTGGATACTTATTGTCCAGGGCAACATGCCAGCACACAGTAATTGCTTACAACAGAAATACAGCAAGGCCAGGAGAGGCAAATGTCACTGTCCATTTTAGAGATGAAAACCTGAGCTGTGGAGTGATGAAATTTCTTGCCCTGGGTCACACAGGAAGCTGGTGACAGAGCCAAGAAGAAAAGCTGGTCTTTGAATCCTAATCCAGTACCTTAATTAAAAGAATGTTCTTTCCCGTGTATAGTTTAGCCCATCAGCTGGTTTTTTTACATGCAGCTGAAGTGCCTTTTCCCCTCCTTTGTATTTAACAGTAGGTAGAAACTTGGGTTTTTATGGTAAGCTTACTAATAGACTAACTCCATTCTCATTAAAGGTATATAAAGTCATTCAATCTTAAGGGAGAAGGACTGAAAACGATGTGGTTTTCACTGGAGTTGCATTGTAGTGAATCCGGGTTGTAGGAAGCAACGTGGGAATGCAGCCACTGAGACTTGTATATAATTAGATCACTCTTGGATGGCAATTATTGCTGGAGTACAATTTCAGCAGCGGCAGTTCTGTTTGAGCATGGAGCAGCTAATTGAATTTGGGTTTTAACGGCAAAAGGAAAAAAAAAAAAGGTTACTCTTTGAGCAGTCCTGGGCCAGGTAGCTGTTTCTGCCCTATTTAATGTTGTCATCAGGGGAGACAAAAGATGGTTTGGTTTCAGGTGAAGTTTGCCACGATACCTTATTTTACTGGGATTTATAAGCAGCTGCTGTAGCACAACACCTCTGCAAAGGATATATGAGGACCCTGCTGTTTGCTATAAAAATGAATATGTTGCAAATACATTTTTTTTTTTCCAAAAGAAGCCCTTTTGCAGCTAGGTTAGCAGCCAGGTTAGTACTTTGAGCAGTTCCTAATTTGCCTCATAGCCATGCCTTTGGCTCTCTTTGCTGAGGAGTGCGCTCCAGGGGTGGCAGAGCACCACGAAGCTGTCCCTTAACAGTAATTCATATTTTCATGTAAAATCAGGGTGAGAGTAACTTCTCATCCAGAAAGCATTTTAAATGACTCTCAGTTTAAAGCTTGTGCCTCAGAAATCTCGTATATGAGTGATTTTACTGATGGCTGTGCAGAACAACACTTTTAGTCTGAACTCTTGGTGGTTTTAGAGTGCTATGGGATAAATTTTATTCTTGGTCTTTTATGGCAAGCTGTTAAAAATCTTACTGAAATGGGATAGACATTTTACTGTTGGTACTTCACTGTTTATGTTTCCCTTCGTTTAGACAGAAGGAAAAACTTCTGCTTTTGTTTCTCATCGAGTTTTATTTTGGGACTTTGATGTGCTCTCGCAGTCTCTAGCTGCAAACATGGCATGAGCACATATTATTTTTTTTTTAAAGACATGTTTCCATTTGGTCATTCCTGAATTCATAAAAACATATGAATTGTTGTTTGCTTTTTTGCTGAGGCTTGTTGAAATAAAGCTCAGCATTAGTTTGACTCAAGTGTAGTTCTTCCCTTAATTTCCAAAGAATTGTTTTTAGGATTCGGGTTACATACGAAAAAGGAACTGACACCAACTCAATAACATGCCTTGGGTGTTGCATCATTAATGTCTGGCAGGAGTTAAGGGGGCAGGTATTACAACCAAGCCTAAACTTGCATTTCTGGCAGATGTTCCTGTAGTTGTTGACTGGCTCTTTACAAGGACAAGCTTTGGCTTGATGTCTTCACCTTGGCGCTCCAGGCTGGGACAAGATGAGGCAGGGACAGAAAAGCACGAAGGAATCCAGGCTGACGCCTGCCCTCAGGTTAGGCTGAGAGGGAAGATGCTTCTATTTAATGTGCTGATAAGCCCAGAGTGTGGACTTTACACCTGGCACCAGGATTTTTGGCAAGGTGTGTGCATCACAGGAGGAATTACACAAATTGTTTAGCGCTGGGGGCTGTGTGGTTTGCTCCTGAAAACAAAGCCCACACTGTGATGGTTCAGCTCAGGGAAAATGAAAGCTTATGGGTTCCCCCCTCCTTCTTCCTTAATAAGGTAAAACCCTGTAGTTTTATAGCATTAAAGCTTCTGATTTCATTGGAGTAGTCTGGCTAAATTACATTTTATGGACAAATACTGGTGTCATTACTTCATCTGCTGGGTGAACAGTGAATTTGTCATGTTTGGAATGCTTCCTGCAGAGTCTGCTGGGGAGGACTGGTCTCCCTGTCCCACTTTCTGTCTTATTACAGCCCCAAGGCAGTTATTTCTCTTTTCGTTTGATGAGTGATGAACAGGATATTGTTTCAGCTCTGTTATTATCATTTTTAATCATGCCTTCTAATTTGTGCTGTATCCTACTTGTGGAAGTGCAAGTAGGAATTTGCAGGAGTTGTCTGAAGATGCAAACACAAGACTGTTGCCTTGTTAATGTGCAGTTGGCATGTGTCTGAAAGCCATATCTGTGCCTGATAAGAAGGGCTTTCTGACCTGATCCGGCCTTTTCTCACAGCTTTATTAGTGAAAAAATGGCAGTGTAATTGGCAGTAACTTGGTAAAGCTATGTTTTAAAAATACAAAAAAACACCCCAACCTAAAAAAATTATTATAAATATAGAAAAGTTGTAAATGAACTGTGATACAGGTAGGATGATGACATATTGAAGGCAAACACAAGGTTTAAAATCCAAGAGAAAAGAGAAATTAAAGGGGTGTTACCAGGGTGAGAGAGGTACAAGGGTGAGGAATCCGGCAGTAGAAAAGCACAGACAAATCAGTAAAATGTAAAATTCTGTGTCTAATAAGGAAAAAGTCACACTTAGAGCCTTAGTGTTGGTCTCCTCTCCTCTTCTCTCCTCTCTGCTCTGCAGACCTGTGTGACCTGACATCCAGAGGTGGCTGTGATTTACAGCTTTTGGGGATTTTAAGCCATTATGTCATCTTTGGATTGCTACTGTTCCCGTGGTGCAGCTTCCACAGCTGTTGTTCCATTTAAACATAAAAAGGCACATTAAAAATCAGTTTGGTAAACACTTTTGAACATTGAACTGCTCTGTAAGTTTGAGATATTGAGTTTATTTTTTTTAGATTGCTCTTTGGAAGGTAGCATGAATATGTTGAAATTTTTGACTTCTCACAGAAGTAAAACACTGATACTGTCAGAACTTTAGCAAAGGGAAGAACCCAACATGACAATGTATTAGTTGAAATAAAGTAATTTATCATTTTTACAAGATGCTTGTAAAAGTTTAAAATTACATCTACTTTTAGGGGGTTTTTAGTCACCATCACAAATAAGATGATCAAAGCATCAGTTGTTTTGTGTATTCTGCATTTATAAATGAATCTCCATGCATTCATTAGTGTTTGTACCTGCAGCACTGTTTCTGCTATTCAACTGGATCATGTGCAACATAATTTCATTGCAGCAGTTGGTTTGCTTTGATATTTGTGCACCTAGGGTGTTTGTGAGCACACCTATGTCTATATTTGAGTGAATATCCCAGCAAATGGGTTTTATTGCCCCAACTGCTTTTCAGTGACATTTTCTCAGAAAGCAGCTCTGGCACCTGCTGCTCAGCCAGAGGCTGTTGCTGGTGCTCCAGTCTCTGCTTCCTGGGCAGCTGTCCATTTATGCTGAAAGGCAGGAAAATGGGGCTGCAGGAATGTTGTGGATTTTCCCCAACAGGCAACCAAGCTCCACACAACTCTTGCTTACTCCTCACTGTGGGATGGGGAGGAGAATCAGAAGGGCAGAACTGAGGACTTGTGGGTTGAGATAAGAGCAGTTTAATAATTCAAATATAATGGTAATAATGAAAAAGAAAATAAGGGAAAGAGAGAGAAATAAAACTCAAGAAAGTCAAGTGATGCAAATGAAAAACTATTGTTCACCAATGGCTGACTGATGCTCAGCCAGTTCCTTGAGTGGCTCCTGGCCAGCTCTCCCCACAATTTATACACTGAGTATTTGGTCTGGAATATCTCTTTGGTCAGCTGTCCTGGCTGTGTCCTCCCCCAGCTCCTTGTGCCCCCCAGTATTCCCCCTGGCAGGGCAGCAGGAGGAGCTGACATGTCCTTGACTGAGTGTGAGAGGTTCTCAGCAACAACCAAACCATCAGTGAGTTCTCAATATTATTCTCATCCTTAATCCACACAGGGATTAAGCAGTACCAGTGCTAGGAAGGAAATTACCCACCCCAGCCAGCACCAGGACAAGAGCTGTAGAAAGTTAACAAATCAGCTTTGTAGTTCTGGAGCACCAAGTTTGTGTCCAAGCATGGCCAGCCTATGAATGCTGTTGCATCTTGGGAAATTTACTTGGATTTACCCAAATTAATGGAAATATAATGACAAATGTGTGTAATCAGGGTCTTCTCCTGAACAGTCTTCTTCAGCATCTGGTCCAGCTTTCGGAACAGTGGATTGTGTGTTGCAGAAGGGGATGTGATGCTGATGGAGGGATGTCTCCAAACTTCATCACCAGGGAAGGGAGGCCCAAAGTGCTGAGTGAGGGCTGACAAAGATTTATCATGAGGCTGAGCCAGGACTGTCCAGCACTGAAATTCTGGGTGCTGGAGCTTCTTTTCTGCCCTGAGACCTGCACAGTCAGTATGGTCAGTCAGCTGCTGGTTGGCTGTATCTGGCAGGGAGCTGGGGAAGGGGCAATCCTGCAGTGCTTCCAATAATTTCACACCTGCATTGCTCAATAGAGCAAGTGTGCTGTGTAAGAAAAGGGGGGAGAAGTGTAGAAATACAAGGAGCGCTTTTAAAGCTTTACATAATCTTTTCCATTTTACTTTAAAGGCAGAGCTGTTTTCAGGAAAGGAAATTTGGCTGATGAGAAATATGTAGTTGGGTCACAATACCAGCAGAAATAATAACTCCCCGCCGTGTGCTTTGTGGCATCACTGGCTGCACTGGGGAGTTAAAGCCACTGCAGCTGGGAGAGGACATCATCCCTGTGGGAGGGATGCTGTTTGCCAGGCATGCAGTAAACCTTTGGCAGAGCCTACTGGAGAGCCCATTCCAATGACGCTGGACCCAGCATTGTCTCTGGTTATTATACAGCAGCTGAGTGCTGGGAGCTGTGCACAGTTACAAAGGATGATATCTCTGAGTATAAAAATTAATGCACTCTCTGGGAACAGCCAGAACAATAAAATTTTACCACTTGTCTGTGAGAAGTCACAAGCTGTTTTTCATATTCTTTTGTAGCCTTTTTCTTTTAGGGTACTCTGAAAAGAATATCAATGAAAATTGTAGCCTCTCATTGTTCTGTTTCCCATAATTTTTTTCACACTAAAATAAGGCCTCTCTACCCTTTGTTCAGACATGTATGAAGCATTTGCTTATGCATGCACTGTGAGAGGGACACTGCAAGGGAGCTCCAAGATTAGTGTTGTACAACTCTTGCTGCTACGACTTTTCCTGCTCCTTGGGGCTGATGGAACCCACGCTGTCAGCCTGACAATGGGGCTTTGCTTTTAAGGACAAACTGCTCTTAAAACCCTGTTGATAATTTCATGTTTTAAAACAAGAGCATTCATGTTTCCTGCCTTAGCCTCAGGCTTGCTGGATGTTCTTGTCTCTTTTAACCCTCAGATATATGTGTGATTTGAAAGGAGAGCTTTTAGCTAGTTCCGATTCTGAGATTTTTTGTTTTGTTTTGTTTTGTTTTTTGGTTTTTTTGGGTGTTGTTGTCATTGACATCAATGGGCTTTCTATCAAGCCAAATAGGTCAGTCTTGCTTGCTGTCTTTTCCCCATCTTGCTGCCGCAGATGCACTTCTGCTGTAAAGGTGAGCAGAGATGGATTTTAGCTAAAATGCAGATAGGACTGAGAGCTGAAGCTCTGCTGTAGAGCTATCCAAGGAGACAGATGGGATAACATCAGTGGGAGCCTCACCTGCTTGGGAAACAGTGCCATTACTTAAAATTAGAGGTGAAGGTGGTGAAGCCAAGGACAAAGAGTTTGAATACAGCTGCTTAACTTCTGTAAAGATTTTTAAAAGGCACTGCCTTTTACTTGGCTGCCCTTGGTGAGTAGAAGGGCTTGAGTGCCACAAGGAGGTTAGATGGAAGTGGCAGAGGCTTTGCTGTGGGGAACAAATGGGTCTGCTTTGATATATGTGACAGAACTTCAATCGTTAGCATTGAAATTCTTCAATAGTGTTCAAATGTTTACCTTCTTGTGAAAGTATTCAGTGACAGCAGGGATATGTGGAGTCTGGTTCTGTGCTGACTGCCCAAAAACCAGAACAGAGCTGGGTGGTGGGGCCCAGTTGTTGGCAGGGATGGAGTGAGAGACACAACAGCAGCAAGCAGTGTCTCAAGTTTGTGCAAAAGGCTTCTAAATGAAAGGACAGAGAGAGCTTAGATAATGGTGATGGTGGTTGGCCCCAGGTCCCTGTGCCCGGCTCACTGGAGCTCCAGCTGCAGCGATGCCCCTTTGAGTTTGGCCAACAAAATGATTTCTTCAAGTGGTGTTGGGCCAGTAGGAAATGCTGCACATGGAGACTCCTGCTGTATTGGAACGTGGAGCAGAATGAACCATTTGTTGGCTAATACCTACTGGTTAAAAGATGCCAAAGTCTGTAAAATGTGGTATCATCAGTACTGCTATTGCTGGGCTTATCCATAAGCTGTTCTGCAAGCCTGCCTGAGAGGCTCCTGTTCTTTATCAAGTGTTCTTGCCAGGGATGGTCGTTATCTCTTACTGCTTTGACAGTGATGTTAATCCTTTCAGCCTTCAAGCTTCTTGTGATTTTGCAGGGTTTAGGGAGAGATCATTGCTCCTGACTTGCTGTGGGTTCTACCTTGGTGTGTGTAAATTACCCAAGAAGTGATGATTGGAGGGGTTTGTGTGTGTGTGTCTGTTCAAACAGAACATGACAGTTCAGCAGCACTTCTGAATTGGCCATGAACAACACGCAGTGCTTCATCTTGTGCAGAGAGAAACCCAAACTGATGTGCAGCTGGTGGGGGCTGCTCAGCTCCTGGCTCAGGTACGTCTGCCACGTGACATTCATTAGCAGAGGTGTTCTGCCTACACCTGCTTGGCTCTTTCTGATCTTCCGAAAGAGCAGCCAGCAGCTCCTCCACGCCAGGGAGCAAAGGGTGGAGCTAGGAGTGTTCTGCTTCCAGGGTTTCAGAGAACACAGGTTCCCCTAAGCAGTGGCTTTGTGCTGGGGAGGGGAAGCCAAGGTTTGGCTTGGCCCATAAGCAGAGAGCTACCTTGAAGGAGGAAATTCCTGTGGGGGCTGGCATCTCTTTGGTTGGACCCCTCCTACACCGCTGCACATAGGGGTGTGAGGTGAAAGTGTAGCTCTAAACAGGGTCCTTTGTGAACTCAGACAATTCTGGCTTTACAGAGAAACCCAAGCTGCAATTCCTCGTGCTGGAGTTGCTCCTGGAACTTATCCAGGAAAGGCTCTCTAATGAACAATGTTCTAGAGAACAATGATTAATCCAGCCTCTGAGTGCTTATGAATGAATTTGCAGTCAGTGTGGGTGGGATCTTTCATGAAGGATGGCAACCCTTGTGTTTCTCCTTGCAAACTGGTTCATTTGCAGTCAGCTAGCACAGGATAGAAACCTGAAACTTAGTGAACAGTAGGGGTTTAATAATCTTAAAATCTTTATAATAATCTTATAATCCTTAAGCTTTTATAATCTTATAATGGTTGATATTTAGCCCAAATAGATGCTGATCAGGCACTGATATCCTGTGGCTGGCCCTCTGGCTTTAGTAAATGCTCCAATCCTATAGCAGGTACCCACATCACCAAAACCAGCATCAGAGCTAGCAATAATAGTACCTACATGTACAGTCTCAACAGGGATGTCAAAAAAGGAGCACAGAGACAGAGTGGCTTGCACAGATGGAGGGAGTTGTTCCCTCTGACTATGGCTGAAGTGGTCACTAGGGCCACTTCTGAGAAGAAATCATGTTTCAGCTTTGGGGTGTTGCACTGTAGGAAGCTGGAGCTACACCTGAGGGGTTTCACCTTCCTGCCAGCTCCAGGCAGCGGTTAAGTCACCTGAAAAGTTGCCATAGAACTGCCCTTCCTGATGGAGCAGTTTTGGTAATCCCATGGGTATGGTTTGGATGAGGGCACGAGGAGAGGGCGCTGGGTGACACTGCTGGAGAGGGCTCTGGGTGTCCCAGAGATGGATGACACTGATGGAAAGGGATCTGGGTGTCCCAGAGGTGGCTACCACTGCTGGAGAGGGCTCTGGGTGTCCCACAGATGGGTGACACTGCTGACTTCCCACTCTGTGAAGTCTTTGGGTCACTTGGCACAAGGGATGTGTCAGGTGGCTTAACATCCATCTGTAAAGTGTCTCCCAAGGGAATGCCCAGATGTGTTGTTAATTCAGGGACAGAGCCGTGCTCCTCCATCAGCAGTGCTGCTCCCAGACCCCAGCAGCCTTCTGAGATCTCCTGGGTTAGGTAAATAGCCCAGTGGAAATGGTGGGAAAGTGCTGCTGGTTGGTGAAGATGAAACATAGGGGAGGAATGTTTCAGTCCAAGCCTGCAATGGGGAGGCTGTGGTTAATTTTTTTTAAGGCTTGCAAGTCAATCTTGCAAGTTTACAATGTGAAGCCAAAGCCAATGCAAGAGGCTGTGATTACAGTCTGGCCTAAATGGATGCTTTTGGGACCCATAATTTACAGCATAATTAGCATCTTCCAAAGCAACAGATGTTGCAGCATCTGAAGGAAGGTGGTTGGGAGTGGATAGTGGGGTTTTTTTTCCCAAGCAGTGTCCAGGCTGCTGCTGAATATTTCCCAAGCTTGGAGTCAGGCAAAATAAGCAACTAGAGCTGATGGTGCTGTGCTGAGCAGGGCAAGGGAAGAAGAGGGTATGGCAGGTCTGTGCTTTCAGTCAATACAGTGACAGCTGGAACTGCTTCATTTCTCATTTAGTGATGACTGAAAGCACAGAACCTCTACCAGGGGCTGTTGATCCAGAGCTGGTGCTCAGAAACATCATTTGAGGGATCCCTCTGTAGCTGCTCAGTGGCAGCCATCAAGATGAGTCCTTAGAAGTCAGTAACATTTCAAAACTGCAATTAAAGGCTCTGATAAATGTGTCTAGCTAAAAATTGGTTAATTTTTTTCTCCCTCTCTTCCTCCCTTAATTGAGGATCCCTCCATTGTCTCCAGAACTCAAGCCTGGTGCTTGGCCTTGCATTTGCTATTAAGCGTTTATTTTTCTAGCCCACACTTGAATCACACATTTGCAAAGAGAGGAAACAAGCACATTCAAAAGCAGAAAATAAAAGTAGTTTTCGTTTTCTCCTTTTTTTCAATGAATCGGATGCCTTATGCAAAGCCCATTGAATTCCATGTGAGTTTTCCCCCGACTTCAATGGGCTTTGGTTCTGGCTTTTAGCTCCTGTGAAAGGTCCTGAACTATCTGTGCTAGGGTGACAAGGAAGCTTGGAGAGACAATTCCCAGAGCTCTTCTCAGCCCCTGGCACAGCCAGGTTGCTAAGGAGACTTGGCCTGGCCAGGGTCCTGGAGCTCCCTCCTTCCGGGGTTATTGTCTGCTCCCCCTGCCAAGGCTCTCTGGTGGCAGCAGTGCCACTCTCTCAGCCACAATCCCTCTCCACTGGCCTCTGGCAGCAGCAATTCCTGCCCCACGTCTCCCCTGTGCTGCTTGGCGAGCAGCCTCCCTTCCTGTGGCTGTTCCATCCTGCTCCAGGGCTGGAGGGATGGGATGGTGACTTCTGGGGTCTCCCTTGGTTGTGGCAATTGGGGTTTGGCCCCTGTCACCCACCTCCACACCCCAGCATCTTCACTTCGTGTGGTTGCATCACTTTCCTCTTTCTCTCCTCTCTCCTTTCCCCTGACCAGCAAAAAAAAATTGGAAATAAAGGCCAGGATGGGGAAGAGATGAGGCCCTTTTGTAGGAATCATCTGTTCAGGGGCTTAAAATCCTTGAAGAGCCAGTTCTCAGGATTCCTTGGGAAGTGTGTAGGCTCCAATAGTCATTTCCAGTAGCAGGAAAGGCTCCCACCATCTCTAGGGGTCCTGCAGTGCTTGGAACTCCCTGGGGAGCACCTTCCATTGTGCCAGGTTTTTTGGAAGTTGGAATTTTCCAGCTTTCCTGGACGCTTTGTAGTTTTATCTCTTGGAGGGAGGTATTTAGAAGTTTTAACATTAACAGGCTAAATGACAGTTTCCTCTAAGCCTTTTGGGCAAGGCCTCTTTGTCAGTCATCCCTTCAGATAGCAACCCTGTTTGTCTACAGATAAGTGAACAGAAATGCTCAAGCCCTTGGCACTTTTATGGTGGTGTAAAATTTAGGTGCTTGTGGCCTTGAATCTGATAATTCCTCACGTGAGCAATCATTTTGACTCTGTCTTTTGTGGATAACTGATTCCTCAGATGGGGATGACGTTGGTTTTGTATTTAAGCTGCAAGCTGGTGTCTGTCTTTTCCGGTGGGATCCAGCATGAAGCATGTTGGGGGTGATCTTCTGTATTATAGCATATGTTTTTGGCTTGATTTTATAACAAATTGTGTCAGCAGTGAGATTGTAACACTGGATTTTCAGTGTTCAGGCAGCAAAGATTTATTTCTCAAGGTGGTTCTTCAATATTAATGAACAAGAGGAATAGTGAAATCAGACTCCAGAGCTATGAGATTTGTTGCCAGCTTGTTTTGTATGAAAATATTGTTTAAATAACTGGAGATGTGTATGGTCACTATGTTTTAGTGATGATCCTGATTATAATTATTAGGTAATGATAAAATCACTTTCAGCAGCCTTTAAGATTTTTTCAAAAGCAACTTTGACTCCTTTGCTGGTGTGCAGTAAAAAGGAACACGCTGTTTCCACCTAATATTGGTGCAGCTAGTTGTTTGAGTGATGATATCTGCCTGCAAATGTACAACTTGTATTTTAAATGCTGAATGGTGATGTGAGATTTATGAATATGGCTTTGGCAGTACCTGTGCTTAACAGAGTCCTTGGATGTGTGTGGGTTTGCAGAGAAATAGGATAACTCCAGGATGTTTTTGGATAATTAACTGATAATGAAATTAGTATTTCCAAGAAAAGGTGCTGTACAAAATTAAGCTTGGTCATTGGTAATTAGTGGAAGTTTCTTTGTAGTTATTTTCCCCAATCCTGAGTGTATTTTGTGTTCTCTTTGGACCCCAGGTTTGCCATGAAGCCCTGTTGGATTTGCATGGTGTTGGTTTTGTTCTCCTGTGCTGTTTGCCTGTGTGGGCACAGGATTCCCCTCTGCTGAAGTGGGGGAGTTGGTTAACACTGATGCATGTGTGGGGGGGCAACCAAAGTTTATTTTTAATACATTTGCGTTTAGAAGAGAAATTTCACAAATGTCTGTGCATATATACCCATCCATATGCACATACTTTAATTTTTTTAAATGAAATTGAGGGCCAAGAGTGTGAGAACTCTACTTTTACTCCTTTGCTTTGCCTCCTCTTTTTCAGTAGAGGAAATGCTTGACAGTCATCAATGAAAGATTAAATCATTGATGGCTATTGGGATAAACTAAACACATCTCATGTGTGGATGCTGGCATAGTAGGAACTTTTCCAAGATGTTTCAGGCCTCATTCTCTGGTTTGCTAAAGGGCAGAGAATAAGGTCACAAAGGAAATCAAACCCTGATGTGGAGAAATGAAACATGAGGCCTACTGACTTCTAAAAAACATTTTAAATAACATTCTCTAAGGTTTCATTTTATACCGAAGGCAGCTGTAATAAGTTTTGGAAGTTGGTGTAAGGTTTCTATTAGAGAGAGATTTTTGCTTGCTGTTTTTGTGCCCAAATGAAGGAATGAGGGAGATGGAATTAGAGCTTATTTAGGATAAGGTGAGAAACTAAAAGTTCTCTCCAGAACTGTAAAATAATAATTTATATGCTCTAATGCAATTTACAAATTAAAAAATATGAAACTGTTCCTAGATCTTCGAAAATGGCACACATGACCATGGAATACTTTAGTAACTGCAATGCAAATGCACTTTTGCCACAAGTAAAATAAGACTGCTGCTTTGTAGTGTGCTGCCAGCATAGCCTCAGTGAATAAATTCCCACTAGATGTTTGCTGCATGCCAAATATATTAGACTGTATAAAAGATCCCATTGTTCAATGGCATCATTATTTGCTATTATACTCACAATGTTTGCTTGTGAAACAATTTATTGGAGCCCCGTATGTTTAAGATGGAACGCTTGGTTTGAAATTCAGCTGATTTGGCTCGTAATGTCAGAGCTTTTACAGTATGTAGCCTCTAAAAGTAAATATTTAGGTCTGCTATTTTTCACTTATCTTTGAAAGAATTCCTGGAGCAGGAGAGAACAGGGAGCTGAGCCTGAGGATGGGCAGTGGGCAGTTCACTTCTGTTTCATGGAATTGTTTAGGTTGGAGAAGCCCTGTAAAATCATTGAGTCCAACCATTAACCCAGCAGTGCCAAGGCCATCACTAAACCATGTCCCCAGGTGTTACAGCTACACACATGACTTTCAGATGCCCTCCCTGGGCATCCTGTTCCAAAGCTGGGCAACCCTTTTGGTGAGGGAATTTTCCCAGACATCCAATCTAAACCTCCCATGGCACAACCTGAGGCCATTTCCTCTCCTCCTGTCACTTGTCACCTGTGAGAAGAGCCTGACTCCCACCTGGCTAAAACCTCCTGTCAGGGAGTTGTAGAGAGTGAGAAGGTCCCTCCTGAACCTCCTTTTCTCCAGGCTAAACAACCCCAATTCCCTCAGCTGCTGCCCAGGAGAGATTGACTGAAAATGTGTGAGAAATACTATTATGCATGGGCATAGATTAGAAGCTGAATTGGCTCACATTAAATACACTTCATTTTTCCAGAGAATTCTATATTTCCCTGTGTCTTGGTGAGAATAAGAATGAAGCAGTGTTTCCGCTGCTGTGTCTGGGTGAAGGAGGGAGCAGTGGTGGTGGTGGCAGTGATTTAGAGGAGCATTTTAGAAAGCTGAGCTGCTTGCTTTGTGCATCCTGCACTCTGAGACTTGTGCTGCTGCTTTTGAGAAATTCCCTTTGGTTCATTTTAACGCGTTTTTAAAATTAATCAATAATATTTTTTCTTAATGTGTGGAGGCCTAGTTGAATCTAGATGTTTTAGAACTCAGAGGTAACTTTATTATGGTAGCTTAAAAAAAAAACCAAAAGGAGATATTTTACCTAATTAGGGCTGAGTTAAACAAATGAGTAAAGTGTTTAAGCAGGGTTTCCCCCCTCCCCCCAAAAATGTCTATTCTTTAAATTACAAGTGTAGCTCTCAAGCCATCTCCTTTGAACCACAGGTTTTGTTACGCGTTTTGGCTGCGGTGTTACTTCAGAGGAGTCAGCCAACAGGCTTACAGGGCTTTTTGGCTGGGGTTCACTTACAGTTTTCTTGGCAGCCCTGCTTATTTATGCATCTTTATTTCTCTCTCTCTCTCTCTCTCTCCCTCTCTTGTGCTCCTTCCCTCCCGTTCCCTGCCGGAGCAGAGCGCTCCCCTCACCGGCCCATCCTGCAGGCCGGGCTCCCCGCCAATGCCTCTGCCGTGGTTGGGGGTGATGTCGAGTTTGTCTGCAAGGTCTACAGCGATGCCCAGCCCCACATCCAGTGGATCAAGCACGTGGAGAGGAATGGCAGTAAATACGGGCCAGATGGGCTGCCCTACCTCCAGGTGTTAAAGGTGAGGCCCCGCGGATGCCGGCAGTGGTGATGCCTTCTTTAGAGCGTGGCGTTTGTTTGGCGTGAATCCGAGGATCTCAAGTTCTGGACTTCTTTTGAAAGTGGAGATGTTTATGTTACAAATAGATGAACATTTGCTGGTCTGAATGCTAACTGTGTAGCTTATAGACACTGTTTTGCTCCTTTTTGCTCCCTTTATATCTGAATGTTTCAGGCATGACTCGTTCAGAAAAAATTGAAAATCCTTCTAAAGGACATCACTGACATTTTTGTATGGGCAGAAAGCATCCAAAACGTACCTGGGACAACCTACTCCATTTCTTTCATGTTTCTTCAGCCTCTTGATTTCAAAGTAACGTGGCAGCTGCAGCCAAAAGCTTGCTGGAGGACTGGGCTGTCTGGATGCTGAGCCTGCAGAGATGTCTGGTTTGGAGCAGTGTATTGGTACTGTCATTCCTGCCAGTTTGGAGCAAGCCTGACCAGGGAAACTGAAGTTTTCCAAGCTGGGTGGCATTGCCAAAACTCTGACAGGCAGGACAGCCAGCTCTGTACCTGCTTGTGCCATGCAGTACCTGCCTAGGTGGATTTTATTTTCCCCCCATGCTGCTGTTTTCTAACTCCTCGTGTGGTGCTTCGGATGTAAGAAAACCAAGCAACAACAACCAAAAGGAAACAAAAAAACCCCAAAAACCCAACAAATTCCAACCCCAAACCCTTCAATGTTTAGAGGCTGATGTGGAATATTCTGGTGACATGTTGGTGGTGGGACCATAGACAGATTGGTGTCCATTCTGGGCAGCAGTGACGTTGTTCTCCTGTGTTATTGGTCTATTCTAGCACTCGGGGATAAATAATTCCAATGCTGAAGTGCTGACACTGTTCAATGTGACAGAGGCGGATGCTGGAGAATATATTTGTAAGGTCTCCAATTATATAGGGGAGGCCAACCAGTCTGCCTGGCTCTCTGTTCTGCCAAGCCTACAAGGTAACAACGTTTTTTAAAGCAAGCTGGAAAAAAATGGTGCTTTGGGAGACTGCAGGCAGCTTGTAGGATACTCTCTGGCCTTGGTGGTATATGTGTAATCCTCCTTTGGTGATGCAGCTGGTGTTACACCAGCAGCCATGGAAAAATTCCCACAATATTCTCTGTGTACTAGAAGCACTGCTTTGGTTTCTGATGCTGATCTTTATTCTCTCTTTGGTGTCTTTGTGTCTGCGTGTGTGTGTGTCCAGTTTTGTTTTTAATTCTGCATACTCTGCAGTTCACACAGAGGGTACTCACTGAATAATGTAATTACACCCTAGTAAGTGTGTATTTATGTATACACATAAATACTCCACATAAATACTCCTGTTCACATAAATACCCACTGGAGCATAAGTCCAGGTCAGTTTAGTCACTTCTAACTTCCCACCTTGCCTGTGACTGTGCATGTGGGAGGGTTTTCCAGGTCTTACTCACCCATTACTAACTGGGTTTTACTCAGCAGTAACAATAAAAACAGACAACTGTGTGAGTACAGCCCAAAACTAAATTTACCTCAGAACAGTCCAATAAAAAGGTATTTATTCCCTGATTGTGTATTTCAGAGTAACATTTTTGAATGGAACGGAGATCAAAAGTAGCAAACATTAATTTCTCTAAACTTCCAGGCCTTGATGCTGATGCCCTGATGTGCCCATCTTGGGGCAGTTGGGAAGGTCCAGGCCTAAGATTTACTCCATTTGTATGAGTTTGGATAATCACTCAGTGATTACTTGGATTGGTGCACAATGCAAGACAACAAGTCTGGAAGATGACCACTAAAAAACTCAAAACTTGCTGAGTTTTTCTTCCCCTCAATCTTTAAGATATAGAAAAATATATTTTATTTCCATCTCCTGGTTCTCAAACTTTGGAAGTCTTTTCTCTCCCACCTGTGAGAGCCACAACTGAACAAGATCTCTGATTTTTGAGCAAGAGTTGGGATACTTTGCGCTGTGCCTCTAAGCAAACCACCAAATATTTCCAGATTTGAGATTTAAACGAGATTTGGCAACTCTTCACAATGTACAGTAGTAGTTACTACTGGAAGATTTAGTGCAGTGGGTGATGCATGGATCATACACAGTCTATGACAACTACTAAGTTGTCTTTCGGAGCAGAATTCACCCCTTTTTAAAAATCATTTTAGAGTATGTTTTTGTGGTAAATTCTTTCCTCTGAAACAGGTATCTACACATGAAGGATCCCATGTTCTGTCCTACTTTGTTTTCTCTTTGTTTTTCTTTCCATTTTCTCTTGTTATAAAAGAAGGAGAAAAAAACCCAAAACAAACAACATTTGTGGGTGAATTTTTCCATGTCTTTTGATTGCATGCATGTTTAGGTGGTGAGTTTAGGTCTGGTGAAGGGTGTTGATTACTTTCTGAGGTGAGCTGGGACCTGTTGGTAAACGCCTTTTGGATGAGGGATTGTGGATGGGGAAGGAGCTTTGCATCTCTCCACCTCTGCCTTTACCAAGTGCAAAGCCCTGTGGCTCCACCTCCCTATCCACAAAAATTCTCTCAGTGTCTAGCTTTTTCTCTTGCTTCCCTCTTGTTTTTTTTTAGGCTGCCGGTGTTAACACCACGGACAAAGAAATTGAGGTTCTCTATATACGGAATGTAACTTTTGAGGATGCTGGGGAGTATACATGCTTGGCGGGTAATTCTATTGGGATATCCTTTCACACTGCATGGTTGACAGTTCTGCCAGGTATACACTGCTCTCTTTCTGTGGTTTTTCCTCTTTTTCCCCGCCCCTCCCCCTGTTGATTGCTGCAGAATTAGCACGGCTTCTGTCTCAAAAAAGAAAGGACTTTTACAATGATTTTGGTTTTTTAAGAGCAGTTGTCTCAAGGCAGTGAGTTGTTCTATAACGTATTTGCAACATCAAAAAACAAACAGCAACAATGACAAAAAAGGGGGTGGAGTGTGTGGCTATTGCACTTAATTGAAATGTTTTTACATCACCAGAAATGCTAAGGAGCTGCATTTCCTTAGCACTTCAATGAGACAACTGAAAATCAGCCCATAAATCATTGTAAACATTTCAAGAGGATGAAATTCAGTTCGTTATGAAGTTTGGAACTAATTTGGCAGTAGTTATGTAATGGCTCATTAAAATACCTGAGCTATTCAGTGTACTTCAATTCTGTTTTACCTATCATGCAAATCTCTCATGGAAATTCCAATTTCAATGCCAGAGGATCATGTACAGAAGCAGTGCCTTCCATATCTTGGGAATTTGCTCGGTGCATCTTTAAACGTTGCATGCTCTGAGGGAACAAGTAGTCGTTTGCTTTTACTGCAAAGCATGTCTTGCTGTTCTGGGGTTGATGATGTTTCTGTCCTTAAAAGAAACAAACATCAATGTGCTTTATTGCCTGAAAATTGTTATCAGCTGTTAGAAGATGTAACCGTAGCTGGTTTTGACATTGGTCAAATTTTGTCATTTATAACTGTTGGCAGCTGCCTCAGGAGTTCCTGTGGAAAAAAAAACATGAACCACCTGAGGTTTGCTGGGTCATCTTGTGCTTAACGTTTAGTAATTGTTAATCCTAAGTAAGAGGTACAAAACCTGCATGTGCATATTGCTGAGGTTCACATTGTGGGAGTTAAACGTTCCCACTGTCTGCAAGTAATTTCTTACCTCTTATTGAAATATCCTGAACAAGGCAGCTTTATTCCATCTCACTCTGAACTGAACCCTGAGCCTGTGAGGTGTCACCAAGCAGGCAGAGCAGTGCTTGTGTAGAGCTTGCTTCTGCTGGCAGTGTTTGCATTTTGCAAGTGCTTGAACAGCATTTCTTTTTTTTTTTTTTTAACCAATTTTCTTGAACAAAGTATTTTCATAAGCCTGGAAAGGCACGAGAAAATTTCAGCTTGAAACGTGCATTGCTTGCGGAGTGACCGCTGATGGCTGTGGAATGCTGTTTATCCGGGGGTTGAATCCCAGATAAGGGATTAGGGACACTGTTTGCACATATAACTGTCTTGAAGATAGCTTCAGAATGGTTTCAATCAGAGTAACAGCTCTGTAGAACCACTCCCTCCAAAATCTAATCTCATAGGCCGGTAACCACTGATGAGGTTACTTGAAAGACCGCAGTCCTCACAGAAGAGGGCTCGTTAATTAATGTGTTGCTGGCAATTCGGTTTTTTTGGGTTTTTTTTCACTTCAATTATGCTTATTAATCCAGCACTGGGCTCCTCAAAGGACCTCAGGGGAGTTGGGCACCCAGCATTAAGCACAGCTGGTTAAGCAGCCGGGTCCTTGAAACCCTTTTGAAACTCCTAAGCTGAGTTTATAGACATGACTAGGGGACTGATTCATCCTCTGTATTTTGAGATCCTACTAAAAATTTTGAATAGGCAGGCAGACTCAAGTAGACTTAAGCCCAAGCATTTATTTTCAAATTTAGACACTTTTCATTCAGGCTAGCTAATTCACAGTTTTATCTTTAGATGTGCTTTTGTGTGGTTCACAAGAATTGCAACGCTTTTAAAATTTGACTCAAGCAACAAAATGAACCTGAGCCTAGTTTGAACAGTTTTTTCTTCCCTCTAAAATGATCCTTGATCATGCAATATTTCAATGTATATGTATGCACCTGCCTAGGCAGACACATGTATATGTTTGTATGTGTATACATAGATGCACAAGCTCACACTCAGTGCAAACTAAGAAATTGTAATGGAAATCAAAGCAGTAATCTGGAAAAAAATAATTACTCCCAGATTGCAAGATGGCCTAAACATTCAGTGTTCTGAATATCACACAAGAATTGGTTCTATTTTACCATGACTTGTTCCAAGTGCTGAACGCTGCCCATTCCCTGTGCTAACCCTGTGGCGTGATTGTTCCCTCCTGAAACCTTCCCCATCCAGCTCCTGAGAAAGAAAAGGAATACCCAACGTCTCCAGACTACCTGGAAATAGCCATTTACTGCATCGGGGTGTTCCTGATTGCCTGCATGGTGCTGACAGTGGTGCTGTGCCGCATGAAGAACACCACCAAGAAGCCGGATTTCAGCAGCCAGCCCGCCGTGCACAAGCTCACCAAGCGAATCCCCCTGCGCAGACAGGTAACAGAAAGTAGATAAAGAGTTTCAAAAAACTTTCTTTTTAACCCCAACAACCAAGCCAGCACGTCCTTCTGCTGAGAGCTTTGGAAAGGGAAATGAGGAAATTAATAAATTATATCAGGTTGCAGTAAGGGTGGGATGGAGAGAATGTCTTAGCACGGCGATGTGTGTCTTGAGTAAATCAGGGCAGGGCTGTTAATGAAGAGAGAAATGTAAAAACTATATTAACAGTCTGTAAATGGGGAAAAAAAAAATAGATTTCAGGCATTTTGGGGCCTGATTCCACGGCTTGTTGGAGTCAATGGAAAAAATGTTACTGCCTAAATGAGCTTTGGAACAGAATCCAATTTAATTGTATATTTATGATGTTTCTAAGGTGATTATTATTGTGGTAACTAGGTACCAGATACAGAGAGGTATTTTTCAGAAGGGGGTTTGAAGACCAAGGGGAGGGAGTTTCATGGCCAGGCATCCAGAAAACACCCCAAAATAGAAAAAAGACTGTAGTAAAGTAAAAATAGGGGAGATACTATATCAGATCTTGGACATCTTGATTAAGATAATGATGCTTTTGAGCGAGAAACAAAAGCAAGAGCCAGATTTAAAATGCACACAACAGCATCACATGAAGTATATTTTACAATTGTTTGTGGCTTGCAATGAGCATTTCTGAAGAAGGGCGATGCCACGAGCAACAAACCAGTTGAACAAGTAACAGGACTTTGGCTTTATCACAGGCCGCCACTTGCCAAAACAGCCTCCATTCCCACATACTGTCCTCTCCTGGAGGATTTGTGGTACTTGTAGAAACTGGAGTTTAATAGCTTTTGATTTTCTTGCAGTAGGTCTTAAGGCCAGACCTCTGCACCCTCAGTTTTCAGCCCTACAGCTTGGGGGATGTTGGAATCTGAGGCTGTGGTTCACCTCAGCAGCTAAAATATCGCTGTTTGGGGGATTGGATCCAGGCTCTGGCCAGGGAATTGGGATATGACAGTTCACTTTGTGTCCATCTCCACCATGAGTAAGTGGTGCAGGATTTCTGCAGTTTTGTTTGTACAGCCTGTCCAGAATATTGTCACTGTCAGAGTTATGCATGTACCCTAAAAAGGATTCTTCAGCGTGGGTAGGTGTTTGATATGAGATGTATGGGCACCCAGAGTGGGAGACCCTGAGCGGCGTGACATTTTTCTGGACCCTTGTTGCATGAATTTCCTTGGTTAAAAATACCAGGGAGTGGAATGCTTTAATTACCTTGCTCTGAATTCAGTATTTTACAGAATCTTGAGGTGAGGCACCCGAACTTTTTACAATCTGAAATATATTTGGTTTGTCTTATGAGCAAAAAATGTTAATTCTTATTTTTTTCTGACTTTCTTTGCCACTTTAGGTTGGTTGGTTTTTTTGGGTTGTTGGGGACTTTTTGTTGGTTTTTTTTCTGTCTGTTTGTTTCGTTTTTTGGGGGGTTTTTGTGGTTGGGTTTGTTTGGTTTTTTTTGTAATTTTATGATTTTACTCATTTGCTCAAGTATCACTGGGACAAAAAGGGACTTTTCACTCTGAGTGTGTCAGAAAGAGTGATGAGAAGCCATCAGCTCAATTCACACATCTCTCTGGCTAGAAGTCTGTGTAGCTTTCTGGACAAAGAAAGCCTTTCAGATGTTGTGTGCTTAGACAGAGAGAGAGAGATATATATCAACTGCTTAGATAGGAGACATTTATTAGATTTCTGCCTGAATATAAAAGCCTAATGACTCAGAGATAAGTTGATGGTATAAAAAATACCTTGGGTTTGGTGCAAGCTCAGTTGTGTCAGCTGGAAATGGTTCCTCAGGGAGAAGAGTGTTATTTCATCGCATGTGACAGCAGTGCCAACCACTGCCCTCAGTTTGGCTATTTACCCTTAAATGATGCAATATGGACCTTCTCCAAAGCTATTGTTTTCACAGGGGAAAGAAACGGTCTTACAGCATGTTTGTCACGTTGGGTTTTATCAATTTATTTCAATATTTTTGCCTTTTTTTTTAGATGAAGTGGCATTTTGCTTTTAAAACTGGGAATACTTTTTTGGAAAAAGATTTATATTTGAAAGTGCAAATGCTGTTTCAACCCCTAAGCAAAAATCTCACTACTCCCAGTTGTTCCTGGTACTATTTTGTTAGCAGCAGTTGCTCATTGAAGATCTCTACTTTTGTGTCTGCATGGAAGAAAATCTAACTACTGTAAGCATTATCTGAAATCTGTATTTCTGGTTTGATGATTTCACTGGTCAGCTTGCAAAGAAAGGATGAGACAAGCTGTGAATATTCCTTAATTTCTGCTTGGTGCTGAGGCTGCAGCAGCTCTTTAGTTTCTGCATCTTTTAAAAAGATGGCTTTGGATTTCAGGGCTGTTGTGACAAGTGATGATGAATTGAAAAATAATCCAGATGTTTTATTTAAAGGGGTGTGTGCTTCTGGATCATTCAACCTTGTTTTATTGTGCCACCAAGCTCACTTTGTTTCAGTTTATTTGTGTTTCAGAGGATTATATTTAAACTTGGTGGGGTTTTTGTCACTAAGCCTTTATTTAGCTGGAGGTAAGAGAAGTTCTCCCTTTGTGCTGTGTGTGGGAGGGCTGAGGTGAGAGGATGGGAGATGCTTGTGGCAGGTAGGCTGTGAGAATGGGACAGGGATCCAGGGCTGAGTGATGGGATTTGTTGGAATTCCAGAGAAATGAGGCCACAGATTGGGAAATTCTTGATATTGTTTTCAAAGCTCTGCTGCTCTGGGTCAGGGTCCTTGAGGGTCTGGGCTGGAACATAATCCTGGTTCACAGAGAGACGTTTGCACGGCTCTGATGCCATCTTGTCTGAGCAGGAGAAGAGTCTTGATGAGTAACATATGGTTTGGTTTGGATCCTCCTACACTGTTTAGCCTGTGCTACCACAGGATTTTATCATTCGCCACATGCAGGCGTTTTTCTCCTGCCAAAATACGGTTCTTTTCACTTTTGGAGGAAGGGTCAGGGTGAAGTCAGGAATTATCAGTTCCCATCCCCTACAGTCCTCATCCTCACCAGGATCTGGTGCTCGGTTTTCAGGTTTTTCCAGGGAATTCCAGCAGGCTCTTTTCATCAAAGCAGTTCAAGTGTTACCCATGGTCTGCAGGGAGGTACCAGCTTGAGAGGGGGAGGATGAAGAATCTGTGGGATTGAGCCTCACAAGCTGATTTGCAGGACAGGTTTTAAGTGACAGGGCCACTGAACCAAAAGAGTAAAGAGTAGCCTTCAATAGGATGTACATCTATTTTGTAAAACCTTTATTTTAAGAGATAAATTATAGTTGAAACAGCCAAAAAGACAGTCCCATCTCTTGTGACTTGCTCAAAGTCAAGCACAAATGTTTGTAATCATTAAAGGTTTTTGTTAGGCCTGTCACAGTCCATCTGTCAAATTTGGATCCCCTCAACATGTGTGTTTCTTAAATAGGAAGTAATGGTCTTTTTTGTGCTTAGTATTTAAAATACACTCCCATTAATTTATGTCTATTCTTGTTGTGGAGTCTAACCTTTCATAAAGATGTAATTAGGTGTGTTTGTGATGAACAAAGACTGATGGGTTTAAAGCAAGGCTTGAGCTCGTCCAGCAGAATAGTTCAAAATGGATTCAAAATGGTGATGGCAGCTGGAATGCGGAAAAGAAGAAAAGTGATCAGGAAAAAGGAAAGTAATGTAGTATTTCATGTAGTATTAATCAGTAAAATGATCATTTTTTAAGAGGAATAGACTCAAGTACAACGATTGATACACAACTGTCAGTAAGATATTGTTGAATGGAATTTACCTTAAGTATTTATTTTATTTTTTTCTGTCTGCTTGGATTTTTCTATATGGAAATCACTGTCTTGTCTAATGGTGCTTATTGGATCTTATTTTGTGTATAAATGTTTCCAAATGAGTTTCCAAAAGCGTTTCATGGAGGGGTGGTGCATGTGTTTTAAATGTCAGTACTTAACATTAGGATTACTCAGTTTTGTGTAGTGCATTTAACCTTGTATTTTCCTGCATCTGGTCACTCACGTGGGCTGTTTCTACCAGCAGCTAGCAGCATTATTTACTAATTATAATATACAAATATGCATATGATTTCAAATTAACTTTTCCAGCAGAGCCTTCAAAAAGGCTGACAGTTATAGGAAATCACTGCATGCCTGCTAAAATGTCCCAGCATGAGTGCCAGAACTGACAGATCTAGGCTCCAGGACATGGTATGAATTATCAGTGGAGGAAAACACCCTTCATAATCAATTACAGACAATTACACACTGCTCTGCAGCTGATTTTGCCACATGACATTTAAAGATTCCAGCAAAGATTTATTTGTTTTAAATGCTCCGCTGCTTAGAAATGCTTGTAAAGCATTAACGGAGAGCTGATTAAACACAGTGTGTTGGCCAGGGGAAGAAGATGGAGTTAAAATTGGGATATAATCATGCACTGATGGGTGAGGTTTGGGTGCAGTGGGCTTTTCTCCTTCTCCAGGGCAGATTTGGAGCTAAAGGTGTGTCTGAGGTGAGGCTGGCGCTGTTCTCACTCCTGGTCTGCTAAAAGCACAAAGGAAGCACACAAGGAATATTTTCTGTAGGAGCTCTGCCTTCCCGTTGAGGTTAACGTGTGCCATAATGGTTCTTTCAGTGCTCTGCTCAACTCAAGCCGACTTTCACCTTCCTTTCTTTAATTAAGCACTCAAAACACCTCCCTAGTGCAGTGTCAGCACTTAAAACAGGGTGTCAGCACACTGAGAGAGGCCCCCACGATGTTTAATTCACCTGTATCAGGTGAACCTGCATGGTGAGGGGTTGGAGAGCAGAGCTGCTGGAAAAAAAGGAAAAAAAAAACCATATAGAAAGCTGCCACTTAAATGTAGATTGAAGCTGACCATGTCTACTGACCTTGGAATAGGTAGGATTTTCCTCAGTCTTTTATAGTGTGCTCTAAGGCAGTGAAAAAAAAGATGCTTAAGGGAGGAGACCAAAGGTTAATTCTTTCTTATTGCAGGAAAGGTGAGAGGCCATTTCTAAACAGAAAATCTCCCCCAACCACAGGCCAGGCTGGATTGGCTTCATCTTTTCTGGAGCAGATTTTTATAGCCCTTGAGCTCCTGTAACTCCTTGTACTGCTCCAGTTAATCAATCAGGAGAATATTCCCTGGGAGTACAGTCCATTTGTCTTCTCCCAGACACAGGGTAGCTCCTCTGGATTTCTCATCATTCCTATCCACATTAATGCACTTCTTGGTTACCTCCAGTGTCTCTGGCCCATCACACAATTCTACTGTGAAGTAAACACGTGGAATAGTGTTAAAAGGGAAACTGGCAGAGCCTTTAATCTGCTTTTTTCTATACATTATTGCTATTTAAGCTCTGTGTTTAAAACACATCACCAGAGTATTTCAGTTTATTGCAAGTTTATATTTATAGGCTTTAACCAGGCTAAGGCTGCTGAATGGTGAGTGTAAAAAAACTAGTGAAAAGATGAAACTCTGGAAGAGATCCAGGCAGTGTCTAGTACAATTATTGTATTCATGAAGAAAAAAAAAAAAACCAAACCAAAAAACAAGACCTCAGAACCCAGAATTCTGGACCATTTCTGATACCAAAGGTATCTAAATTTTGTGGCTTCACTTCTGTACCTTTCTATTCCTTGAAAACAATGGCTGTAATGGCAAAGACAGACATGGAAGTAAATGGAACGTTAATTAATAAAGAATATAAGAATGAAGACTTGAATAAAGATCTTGGTAGAATGACTGGAGAATAAGTAGATTTTGGAAATAGGGAGGAAGTTGTCATAGAGTATTGATAGATTTGTGGTGCGAGATAAAAAATGGGGGCCAGAATCAACAGAAAAGTGGCATTCAAGAAAGTAGGGTTGGGGGCAGAGGAGCTGCCACATTGGAGATTTGCACATTTCTTGGTGCTGAGCTGGTTCATTTCATGAAGTATCATGGTCCAGCAGGTGAGTTCCTCTCTGCAGGCTGGGCATGGCAGCATCTCTCTCTCAGGACTCCATTCAGTATTCACCCACTGATTTATTTACAGCTCCATAGTCTGCTTTAATAGTACTTTCCTGTTTGCATCCCAAGTGGTCACTGGATTTATTTTCCTAGAGGAATGTGCCAGGTACTTACATTTGCTGAAAGTAAATATTAACATTTGTGATGGTGGGATGAATGAGGCAGAAGCAGTCTACCTTTCTTTTTTGAATGGTGGCCTTGTGTTTGTGCAGTTTCACTCTCTCTTTCCATGGACACCACATCTTGTGTGCAGGAGCTGTTTCTGATATCAGGAAAGGTCTGTCAGCTGCAAATCTGGTTACCAAGATTAATTTTTTGATAGCAATCCTCAACATTTTCTTCCTTATGAAACCTCTTGACCTCTGGTTTTAGAAAGATGCCTTTTTTTAATCTAAGACCTGTGGAACAAAACTGTAGCCTAGCGACATTTTACATAAGCAAACCTGGTGGCAAAGTCAATCCTCATCCAGGTGATGAGGGTGTGGTTACTCTGCTGCCCCAGGCCTCCAGATGGTTCCAAGAGAAGAATCTCCTGCTGCCTGGTGTGAGGATGGGTGCCAGTGATGGCTTTGTGACAACCTTCATCCAGCCTGGCTGCCAAGACCAAGATTTGGGCTTGGCCAAGATTGTGGCATGAAGAGAGGAGGAGGAGGATTCACACTCAGGAGGGGAAGACTGGCAATACAAGCATTTCTGTTTTGTGTTAGCATTCCTTTGAAACTCTGAGGTCAGCAGATGTCAGGCTACTGCTTGCAGGCGTGAGGAAAGAGCCTCATAGAAGATTCACACCAAAACAAATTTTGTTACGTGGATGGAGCAGCTGCCTCCTTTTTCAAAACATTTATCAATAAGTTCTTTTGGTACTCTAAGGAAGATATCAGGGCTGATGAGAAATCACACTCCAAAGTTTCAACTGAATTATTTTTAGGACCTCTTCCCCACGTTTCCTGTAGTGTCTTTAGCTAAGAATTTAGTTAATTGGAAACAGAAGTATTGTGATAGTTTTTTGATGCTTTCAGTATTGAGTACTTGGAAGATACAAAGTAATAGAATCATATAGGTTGGAAAAGACCTTTAAGATCGTTGAGTCCAAATGTAAGCCCTGCCAAGGCCACCACTAAGCCATGTCCCTTGTGCCACATCTACACATATTTTAAATCCCACTGAGGCTGGTGACTCCACCACTGTCCATCCATTGAGGGAGCTGTTCTTAATATCCAATCCAAACCTCTCCTGGAGGCCATTTACTCTTGCTTTTGCTTTTCCTTGGGAGAAGAGATGGAGTCCCACCTAGGTGTGCTGATTTGGGAAAAGCCGTGGTGACATGGACTCCTAGGAGTGGAAGAAGAGAACTTATTGGTCCCCTCTGCTCATGGTATAAGCTGCTCACTTGGATATTTGAGGGTAGTGATGTAAATACTGCCAGTTTATTAAAAAAAATCTTAGTATAATAGACAAAAATACCTTCTGAGGGATTAAATTTAAAACCTAGGTGGTTTTTGATTTATGGGGCAGACTGACAGCCTTGGGAGCCATTAGAGTCAGTATGTGCTTACAGGTGAGGCCAAATGTGGGAACAGAGCACTAGAATCAAGACTGTAGATTCAGCCACTTCCTGACACCATGATTCTGAGCTGGCTTGGTATCAGGTGCTGCTGGTGGTTTTCAGATTTTTGGGCCAAGATTACATCTCCATCTTTTTTTTTTTCCTTGTTGCATCTTGCATTGCAACCACAGGTGTCGGCCGACTCGAGCTCCTCCATGAATTCCAACACGCCTCTGGTGAGGATCACCACCCGCCTCTCCTCCACTGCTGATGCCCCCATGCTGGCTGGAGTCTCAGAATATGAACTGCCAGAAGACCCAAAGTGGGAGTTCCCAAGGGATAAGTACGTAGCTTGCTTCCTCTGGCACCACCTCTGCACCTGAATAACCTCAAACAGCACGGGGGGAGGAAGCATGTCTCCTCGTGCCTCCCGGGGTTTCTCTAGTTTAAAGAAAAAATCTCAGTTACCTGGAGGTGCTCTGAAGATCAAGATACAGTTCAATTGTCTGAAAGCAGTTTGGTTAAATAGAAAGTAAATTTCTTCTGCCTGCAGGCCCGATTATATTTACAGATTTCTTGCAGGTTTTCAGATGCTTTGCTGAAATGTACTTAGGAGATCAGTTAGGAAAACTGGGTGTGATCTAGACTGGGAAAAATACCCACATGCAAGCACTGTTGGAAGGCAATGGTGATTTCCCCAAGCAATACCACTGAACATTAACCCATGTTTCTTAGTCGACTACTTAATTGGCTAATATTAAAAAAAACAGGTAATACAATATGTAGGAACTAGAGAAAGTCTAAATTATGCTATTGGACAATTTTTTCTTTCTGTCACGTTTCTGGGTGGGATTTGCTGTTGAGTTTGTATTGACATGTATGGAGATGATTATTTTTAATTTAGGGGAACATTTTGCATGTTGGGTGCATGTATGTGCAATCTCTGTGGCTTATATGTGTTGGGTTTCAAGCAGAGCATACTGAATTTTGATATATTCAAATTCACATGGCTGCATAATATTTTTCTTCAAAGCCGTCTGACTAACATGCAAAATGGGCTTTTGGATAATCTAATTAAAACTGTAACCATATTGCTTAATATAAAAAAAGACATGCAAAAGAGAGAATGTTAACACAGGTAGAGCCATGATTATTTATCAGAACATGAGTATTTATCAGAATTAGTGCTAGCTTTAAGAAGTCTTTAGGTGGCTTTGAGAAAATAACACCTTTTGTCACAGACAGTTCTCTTTGGAAGTTCAGGGTTTGTAACTTTGGAATAGACGAACTGTGATTTTGAGCCTTCTGATAACTGTTCTGGAAATTATTTTATTGGTTTAGCTGAAAACTGGAGTAAAAGGCTGTAATTGCCACCTGCAGCATTCTGGTCAACAGTGGGGGCCTGTATATGTGCTCCTGTCAGCCCGTGCCCTGGGGGGATTCTCTAAATGCGGAAAATTTTAGAGTTGCTAAACATTTAAACCTAGTGTTCAGCACAAATGGAGGTGGAGCAGATCTGCAATGAAAGGAGGCTATTTAGAGGCAGTTTATTAGGCTGGGGGGCAGCAGGCACACAATGAGGGGTTTGTTACTTTGGTCCTAGCAGGGCAATAGCACATAAATTAACCAGTTTCCAATGCAAATGTTTGTTCTCTGCCAAGACCCTAAATTCAGTTTTAGTCCTGGAGAAAACGCAGGATGACCTCAGCATAGCATATGCTGCCCTTCAGTCTTTGCACCTTTTTAAAACTTGCATTTGCTTTAGAAACCAATCCAAAACAGCTTGAGGAATTCTCACCAAGCCAGAGCCCACATGTGACAGAGTGAGCTGGCTGCCCTTGGGAGGAGCCACCTCACTTCTGCCCCGTGCCCCAGCAGATGAGCAGGGTTTGAAATCACTGAGCCCTCATTTAACATTTCTGCTGATGGTATAACAGCCTCTCCCTCTACTTCATGGTGGAAGACAGGTGTCCATGCTTTTAAGGATGAATCCCTGTGTCTGTGATAACTGTGAAATCCTCCTGTTGACCATGGAAAGTCAAGTCCTTAAGAATTTGTTTATAAAAATGCCTGTCTCAATGTGGTCCCTTTGTTGGATAACATTATCAGCATCACACTGAGCATCCTCCCTGATTGCTGCCACAGGACTGCTGCTGGATGCCACGTGGTGTTCTCAGCAAGTAAAGGAGCCTGGGTCTGGCCCTTAAGCACTTAGGCTGGAATCAAAAAGATTTTGCCCAGAGGCTTTCAAGTATCTTTTTTATTTCATCTCTTTCTCCTCATGGAGGTGAGATCGACATCTCTGTCTGTTAGATCTGAGCAGGTTCTGCCACCAGGAATATGCTCCACAAAATGCATTCTGTAGAGCCTGCTTAGAGATTGCTGCTTTTAGGAGGGTTTGATGTTGGTGCTGTGATGATTACAACTGAGTTTGTTTCTCCCAGTCTCTGCTTCCCCTCTCTGAGCAGAGCCTGGCTCTGTGGGCAGAAGGCACCTTCTGGTCCCCATAGCCAATACCCTTGTGGCTACAGCCAAGAAACAGCCACTGTGCTGGACCCTCTGTGGCTGAAACTTGGCTCTCATCTCCTTGTGGTCAGTGTGGGAACAAAGATGGCCAGCAGTGTGACAGTGACAGGAGGAGCTGGCCTGTTGCTAGCTGCTCCCCAATTCTAGCCATGCTCTGATGCTCTTTGAAAGCTCTGCCCCTCCACACTTGTGTCTCCCCACAAGCCATCAAGTGCAGCCTCGAGGAGAGGTTAGAAGCTGGATTTAGTGACTGATGTGCCTCTCTGAGATGCTCACTCTGCCATCCCTAAGAAAACAAAATCTGACGTGCACCCAGGCCCTGATTGGTTCCGTATGATAAACTCCTCAAGCTGCAGCAAGCTGGTGACAGGTTTTTATATTTAGCCCTGGAATTTCACTGACTGCACCTCTTCACCAGATGCTGTGTTGTTAATCTGCTCTTTGCACCCCCAGGCTGACTCTGGGCAAACCCCTGGGAGAAGGTTGCTTTGGGCAAGTGGTCATGGCCGAGGCAGTGGGGATTGACAAAGACAGGCCCAAAGAGGCAGTGACCGTGGCAGTGAAGATGTTGAAAGGTAAGAAAATTGGGTGATTAGGGATCAGAATGTGCAATATGGCAGCTCTCAGCCACAGGCTTTTCTTTTGTGGCATCTGAACTCTGTCATCATTGTGGGGTGGGTCAAAGAGCACATAGCTGACCTCAGCCTTCAGCAGTTTGGGGTGTAAATCTGCACCCTTGACAGCCTGTTTATCTTGAGCGGGGAGTATTTGGGAGCCAGGAGATGTATTAGCATCGTGTGGGTCTCTCTGCTTTCAGTTTATTTCATGTCAGAGGCTATCCTTGTGTAGATCTGAGCCCATTCAGTCCAGGTGGTTAGTGCCTATTTATTTGGAATTTAATTGTAAGGTTAGTTTGCAGGAAAGGAGGTGTAATTGGAGGTTTGATAGCTAAGGACAGCTTTTTTAGGTCTGATCTTGCCGTGCTGCCTCTTTACATAATAACACTGGAGGGTTGGTCAGTCCAACAAGAGGCTGAGTTTTGGTAAGACATGATACATGATGTGCAGTGTAAAATGGAAAACAAATCCCATATTCTGCATTTTGAGCCCCACATACTTTACACCAACTGATGAGCCTTACTGAAGCTCAGGCTGGCACACTAAAATAGATGAACTGAACCTGTGTCTTCTACAGATGATGCCACAGAAAAAGACCTGTCTGACCTGGTGTCAGAGATGGAGATGATGAAGATGATTGGGAAGCATAAAAATATCATCAATCTTCTTGGAGCCTGTACCCAGGATGGTGAGTAGAGAAAACAAAGTAAACCAGAACTTTCCAACAGGTCTGTGAAAGTCTCATTAATCATAATTTTTCAAGAGGTTTTAAGGAAGCAGTCATGCCGTGATAGGATTTTTAGGTATTTCTTTAGCTTAACAGCAATATTTTAACTTCTGTTTCTCATTATAGTTGCAGCCTTAATATGAAAAAGGGTCCTATGTCATATGAAAACTCTAATCCCTTGCTGTAAGGAACAAATGACCTTTTGCAGGGCCTTTACCCATGTCTGCTGTTCTGAATTGTCAGCCCTGCTTTAGGAGAACTTGCACCCCACAAATTTGAAATGAGCACTCTCACTCCTGGAAAAGCTAATTACTCCACATAAAGTGATGCAAAATGGCATAACATTCTGTGAATTAAAAAAAAATAAAGAAGCATTTTAAGGGAATGCTTCTTAATTTTAATTTGTAATTTAAGGGAAGAATTTTTCTTTCCCTTTGTTGGAGATCTCAGGGTATTTTTTGATTGAAAATATTTGTTTTTCAGTATGTGGAGTGCTCTGAAAGGAACAGGCACTGGGGCAGGTACTTTAAGGCACTAATTGTGGCTCTACCACTCCTGCTGGGAGCTTTGGGCAGTCACTTCCTGACACCCAAACCTTTTTTTTTTGTTTTTTTTAAAGCGGTGCTTACCGCTTTCCCATTTTATTGGTTCAGTTAATTTATTATAGTGCACCAAAAGCTTTTTTACATTAAAAAAATAAACCCAAAACCATTTTACCCTGGTACCTGACTCTGCTTTTCCTGTGGTTCTTCTCATCCCAAGGTCCTTTGTATGTGATAGTGGAATATGCTTCCAAGGGGAACCTGCGGGAGTACCTGCGAGCGCGCCGCCCGCCCGGCATGGAGTACTCCTTCGACATCAACAGGGTGCCCGAGGAGCAGATGACATTCAAGGACCTGGTGTCCTGCACCTACCAGCTGGCACGAGGCATGGAGTACCTGGCTTCCCAAAAAGTAGGTGGAACTCAGCAAATACAGGATGAAAGACACGGGAAACAAAGATGTCGAGTTTGGACTTGGAATGTTTATTATGTCTTGTCTATTTACAGCATTTACAGGCTCATGAGCCATGAGCTTAACTAGCAAGCCAGGGAAACAAGGTGAAATGGAGAGCTTCTAACTCTTTCCAAGATCTTTTAAGTGATAATGGCCCAATACCAAGATGACACCTATATTATTTATATTTTTGACCCCTTAATGACCACTCGAGGCCCGCAATGCAGACCTTCATCACCCAATTACAAAAAACTGCCCAAACCCGTGAAGAAGAAGAAAGAAGAAGAACAAAGACAACACCCCAAATCCTCCATCTTGACTCTTACGTATTACTATACACTAAACCCCCAAATTCTAAGTTTCTAGGACTCCAACACTGTCCTTGTCTCGTTTGTGTTTGAAAATTTGCTGGAGGAAGGAGCTGCCCTCAAACAGGTTGTGTAATCCATGCCCCTGCAGACCAGTGGGAAAATTCATACACTCAGAGAAGTTTTTCATCTTTGTTTAGCAATATTGCTGAAGTGGCACCCAGAGTGGATCATTTAAAGTAAATACTGTGCACATATCTGCAGTTGGAATCCATAAGCACAGGTGGTCACTTGGTTGCACTAGTCGCATCACTCCCCCCGTGAGGCAGCAGGCTCTGTTTGCCTCCTGTTTCCAGTCAAACCAACCAAATCCTTTCACATTGTGACATAAAACAAATGAATTCAGTGGCTGAAAGGACTTATGGAATAGCAACAGGCAGGGCTGAGAAGACCCAAAGCACCAGGGCAAAAATAGTGGGCAGAAGAGGCAAAAATCTGTGGAGTGTATTAGTCACTTAATTATGCATTTTGCTTAAAACTGATTGTTTTCAGGAGAGTGAACTTGTTGAATTCATTTATCCTGTCATGTCCCCAGACACTTATTTCTAAAATCTGTCTTCAAACATTCCTTTTTAACCAGCATTTTGATTAAATTATAGTTATAAAACGTTAAGTAGCCCTGTGTAACTAACTCTGTAAACACACTGTGGCTTAGTGGATGAGCAGTCCTGGATACCCTGAGTGATGTTTGGACCCAAAGGCTAAACCAGAGCAGCAGATACCAATGATAAGTGCTTCCTGCAGGGTGTGGAGTGGTTAGTGGGATTTATACTCATTTCCAGTCATGTCCACTCCCAAGTAGGGAGCTGTTTTTTAACCAAAGACCAGGGCTGAGTGTAACCCTCCATTCCTGTTGTGTGGAATCATGACTTTGTTATTGTTTTTTCTGCACTTTTAGAGGTTGGGGAAGAGAGGGAATCCAGGTTTAATTTTGCTTTTATTCTTTTGTTTTGAAACAGTAAATCTTAGCGCAGCAGGGTTGGCAGGGTGATGTGCGTGGCAGCAAGGCCAAACTCTTCTAATGGAGTAAAGCAGGGCTATTGATTAGGTGACACACCTCAGGATATCTCTTTCTGAGATTATTGCAACTCCTGCCTGGCAGTGAGCCACGTCCCAAGAAAACAGAGCTGATGTGAAAGGAAAACATAAATCTTTTCATTTGCCATCCTGAGAGCAAGTGTCCTCCTGAGGAGCTCTGGAGTGCTGCTGTAGGACACTCCACAGGGCCACTGCAGCCTTTTTTGTTTGCAGAAGCACTTGATTGGTGCTGTGCTGAGCGGGACAGATTGAGAGGCATTGCCCAAGGCAGAGGGAGAACAGGGGCAGCACAGAGTAGAGCTGTGCATTCCTGTGCTCCAGATATCCCACCACTACTTCTTCTCCCCTTAGAGATCCATTTACTGAGCTGGAGTAATAAGGGAGCTGCTCTTCTCATGGTATTCCCATCGTGCATGAGCTGTGGGAAGGGCAGTGTTCCTGTTATTTCAATCCTATAAGGGGCTTACCGAGACTTCAATAAAGAAAAAGGTGAAGGTGATGTTTGTTCACCTACCCTTTGCCTCATAAGAAGTTTTTACTTTACAAGCAGTTGTACTTAGAAACAGTACCCTATTTCCAAAGTTGGATGGATGCTTTTTAAAAGTAGGAGGCTTGGCCTGTGTTGTTTCTGCCACCACAGCATTGCTGGTGCTGAGCTAGAGGACTGATGGGATGTTGAAATCATGCCCTGTTGTCTGGTCCTGTGCTCAAGGCATTGCTGGAGCAGGTTTCCCCTGGCAGTTCCCCATGGCTAACCCAGTGAGGAGCAGAGACTTCGTTTTACCCATGTGGGAGAAGAGATCTCAGCAGTTTGCTGGGGCACGTTATAGAGCCAGAAAAGAACCTGGTTGTTGTACAGCTTTTTGTAGTGTGTCTATGCACATACTGAAATAACAAATACAACGTCACAAGTTATACAAAATTAAAGAGGGGGGGAAATATATTTAAGTTGAAAATAAATAACTTATCCTGCTGGAGTTCAAAATGCAGTGTTTTTTACCATGCCCCCATTTTACCCTTGTATCAACCTTAATAAAGCTTCTCGAATATAGGAATAATACCCAGAGCAGTCACAGAGTCTCCTCAGTGTCAGGATAACGTTGACATGGAGGAAACATCTCTCAGGAGGTAATAGATTTAGTTTCAGTATCAAAGCTGTCTTGAAAACAAACAGTCAAACCCTGATTATTTGGGTTTTTTTTTTCTTTTCATAATTGCATTTTTATAATCTTGTGGTTGAAGTAATTATACACACCCTAGACATCCTGCTGACAATTATATTAAAATCTTTAATATTAAAAACGATTGCACTGATTTAGACTGGCTGTCAGGTCTTATCTCTGGTGAGACAATATAATTTAAGATAAGCAACACAATAAAAATGTACATTAACAGCATTTCTGATGAAACTGCAATACCTATACCTGAGCACATGTAAAGGAGAGTGGATCACAAAATGCTTGGCACAATTTGGGTCACCACCCAGCTTTCAGCCTTAGCAAAAATATAAGATTTAAGAAGACCAGGACTTTCTAAGACACTTCCTAGGGTCATTGTTCAGCTTGGAAACACCAGCTGAGGGGATAGATTGCAATAATTAAGAAAATCATATTTCACAGGCTTGTAGTGAATGTGTGGCTTTCCCACCTGGTCATTTAGGTTAAAATCTGGAAAGGAGATTTAGTTATGGTGTTGAAGAACTTCCACTTTTGCAGCAGTTTGTTTCAGTGGCCTGGTTTTTTTCTTCTCTTTTGTTTGCAGTGCATCCATCGAGACTTGGCTGCAAGAAACGTTTTGGTAACCGAAAACAATGTCATGAAAATAGCAGACTTTGGTTTAGCCAGAGACATCAACAATATAGATTATTATAAAAAGACTACTAATGTAAGTGGATGGTTTTCTAATCTCTGGAAACAAGTGTTTCTTTCAGTGATTCATTTCAGAATTGTGGTTGTGAACTAAATGGGCTTCTTGTACAGCAGCCTCACTTTTCATCCCAGACAAAAAAGCAGGGATCAAGGACATGAGCATTTCTGTCTCCTCTTACAGTGATAGTGAGTTAAAAAGATAAGCAGAGGCTGTATACTGGAGGATTAGAAGTGCTAAAATACAAGAACTATTTTTTTATTGTGTCCCTGACTGCAGTCAGTTGTAATAAGTGGAAATATTCCTGTTGATCCCAGCTGGTTTAGCACTCAGCCTAGGATCTTGAAATACACTGTACAAACAATGCTAGCAATAAAAACCACAATAAAAATCCTGTTTGCTTGTGGTGATGTCACAGTCAGCCTTCTGCCTGTGCCTGTACTTAGCTTGTCAGGGACAGGTTGTGGTGGTGACCTCAAAGTGGGGCTAGAGATAGAAAAAACTTGTTTGTACTCCCCACACTGTCACTGTTTTGCTGCTTAGCCTGTACCAAATCAAGAAGATAAAACATTTGGGATGTAGCATTGATACCTGGTTTGAAATCCTTACACCTCCTCAGGGGATCTCTTAAGGTCCTGCTGAGCTGCACTTGGGTTTTGATGGGAACTCTGCAGAACTCATTGGGTTCTACAGATTTTATTTGTATAAATGTGCCTTCTAATAAACAATCATGTGAAGTGGCTTATTTATGAAAATCACTAAGTGATTAGTGGCACTTTAATGGTAACATCTGCCTATTTCCAAAAGCCAGAACCACCATGTACAGCAGTGTTGAAGGGGATTAAACCTTCATTCCAGACTCAGTGCAGTTGCTGGGCTCTGTGTGTGCAAAGCAACAGGCAGCTCTGGCTGTGAGCTTTGGGTCACTGCAAAAGGAATAGGAACACAAAATTCTTGGGTTTAGTAATCAATTTATTTTTGCAGGCAGGTCTGTTTTTCAGAAGTTTATTAATTGTGGGGGGGTTTTTTGTCTGTAAAGAGCCATAGCAGAATGATATGATTTTGATTTTGATCTGCTTATGCTATCATTCTCCTAGCAAGCAGTCTGGGAAGTTTTTGGGAGGTCTCAATGCTTTTCATTTTATCTTCAATGCTTATATCCATTTTTGTAACAGTCTCTGTACTTTAGCCCATGTTACTATTTTCTCACTAAAAATCTTAAAGGTAAATTATGTGCTGGTTTGGGTTAGCAGACAGCTCTTAGAGAAGCCATCCTGTAAATTGCTGCCATTTTAATTTCTCTTCCCCTTCAAACTCACAGGGACGACTTCCAGTAAAGTGGATGGCTCCAGAAGCTCTGTTTGACAGAGTTTACACACATCAAAGTGATGTGTAAGTGGCCTGATTTCAATGGGATTTTGGGGGTGGGAAGGAGGGGGGGTTGTTTTGCTTTGTGTTTGCTGAAGTTTGGGGCATTTTGTACGAGTTTTGCTGTTGTCCTTTACCTTTAAGAGTTTTCATTTTACTTCACATATTAGTAGATGGAACAGGACTTGCCCTTAGAAAGTGAGGATTTTATGGTAGACTGCTAACCAGTGCTCTGTTACTAATCTGCCCAGCTTCAAAGCACATGAAAGGTGGAAAATGCTAACCTCCTTCTGTCACTGCGGAAGTTTCCCCCCTTGAACTTATTTACGGATGTGCAGCTACAAAGAGTCTATCTAATTTGCTTGCCTTTTGACATACTCTGGACTTCCTTCAGGTTTAAAAAAAAACCAACAAACCAACAACAAAAAAAAAAGAGAGAGGGAAAAGAAAAAAGAAAAAAAAAAAGTTCCTGAAAACTTCTTATAAAAATCTGTGCTAAGATTCAGTGTAATAAAACATAGGCTGGGTATGCTGGAAAAGTTTTCTCTGGTTTTCAGAAGTGCTTCCCAGCAGTACTTCACATGTAATAGGAAATCATTGGACTCTGACACTTCAAAAATCTTTTAATGTGTGCACAGAGCCACTGGCTGATGCAACTGCTCAGAGTTTATTCTGCTTCCTATTACAGTTCTGTGTGCATTGTGCCTGAAGTAGAAGTGTATTTCTTATGCAATACAGATGAAGATCCTGGTTTTTATTTCTCCAAGAAAAGCTGTTAACTGTAAAGGGCTGGATGCTTCCCAGCAGAGGTGCAAAAGGTTATGCAAGTCAGTGCAGGGTTAAAAAGGAAAAGGGCAGCATGGAGAAAATAAGACGTGTCTCCTCTTTCTTTAACCTGGGTGCAGTTTCCAAGCTGTTCTCTCCTTAAGAAAATCATTTACTGAGGCGTTTCCTGCAATCTCTACATCATTTACAAAGGAAACTGTATACACAGGTTAAGGGTGGATCAAACTTGTGCTTTAAAATAACATCTTGGCAAAATATTTAAGTGAATGTGAAGTAAACCACTTCACTTGGACTGAGAGTCAGCCTGAGCTCCTCAGCAGCCAGGGAGCATAAGGATTTCAGTGCTGGGACTTGGAGACTCTTGGCCCCATGGTGGCTTTGAAGATGGCTAAAGATAATATTATTGTAAGTTTGTGCAAACAGTTTACTAAAATACTGTGCTGCAGAGCTGGGGGAGCTGCAGAGGAGCTGGGGAGCCAGTGCAGGCTCTGTGCTGGTTCTCACCTGGCAGAGCTGCCTGCCAGAGAGCCCCAGCTTGCCAGCCAGGCAGGATGAGGCAGGAAAACTGGCTTAAAATTAACCCCCTTCATTTCCTAGCAGAAGTTAAAAACAAAAGGAAAAAAAAAAAAAAAAGAAAGAAAGAAAGGCAGGGTGACGCAAAATATTTTTGTTTTGAACAGTCTGCTTTTTCCAAAATATCCTGCCACATAATTGCCCCCCAGCTGAGCTGTGAGTGCTCTGTAAGTCATTAAGCTGTGAAGATGCAGTGCTGGGCAGTAGTCCCCAGGTGCTCAGAGCACACCAGAAAGAGGAAAAGAGGGTCTTTGGGGACATGCTGGGGTCAGTCCCCATCCTAAATGCACTTCCCAGATCCCTGTCCTGTTCTGGGCAGGCAGACCTGGGCAGAGGCTGGTTTAAACAGCTCTGGGAGGGATGGGATTCTCTGTTTCCAGCAGCCAGGCAGATCTACTAATGCAGTTTTCCCTTTGATTTGCAGCTGGTCGTTTGGTGTGTTAATGTGGGAAATCTTCACCTTAGGAGGGTCACCCTACCCAGGAATCCCAGTGGAGGAACTTTTTAAGCTGCTTAAAGAAGGGCACCGGATGGATAAACCTGCCAACTGCACCAATGAACTGTAAGGAGCTTGATTTGCTGTGCCAGGGCTGAAGGGCACAGCTGTACTGAATCCACGTGTTTAATGCTGTGTTTAATGTTTAATGTTTCCTCCAGAAGGATCAAAACACTTTCAGAAGTGCCCAACTCTAAAATTGTGGATATTTGTGAGGGTATAGATGTGTAAGGAAAAGGTATGGGAAGGATTTCAGGAAATGTTTGGCAGAGGATGCTTCTTTGCACACCCTGCTGGGATCCTATTGCAGAAAGAAGAAATCATCTACAAGCCAGTCTCAGTCAGTGTTTTTACACCCATATTTGTTTGATTTTAATGTTGCTAATGTAGAAATTCATAAATGTTGCACATACCACTAATCAAATGTGAGGTGCATCAGGCTGCTTTGGTACACAACAAAATACATCTGGGAACTTCTGTGTTAACACAGCATTATCTCCTGGTGATATGGGGAGTGTGATTTCAGGTGTTTCAATGCAGAGCTTAACTGTATTTAATTTTTTTTCATTTTAATTTCTTCACAAAGACTGCAATCCCTGACATGCAAAGGTTACTGTCATTTAATACCTTAGAAGTTGCTGGGCCACAGAATTGGGCCCACAAAAACGTTATTTAGACACTGGGCAAGGGAGAGACAGGAGCAGAAAGCCCCTCTGAGGGCAGGGAGTGTTGCCCAGGTTTGGGGATTCAGTGGTCCATGAGCAGAGCTGTGTTTGCTCTCTGCTTTCCCTGTGAAGGGCAGCACTGACTGTGCATGAAAAGGTTTGTGAGGAGGATGCGTGATTTTAATTAAGCCCAGCAAATGTGTGTTTCTTCCAGCTATATGATGATGAGAGATTGCTGGCATGCTGTGCCTTCTCACAGACCCACCTTCAAACAGTTGGTGGAGGACTTGGATCGGATTCTCACTCTCACAACTAACGAGGTAGGTAAATTGTCCCCCCCCCTCATAAGCTGCTGAAAAATGGTTCAGGGGACAGATGGAATTTATTCAATTATGAAATCCTGCTCAAGTTCACTTCTTGTTCTGTTTGTCATTGTCCTCTGAGGTTTCACGCAGCTAAACTATGTATCCTGTGAAATCCTCGGTCACTTGCCATTATGCCTGGAATTGTGTAACTAAAAAGAAACACAGCTTTGAGGAGTTTTTGTTTATTTCTCTCCGCATCTCTGGATGTTTTTGGCGTCAAGGGGCTGCGTGTGGCAGGTTGAGGGGCAGTGTTTGTGTTTCAGCAGGAATTGCATGTGAGGGAGGGATGTGGAGCTCGTGGTGGTTCTCATTTGCTGGCTCAGTTTGATTCCCAGCCATGATATGTAGGTCAGAAGAGGAGAAATCGTCAATGGCAGATTTCAGATGCTGTGTCTGAGAGTGAATTAGGTTCACTGAAATAGCTCTCTGTGGAGGGAATGAGGACCCACGGGGGATGTGCAAACAGCCATCCAATTATCCAAAGGTCCTGCCTAGCTTCAGGTTGGGGTATGTGAATGCAGGAAGGTTTTATTTGAAGAGTGTTCTTTCAGAGGTCTGAGATATTATTAGTTTTAGCAAGGAACACACTGATTAGGGTATTCACACAGGAATCCGTCCTCTTATCACTGAACCACGTGCACCTTTGAGGAAAACCACAAGTGATGGAAATGTTGATTCTTTTGGTGGAAATTTCTTTTGAGAGAAAATACTTGGTGTCCCAGAAATATTCTACAAACTCCTATTACTTCTGAGAAGTGAAATGTTTAACAGGAGCAAAAAAAGAACAAAGCAGTTACACAGGAAAGTTGCAACAACTTGATTTGACCATTTCAAAGCAAGATTTTCCTATTTGTTATTGCTTCTTTGTAGAAAAAAAAAGAGATTTGGATCACTCGATGTGGCTCTTCAACAATATGTTCTAATATTTTAGAATTGTCAGAGAAATAAAAAATGGATTATGGAGCAGCTTTGGGAAAGCCTTTTCACAATGGAGATGACAGGAGAACCTGAGTAAAGAGATGGCATTTTTTATGATCATAGTTTGCCCAGTAGATCTGGTTGAAAAAGATTCTTCTTACAGTAGCAGCTGTAAATTGATCTGGGATCTGTTTTTAAGGCTTACTCTAAAAGGTGGCACCTTCAGGGCTGGCTAAGAGATGTGGCAGGAATATCCCTATGGAATCATGGATGTAGTTCTGTGTCCTGTTACCATTTTCACCTTGTCCAGTTCTGCCTGCATCTTTTCCTGCCTAATTCATATATGATTTCACAAGACCAGTTGGAGGTGGGCTGGCTGCCACTGCGGAGTGCTGGGTGGCTTGGACTGGATGTGTTTTTGCAAATTCAAGAGGGAGGTTCTGGGCTGCAATTCCAAGCCTGGGAAAGGATATTGCTTTCTTTTTTTTGCATGTGTTTAACCATCGAGCCTTCCCAACTCTGTACTGCTCATAGACCTGGAATGATCTCAAAGTTAACCTGAAAAGGCCTTTAGGGTTATGTAAATTACTTTAGACTGGAATTACAGCAAAAACATCTGGAAAAAGCTTAGGAACACATCCAGTCCATCCGATGGGTCTATGGCAGGGCCCACTATACGTTTGTCATTCCTGACAGATGTTTATGTAACTTGTCCTCACAGATCTCCACTGCTGTATTTCGGCATCGCCTCTTGACAGCCTGTTGCTTTGTTTTCCTAATCTCTAATCTTTCAACATCAGATACTGCTTTTGTCCTATTTACCATGGACATAGAGAGCAAATCACTCCCCTTGTCTTCGCAGCGCATTTCATGTTCCTGAACACTTGTTGTCATCTTGGTGTCTCCTGTGAACTCCAACGTGTCCCCTTTTCCTCCACAGCTTTGGAGAGCTCTGATTCTCTGCAGTCTTTTCCTCAAGTGCAGATCCTCCAGGCTCACTTCGGCTTATCCTCTCCCCACTCTCCCTTTCTCCCCAGAATCACACTGTTGGCCCAAGCTCAGTCTGGTTTACCCAACAACTCAGTTTGCTAGGGCAGCCAATAATTCCTTCTGCTTTTGTGCAAGTAATGATTTCTGCCTAAAAAGTAATATCTCGCTCTTTTCCATGTTGAATCATCACTTGTTGGGTTTTTAATGTGTTTTCTTGCTGGGTTTTTTTCCCCCAAAAACTCTCATTCCCATGTTTCTGCTCATTTCCCACATGAGCAGAAGTCACCAGGACATGGCTGTGTTGCTTTGTCAACACCAGAAACCAACCTGGTGTTGGTTCTTATGCCCCTTGGTGTCACTCTGGCTGTTGACATTGGATAAGGATCCTATCTTCAGTACTGAATTCATACCTGAGTTACATCCAGTCTTCTGATACGATGACCCATGTCTGATAGCCCCTGGGAAAGCCCTGTTTCTTCAGTCTGGGTTCCTTTCTTCTTCTATCTAGTTAGAAAACATCTGATTATTTCTGCTCACTTAAGGCTGATTTGCTAACCCATAAATATGCATCAAGATTGCCCTCGTGGATTTTTCAAGAGCCTGGGCAGCCACACAGTCAGTAATCAGTAGATCCAAACTTCCCCCTTTTTGCTCCCTATTGAATTTTCCAGCATTTTAAAACTTGCATACCACACCCTCCTTTTAAAATGGTGACCATTTTTTAAGATGATAATGACTGAATCTCTGACTTAAAAAAGGAATGTTAGCCAAAGGACTAAATTACCTCAAATCTAAGCACAGCAGCATAAAATACTGACTGAGGTGGAAGACTCGTCTCGTCAGTACGATCATAACTTGTGGTTTAGCAAATGAAGAGATTGCATTTAAATGAATGCAGCTGCCTTTAGAAGTTGAAAGAGAAGGAACATTTCAAGGGGAAAAATGACTTTATTCTCTTGCCAAAACTGTTGTTTCTAGCAAAAGAGCTTTAACCCAAAACTTGGATTCAGCAGATGATATTTCCTTTTTTAATGACTGCTTTGGTCATGGCTACTCTGGGATGCACAACACACAAATATGTAGTGTAAAAAACCCAAATCGTGTGAATTTGATTCTGTTCTTCTTTCAGATCTTTTTTGCACGTATGCCACTGCATGTTGAAACACAAATTTAATATCACAGAATATAAAACAGCAATTCAAAGTGACCAAAGGAATACAAAGTTGGAAGCGTCTTTCCCTCTCCAAATCACTACCATGTGCTAAAGAAAAATGGTTCTATTTAGGATGAAATTTCATTTTTATCATTGCGAGTGAAAAGCCCTCTTTTGATGTGGTTGCCATGTTTATTCCCACTGACACAGCTAATGCTGGTGATGTTGGACTTCAGAAAATACCGTGTTATTGGCTTGATTTCTCTTTCCCTAGTCGAGCTCCTTGTTTTATGAGGTATTTAAGCAACAAGGCAGTTTTGAGCGCAGTTGATTCGCAGAAGCAAGCATCGATTTCAAGCTGCTCTTTCCCAAAATCAGAGTGGTGGTGACGTGTTGTTCTCTTCACGGACTAAAAATGTGTTTTATTCCTCTTGCCACAGGAGTACCTGGACCTCAGTGGACCTCTGGAACAGTATTCACCCAGCTACCCCGACACGAGGAGCTCATGTTCCTCGGGGGACGACTCCGTGTTCTCCCCGGACCCGATGCCTTACGAACCTTGTCTCCCCAAGTACCAGCACGTGAATGGCAGTGTGAAAACATGAAAAGAGGAACAAAGACCTTGCAAGAACACCAAGCTACCTGCCATATGCGAAGCAAAAGCTTTTCTCCAGGACCTTCTGCTTGTACATAGGAAATGTGGGAGAAAGAAAAAAGAAGGAAAAGGAAAAAATAAACCAAAACCAAATTGGAGGAAAGCAGTCAGAACCTACATAAAAGATTCTCATCACTTGCAGCTTTCAGATGTTCCCAAGGAAGGAGAATGTTTATGAGCTGTGTCTAGATACCCATTGCTATCAATTTTCTGGCTTCCTGTGAGCTGCAACAGACTTTGTTTGTACAATGGACCAGTTGGACTTGAGGCAAACTCTGGGTCTGCCTTTCTTGTTTATTTTGTAATATTTGGAGAAAATATATGTTGGCACACACTTACAGAGCACAAATGCAGTATATAGGTGCTGGATGTATGTAAATATATTCAAAAATATGTATAAATATATATTATATATATTTACGATGAATTATTTTTTGTATTGATTTAAAAAATGGATGTCCCAATCCACCTAGCAAATTAGTCTCTTTTTTAACAGCTATTTGCTAAATGCTGTTCTTACACAGAATTTCTTAATTTTCACCATCCAAAGGTGGAAAATACTTTGCTTTCAGGGAAAATGGTATATCATTAATTTATTAACTAATTGGTAATGTACAAAACAGTTAATCGTTTATAGGGTTGTTGTGTTTTTGTAATTTAAATGGCATTTCTATGCAGGCAGCACAGAGGACTAGTAGATATATTGCTCAGACTTTACTAGTTTTCAGATCTTTAAGAAAAGAAATATTTACAGTATATAACTAATTTGGGGGAATTAAACTTTTGATTTATTTGTGTTTAAAAACTGCAGTGTCAGATGATTATTCTTATCGAAACCAAACCCTTTAACAAGAAAGTCTTTTTCATATAAGGTCCAAAAAGCAGAGTCGTTCCACTCCAAAAAAAAAAGGAAATAAAGAGCATTTTGAAGAAGGTTCTTAAAGTAAGGAAAGACACGAGCTGGTCTATAACCACAGCAGAACAGACTGCTCTAAAAGGAGCTGAGCTTCTACCCTGAGTTGCACATGCATCAAATTATCTATAATTCTCTTGCCTNATTCAAAGTGACCAAAGGAATACAAAGTTGGAAGCGTCTTTCCCTCTCCAAATCACTACCATGTGCTAAAGAAAAATGGTTCTATTTAGGATGAAATTTCATTTTTATCATTGCGAGTGAAAAGCCCTCTTTTGATGTGGTTGCCATGTTTATTCCCACTGACACAGCTAATGCTGGTGATGTTGGACTTCAGAAAATACCGTGTTATTGGCTTGATTTCTCTTTCCCTAGTCGAGCTCCTTGTTTTATGAGGTATTTAAGCAACAAGGCAGTTTTGAGCGCAGTTGATTCGCAGAAGCAAGCATCGATTTCAAGCTGCTCTTTCCCAAAATCAGAGTGGTGGTGACGTGTTGTTCTCTTCACGGACTAAAAATGTGTTTTATTCCTCTTGCCACAGGAGTACCTGGACCTCAGTGGACCTCTGGAACAGTATTCACCCAGCTACCCCGACACGAGGAGCTCATGTTCCTCGGGGGACGACTCCGTGTTCTCCCCGGACCCGATGCCTTACGAACCTTGTCTCCCCAAGTACCAGCACGTGAATGGCAGTGTGAAAACATGAAAAGAGGAACAAAGACCTTGCAAGAACACCAAGCTACCTGCCATATGCGAAGCAAAAGCTTTTCTCCAGGACCTTCTGCTTGTACATAGGAAATGTGGGAGAAAGAAAAAAGAAGGAAAAGGAAAAAATAAACCAAAACCAAATTGGAGGAAAGCAGTCAGAACCTACATAAAAGATTCTCATCACTTGCAGCTTTCAGATGTTCCCAAGGAAGGAGAATGTTTATGAGCTGTGTCTAGATACCCATTGCTATCAATTTTCTGGCTTCCTGTGAGCTGCAACAGACTTTGTTTGTACAATGGACCAGTTGGACTTGAGGCAAACTCTGGGTCTGCCTTTCTTGTTTATTTTGTAATATTTGGAGAAAATATATGTTGGCACACACTTACAGAGCACAAATGCAGTATATAGGTGCTGGATGTATGTAAATATATTCAAAAATNAGATGATTATTCTTATTGAAACCAAACCCTTTAACAAGAAAGTCTTTTTCGTATAAGGTCCAAAAAGCAGAATCGTTCCACTCCAAAAAAAAAAAAGGAAATAAAGAGCATTTTGAAGAAGGTTCTTAAAGTAAGGAAAGACACGAGCTGGTCTATAACCACAGCAGAACAGACTGCTCTAAAAGGAGCTGAGCTTCTACCCTGAGTTGCACATGCATCAAATTATCTATAATTCTCTTGCCTCAGTTGGATAATAGGTTCCAGACCTTTTGGCCTGGATCTTTTGCCTTTATCCCTCTATTGTAACTTAAGTTAAAAAGGGAGAAGTTGTTTATAATGACAACTTGCCATAGGAATATCAGCCTCTTTTTAGGGGATTAATTCATGCTGACTCCAGTATTTCCTTCTGAACCATTCCATAACAGTAGGTGTAGCACTGGCCTCTGCTAGAATATCACTGTTGCGTATCTTTTTTTTTTTTTACAGAATCTTGTATTTTTACTTTCAGAACATTCACTTTGATATGGCCATGGAATATGAATGCAAATTTCACTGTTTTATGTGGTGGTGTGTTTGTTTTGTTTTTGTTTTTGGGGTTTTTTTAATAATTTTTAATTGGGTAAAATAAGTATTAAAATCTGTTAACTTTTGTACTGACAATAAAATGTTTCTACAGATATTAATGTTAAAATTACAAAATAAATGTCATGCAGCTTATTTTTCCTAATCCTTTGTGTCATACAAAATGGTTTCCTGAACATCAAGTGATGGAACACATCCAGAAAAGCTTCCTTTAGACCTTATCATAGATCCTATATTACAAAGCAATCCTTTCAGGATTAATGCTTTTGCCTCTGCCTTGTAAAATGTCTACTCATGAATAGCACGGGTTATTTGAGTAAACATATGTACAGTCTTTGGTGGAAAATTGCTTGAAGTGTTCATAATGTAGACACAAAATATGTTCTCTTTTTATTTAGGCTGTATCCTTTAATTAGTGGGGTTTCTGATTCATTCTGGAGAGGCTGGAGGACTATTTGCATGGTAGATTTAAAAAAAAAGAAATCATAACAGATGGAAAGAGGCATCATGGCAAGAGTTTAAAAGTTTTCTATTGTATTTTTTTTCTTTTTTTTAAAAAAAACCTTTGAAACAGAAGGAAGACACCCCAAAACAGCCTGTGCTTGAGGCAGAAATAGGAACTTTGTGGTCACATTGCTGCAGGTTAGCCTGGAGAGGGATGTTGGCTGTGATCTTCACCACATGCTGTGGAAGTGCTCCAGACACCAAACTGCTCTTGGGTTCCTTTTTCCCTCCTTCTACTCTGACTGAAAATCCTGTGCCAGCCCTAAGAAACTTCCTAAAAAAGTTCCCGTTAAAAGCTGGTGGTTTTCAATTAAGAATTATCTGATTGGAAAATTCCCATTGACTTCACTGGAAACCGTAATTCCCTTTCCCCACAACCTCTATTACCATTAGCAGCAATGGTGGCTACTGTGACAGAAACCACAACATTTGTAGTGACACGTGTCTGGTTTGAAGAGTTTTTTAAAGGCTCTTGGAAGATCTTGAATCTTGCTCTGCTTGTATTGAAATAGATTTAAGAGCATCTCTACTACTTTGATACTGTTTTAAAATAACAGGATGAAAACATGCAGAAATGTGGTGGAAAGGTGCTGTTCATCATTATAAGCTTATTTGTTGCCCTGATTTTGTTCCAAACAGGTGATTTGGTTTTTCTGTGTTCATTTTTTTAGCTCTCACACAGTTAGATTTGCACCTTGGAGGTATTCTACAGTTCCACAAATGTTATTTGAAGGCTGTTATGCCATTTTCCCAATTTTATACTGTAATCCTGGATTAAGCTTTTATTCTTTCCTGCCATTTGAAGAGTTTCTTCTCCACTGCCTGCTAACTGATTTCCTTCTGTGGAAACCCTGGCTCTAGAGCAAGGCACGGAAGCCTCAGTTTTGGGGGGAAAAGCAGAATATCCTCTATGTGTGGAGTTGCAAGAGGAAAATAGGAAGCAGAACATAAAAACTGGCACTAAAATTTGTTCAAAGGGGAAATCTTACCTTTGGGTTGTTCATCAGTAGAAGGGCTGAGGATTTGGGATTGCTGTCTCATCTGAAAATAAAGTTGCCATTAATAGGAGCAGTAAAGGAGAGTGCATTTTGGCAGGAAGTGGATTTATATTGATGTGGATAATGAGGGGTGTGTTCTGTGTGTAATCTGTTCCCTTCAGCACTTCCTTGTTTCTTGTCCCTTCTTTAGGTATGGATTTGAATCAACTCTGTGTAATGTATGGGAAAATAATGTAGAAATGAGGTTTGTTACAGCTCAAATCCATAAACAAGTTCATATTGCCTGTTTTGGAGAGTTTCCACTTTTTTACTGTAATTTAGCAAGTAGCAGGGGTGATATCTATCAGACAAGACTGCAGTTTTTTGCTATAATATACCAAGTAGCTCAGGCTGCGTGCATCAGATAAGAATATAGCTTGTTCTTTTTTCTGTTGATGTTATACCATCCAATATCTGGTTCATTTTACTTTTACAAAAGTAAGAGTTCAGCTGTGTTCTGAGTTTCAAATTTGTCTAAAGACAAATAAATTGACAGTTTTATTTCTGAAAGCAAGACGAACAAAGCTGTGTGCACAAAGTAGCAATTTTCATAGGAGAAAATTTTTCTAGAAGAAAAAAACTCCACAGAACCCTGAGGTTTGGAGAATATCATTTTAGTGAAAGACTCAGTGATCTCAAAGTGATAAATTAAACCAAGAGAAGGTTAATACCAGTGATGAGTTTTAGAGATTTTTCTGTAGTCCAGGAAGTTTAAAGTGTGTGTCTGTTTAGGAAAAGCAAAGAATTGTCAGAAGACAAGTCCTAGGAACATTAATATGTTTTAGTTACATTTACATTTTTTTAAACTGCCAAACATACTTGAGGAAAAAAAAAAGTAAATAATTGCTATTTATAAAAAACACTCCCAGCCACAGAAAAGGGGGAAAAAAGCCAACCAATACCTGTTTTTGAAAGGTCATCTGTCCATTCTGTAATCAGGAAGTTCTGTAGTTGCCTAATTTGATCTAATAATTAGAAAAACTTCATTGATTTTTCCACAGTAAATGTAATAAGTTTGCTGGGATGAAGCATGAGGTACCTCCAACAGTTTGTTCTTGGGAAGACTGTCACTCCTGTGCCTGTGAAAATGTCTGTACTTCTGAGCTTTTTGTTGCCACGAGTCCTGAATGTTACAAGCAGCTTAAATGCAGCAGATTCTGTGGAGAAAGTCTTCTCTTTTATCCCCTTTTATCAGATTTACCTGTTAACCAGCTTTTCTGTAAGGCTGCTAGAGAGAGAAAATGAAGACAGTGCTGAGAGAACAAGGGGAAGAGGTACCAGTTGCTTCAGGGTGTTTCTATCCGAATTTTAGAAGCAATTTCTTCACTTTGGGACCACTTGGACACTGGGATGAGCTGCCTGGAGAAGCAGTGGAATCTTCCTGGCTGTAGATATTCAAGAACTTGGCTTGCCAGGGCCATGGATAACCCCATCTAAGGCCCTGCTTTCAACACAAGGTTGGCCAGGACAATCTCCAGGGTCCTTTCCAGCTGAAACTTCTCTGTGATTTTGCAAATCTGTGTTGTTGGCCAAAGGTAACCTAGATCTGCAGCAGAGTCCTGGAAAGCTGTGCTGGCACATGTGGAGGCTGTCAGTGGGGATGTATTGTTCAGTAAATTCAATTTAGCCGTGCACTTAACAAGAGAGATCCCCCTCTATTAAGGATGTTAAATGTCAGGTCCTGGCTTGTTTGTGATTATCACAGCTGGCCAAAGGTTTTGAGATTGGATTCCTGTGCAGTGGAAAGCAGAGTTTTTGTCAGAAGCTTTCTAGAACGTGAGTACCCTGCAGAAGATGGAGTATTTTGACTTTATCAGGATGACATGACCCTATCAGAGTCAGAAGGAAATAAAGTTATGTTGCAGCTATTTAATAGTAGACAATGGTATATAAAGTCAAAGTAAGAAATGAAGTATTTAGATTTTGTCAAACCAGAACAGACTAACTCTAAGTGACATCCAGGTACCACAAATAATTTTGCTTCTCAAATGTTTTATTTCCAGTTCAAGCTGGAGATGATATTTCCTTGGCGAATACACTTTGAAGGATCAAAGATATCCATATTGCTCAGACTGTCAACCAATATTTTGACAGGTTTTTTCCTGGTTTTCCAGCATTTGACCCCTGGAACCAGAAGCTGGGGGCGAGGCCAGGGACCAGGATATTTTGGGACAGTTTGTGAGGGATCTGGTCTCATTTCCCTTGCCCAGCACTGGGTGCTGGGACCAGGTTGTTTTCCTTGAAATAGTGAATTAATGGGAAAGCTGTTCCAAAGTCCTCACTTCATGGAGGACTAATAATTCTCTCTGGCAGGGGAGCAGCTCATCTCTTCTGTTGAGGCATCACAGCTTTGAATTGTCTGAGAGGGTGGAGAAACAGGCCAGCAAACAGGAGCCCTGGTGTCACTGCTGGCTGGGGAAATCTATGGCCCCTTATACTGGAACCAATAGGAAATACAATTTATGGGGGGAACAAAAATCAATACTCCCAAGGACTGTTTTAAAGACATCTGAGAGAAGGCAGCCATGGTGCAATATTTTGTCTAGATGTGTTTCCCTGGCACAACTATAATTTATTTTAGGGTTTTCACCAGCGTGCAGGACTTTCTATTCCAAAAGTTTGTTGGCCCAGAGGTGCACAAATTCCCTGCTGAATACTGATGTGCTAAATTCAGTAAGTGAGAGATCTGCCATGGAATGGTGCTTTGGGTGTCCAGAAGAGCAGCTACACCCAGGGCTGGACACACTGGGGTGTGACACTGCTGGAGAAATTTGAGTTGCATCTTCTTACACAGTCTCAGAGTTTCAAGGGTCATGTGCCAAATCCAGAGTGCCAAAAGCACTTGAGAATAGTTTGTCACCACCTTGAAAGCTCATGAGGAAATCCTGGCCTGCAGTGACAAAGCTGAAGCTTTGTCTTTCATGAATACCCCCCATTCTTACCATTTTTCTTGAGTATATTTCAGTTATTTTCAGTAAGTCTCTTTTTAAAAAGCACTTGCATTTTTCAGGTCAGAGAATTGAGAAAAATCCCCAAAAATTTGGGGTTCTGCTGGGAATTGTAAGTAATAAAAAATTGCTGATGTATTTTTTCAAATTAGTATTTTTTCTCTTCTTTAAAATTTCCAAGACTTGTTCCCTGACAGCTGCTATAACAAATGGTGGGGCTTCTTCAGATGATGTAATCCAAGACTTCAGTCATGTCAATGGAGTTATAATATTTATTTATCAACTGGTCAATGAAATATAACCTGTTGATTTGTTCTTTAGAGTTAAGTAGCCCTTTTGCTGTATTTTTCACTAAAAATAGTATATTTCTTTTTAATTATGTATGCACGCAAGGTTTGTACAAGAAAGTTTGTAAAGAAATTAAAAAACCTGTTTGCAGGTTTTTAAATCAGGAGACTAATGCTATATAAAGGTTCAGTAATCATACAATAGATTATAAAATGACATAGTCATGACAGGGTTCTGAAAGAGACAATAAAAATGTTACTAACCAGATTGAGATGGTAAAATGGCAAAAAAAGGAAAAATTATTATTGTGAGTTAAAAGTAGAGGAGTGTTTGGGGAGCTGCTTCCCTTAGTGTCTGGCAGTGCTTTGCTTGCTCCTCATTTGACTTTTGGCTTCACTGTTGACAGCTACTCTGGATCCTCATCTGGCTTAATATTTGCGAAACAACAGTTTACATTCAGGATGCTTCCAGCAAGCCTTAAAATCACCCCAGAATTTCATGCCTGGTCTCTCTTACGTGGCCTTAAACGTGAAGGATGTCACTTGGATGCAGACTGGAATCCTGTAACCTCTGTTTCTCTGCCTGTGTCAGCTGGTTCCTCAGTCCCCCAGCCTGTGTGCTGAGCTCCCTTCACTCTTGGTGTTGCAATAAAAATGAGGAAAAATCTGCTGTGGTTTTCCTTCAGCTTTGTTTCACTCCTTGCAGGCAGATGAGGAGGGAGGAGGCAGCAGCCCCTGGCTTTTCCTAGTGCCACATTTATTGTCTGTGTTGCTGGAGCCTCCAGCACCTCCTGCCCTCATCGTGGTACTCGCCACATCAGTAGTTTAAAAAACACACATCCTCAAACACTCCTTATTTTGTTGAAATTTCTTTGTAACCTGACTGGACAGCCACTGCCCCGTTAATCGACTCCCTCTGTTTGACACACAGCAGATTTGTGGCCCTGAGTTGATGGAACCAAAAGGCAATTAAACACAATCAATCAGCTGGGCTGAAGGTTCCAGGTTCTGCTCACAAAATCCTTTTCAGATATCATTAGTGCTGGGGTTTTTAGAGGCCTGGAGTGAAAACAAAGGAGAGATGGTTGTTTTTCCAGGTTTTTTCAGGGTGTTTTCAGCCGCTCAAAACATACCCTTGAAGATTCTAAAAGTATTTAAAAAAAAATTAAGAGCCAAGGGGATGAGATGCTTGCAGGGGGTTTACTTTCAGTCCTGGGGTAGAAGTGGGGGTGAAAGGAGCATCAGATGACAGAGTGGCAAGTCACTGAATCTGTGTGGTTTCTGCAGTCTCAGTGTCTGCTTTTGCTCTGAGAGGCACAGCAGACATGAACAGCGTGTTCCTTTTCGGGGGGAACATTCCCACTTCATTAATTAACAGCAAAGATACAATGCAAACATGACAGAGTTGCCTGCTGGATTTGTAAACCCTTTCTTAAACAGCTCTGGAGTTCTTGATTTCCACTGTGTTTCTATGTACAGCCTTAGTCAACCGGCTGATTTCCAGGAGACTACCATCAACCAGAAACAGCTTAAGTTCACTTTTTCATTTCTTTATTATTATTATTTATTTATTATTATATTTTATTATTTTCCTTTATTTATTATTATTTCTTCTTTTTATGAATCCTTTCTCTTCAAAGCAGCCGTGATATACGGGTAATGAAACAAAAAAAAGGTGTATTTTTATTCTTCTACCTGTCTTTTGAGGAGAAATGCTTGGTATTCCTTGTGCTTGCACACATTAACCTATGTCAATATTTTTGTTTTATCTGTAAACATATGTAAATTACTATGAGCTCTTCATATAATATGAAAAGAGAAAGACACTCAAGGAGCCTATGCTCCTATGCAGTTCACATATTGGGTTGATTCTTACAAAAAAGAAAAGAATATATTCCTGTACACACTTGGGAAGCTGCAATGTCCCAAGACCTTCTTTACCCAGTGAAAAAAATCCTGACGGTTTTCTGACAATGGGGAAATAAAAAGGGAATCAACTTCCACAACAATAAGCAAACAAACTTTTTTTAAAAACAACTTTTTATCCTTCTACTTGATCTGTATGTTAGGTCACTTCATAAATTTTTTGGTGTTTCTGGCGCCTGGTTCTGTGTTTGATAGTCAACAAAGGCTAGTTCCCATTTTTTGCATATTTATTTTTCGTTACAAACTTATCTTTATCTGGACTACTTCTCTTCTGATTCTGCTATGGAGCCAGTACTGCAGACTCACCGTTAAAAAAGGAGCAAGGATCTCTCTCAGCAAAGTCCCTGGACACTTGATGCCATTAAAAGTAGGCCTTTTGCTAGGAGCCATATGATTGAGTTTCTTATGGTTTCAGGGTAAAGAGGTAGACTTGTCTCCATCTCTAAATCACCACTTAATGCTGTTCTGAGAGAGGTGAGGAGGGTGCAATGCTTGACCTGAAGCATTGAAAAAACCCAGCTTGACTTGCTTTGAAAAAACCCAGCAAAATTCTCCTGGTGATGGAACGGCCAGAGACATCTAGATCATGATGGTTTTGCCATAAGTGATAGAAAAATGTTGGAGTCTCTGGAATCCTGTGGTAACCCTGTGAGATGGTGAATGTTCACCTTGTGACAGGTGGTTTGCTGGTTAAGATCCAACTCTGCCCCATGGTCTTGGACCACAGAGTCCAACAGCTGCTGCCCCTGGTGCTCCACGCCCAGAGCAGTTTGCTGCCTCCAGTAGGGCTGCTGGGAGGACTGCAAGAAAGGCCCTGCAACTCCAAATCCAACTCCTTGAGGATTGTTGCTTGTAAGACTTATCTTCTCTCTCTTTGTTGCAGAACCACCCACCAGAGCTTCTCTGCCCACAGCAGCAGCACCAGGGGAAGAAGCAGCTGACAGAGGAAAGTGTCTTCTCCCTCATTTGCCTTTTTTTCCCCCAGAAGGGAACCCCATCCTTGTGAAAGCTCCCCAAGACATGTATGCCAGACCCACATCAGCACTACTGGGTTCAGCAGCAAGCAGCTCTCATCCTGGTGTTACTGGTTCCCATTTTACCTCCTAAAAAATGCATCTCACTTTTATTTTAGAACAAAAAACCTCACTTCCAGGTTCTCTGCAAGATGATCTTCTAAAGACAGCTACTGCATTGACCTGGACATTGCACACACTCAGCTGGACTTTGCATTGGTTTTAAATTTTCCAATTGTTAATTTTATAATGTGTCCCTCAGGTCCCTTATTAATGGACAGCTTATGGAGGAGGTCTGGGTTACTGTTTACCATAGCCCTCAATACTTTGGCATCCCTTGAATCAAACTGAGCTCTCAGGCCTCTGCTTGCCAAGTTAAATCCTTTTAGCATTTTTATAATCTCCAAACACACGTTTCTTCATCTTTCAGACTCCATCTCTGCAGCTCAGTCAGCATTTGTTGTTTGAAATCAGATCACGATGAAATAGTTTAATAGTCGGTCTATGAAAATATTTTGTTTAAAAAACACTCAGAACTTAATTGGAATGAAAATACCAGCAGCTGGATTGTAGTTTGGAGTCTGAAGTCTGACAAGCAGCTGGAGCAGCAGGATTCAGAGCGACACTTCTAATTCTTCTCTTCCTACAGGAACATTCCAAGGCTGCTCTGTTTTGGCAGGCAATGAAAAGGACCCACTCGTGTTCAGCCTTCTCTGACCAATTTCATCTGCTGCTGGTACATCTGTCCCTTAGCTTTGCAGATAGGGCACAAAAACCTCCTGTTTTTCTTTTTTTCCAATGCTTTATGAAGGGTTCTGATGAACTCCATGTACTACTACAACATCCCTATCATTACTGGCATGTCTGAGCAATGACTTGCTCTGGAAGAGAAATTTGATTTCTTCTCCGATTCCCTAGGGAGACTTAAAGAAGAATATGTGGTAAAGAATTTGGGTGACTTGTTCAATGGATGAGGGGTTACTCCTTCAATTGTATTGGGTCTGGCTCTGTGATTTGTGAACTTGCTGGACAGTTTTTGTTGTGCTTTATTTATACTTGGTTGAAGGAGTTGTTAAGGTTTAAATTGTTGGAGACCTTGGATATGCACAGTAGTGTCCCTGCTATGAGTTCACTGGCAAAATGCTGGAAGTTTTCAGGCCAGATCTCTGTCCAGTTTCCACTAGATAAAATTCCTTCCATCACAAGAGTTAATTGATAAGGGTAGGATTAAATTCCTGGAGTAATTGCCTTCTTGGGGTAGAAATAATCTCCATACACAGCCCAGCAGCTTCTTGTTTGTATCAGAAAAGACTAGCTCTTCAATTTGTATTTTGTTTTAGATAAAGAGGAAAATAAATGTATAAAAAATATAGTTTTGACATTGAGGATCTAAGAGGTGGATGCAAAATACCCCTAAATGCATGCAAACTTACTGGAGTTGCCTTTAGAGAAATTATTCTCATTGGATATTTGCTTCCAAACTGCACATATGACCAGCAGGATATCTGGATGCCTAAACCCATATTTTTTTAAGTTACAGATACAGTAATACAAACTTGGCACAGAATGCAGTGAGAATGTCAGCAACCTCAGAAGTCTAAAAGGATCCAGTGGATGAAGCACCCTCCTCTGCCAGCAGCAATAAAGGAACTCCAGTGAGGACTTCTGGGGATTTAAAGAGGCATCCAAAGTTATTTAGCCACAACTGCAATCATGACAGTATTGACAAGCTTTTTGATATGTGTTTGTTTTGGTTGGAATTTTTTATAACCTGGCATGCAAACTGAGATCAGGGGACATAAATAACAAAGTGTAGTTGCCAAACTCACTGATTAAGGATATAAACCAGACTTCAAACTTGAAGGTGTTGTCCTTAGTTTATCTCCTACTGAACAACCTGTTTATCCTAAGGTAATCAAAACCATGAGGATGAGGAGAGGGAGCAAGCATGTTTTAATGCAGAAGGGGAATTATTATCTCCTGTTAACCCTCAGTCAGCCCGGATCATACTGTAAAATATTTGCTAGAGTATAAAGGGTGCTCCATTTGCATATTTTGCTTGTTCTTTCTCAGCAGTATTATTTCAGTGGCTATAGGCTTCATGAATTTAACACAAAAGTAATTTTACATCAGCAGGATGGGTCTGGGTTACCTGTCTGGGGCCACCTCCACACTGATGCAGACAGTGCTCAAGCCAAACCTGTCCCAAGGAGGAGAAAACAAATATAAAGAAATCACTTCTAACCATTGGCAACTAATTCTGGAGGGGTTTTTGTTTGTTTAATCCCCTTCCAAATTCTGCATTACAAAAATTTTGTCCTTTCTGGACAACACTGTAGACAGCAGGAGTGTCTCACTGATTTGACAATGAGAAATGGACATAGATTAAAAATGTGGTGCAGACTAGACCTGGTGAATAGTTACCAAAATATTCCATGAGCATTTGCTTGGGTTTTGAAGTGAATTCACTTTGGCCTTTTTCTTCCTTCTTTGGACCTCACACACCAAGAGCATTGCAATCTTTCCATTCCTGACCATGTATAAAAGCAACCTTTAAAATAATTTGCATCAGCAGAAGTTGAATTTTGTATTTGCCATTTTTGTATTGCAGATATTTGCCCAACACTTCAAAAGGAAAGGAGAAAAAAGTGAGTGCAGCACTTCTGTCTGACCACAACAGCCACCACAGTGACAATGAGGAAGGGAATGATGCTGCCAGTTTTGCCTTGGAAGCATAGAAGGAGAATAATTTTAGGGGGAAAAAGAAAAAGCATAGAAAATGTATTTGTTCCTGCCTTTTGCTGAAGGTTGCATTTCCTCCACAGAGTGGTCACACCAATCCTGAAATCCATGTGTGATGCCAAAGGAGAGGCAGATCTCAGGTGATGGTATGGGAGTGGAAAAGGGCACTTGGGGCTCTACAGCAGGATTTTTGCTGCCACTGGTGAAAGTTTCTGTGATTTCAGGTGATGCTTGTGCGCTTTTGTGCAAGCTGTGCTCAGAGTCTGTCCCCAGGCTGTCTCACACAGGATAAATGTGGGTGCTGGTGTAAGGGAATGGGGCACAACAACCTGGTAGCAGTGGCTGGAAAATTTGTCTGGGGAGACAGAAGTGGACCAGTGTCAGAGAAAATGGCTTCAGCACAGAGATTTAGCAGCTCTATGAACAACTGATGAAAGAAGGGCAATAAAGAAATACAAGGAAAGCATTCCTACTGTGATTTTCCTAAGGAGAGCATCCAAATAGGTTGTAATCTGTTCATGGAGTCTCTGCATTCAAGGAAGTGAAACCTGTCAAACACTTTATTGTCTCTAACATTCAATTGAGAAATCAGGTTGTTCATCCAACTCCTAAACAAGCACAAAACCCGACAGATAATCTTGAGTTTCTAGAATAACTGACTGTCATAAGGCAGAAAGCTGAGATTCCCAACTGCAGCCTGGTAAATCTGTTTTCCTTTATCCTTCTGGAGAAGCCAGAATGCTGAATTGCTAGATTAGGTTTACCTTTCAGACGAGAGTGATTTAAACCAAAATATTTTATCACATATATCCCAGAGCTCAGCACAAGCCCTCAATTGTGCTCTGCTGAAATTCATGTGAATGCCATCATTGTATTGATCAGTTGACTATCACTGCAGATGTTTGAGGGTTATGGATTCTTTCCTGAGATCATATTAAATCTTAAATTGGGTTTCTGAATTACCAAAGTAAATGAATAAAAGGGTATAAATGGATAACCAAGGAAGTTGCATCAGTTTACACAGCCCGAGGTTGTGAGCTGTTCTTTATTTTGTGCCAACTCTGTGTTCCTACATCATTAAGTTATTCTTGTGGTATCTGGTTGTGGCATTTGATTACTAAATAATTCTTTCATAAAAAAAGGAGCTGTCTTCTAATATAAACCTATGTTTAGTGTTCAAGATTTTCATGTGCTGTGAGGATATCAAGTAAGAAGCAAACCTTTTCTTCATGATTTTGAACATACTCTTGAGCATAATGGATTTAAAAATCCACTCTAACCTTTTGCTATTGGCACACAGCATGTGTCTGACTGCCTGACCTCACAGCTGTATTCAGGGAATTGTATACCTCAATGATTTCTTTTTATACAAACCTGTATTTGGTTAATTTTAAAAATAATTATTCTGAGTTTTCATAGAAAGGAGAGTCAGAGACACAGCATGTTCAGGCCTACAAGAGACAGCTACTAAAGCACCATGCTTAAAAACCTTATTTTTACTAGGATTAATGTTATTTACGACTGCCTCTCCTTATCAATGTGAGTATGGATAAATATTCCATTTGACTACAGTGCTGTTCTGCTGTTCTTTAAGAGTAATAGCCCATGAAACAGAGCTGGAGTGGGTTTTTAGACAGTGATATTGAGTCTCAAATGCTGTAGAGCTGAGAGGGTCAGATGAATTATTCTGGATTACAAGGAGCTGTTTTATGCCTTAGTGGGAAATCACATCAGCTGGCAGAAAGTTCCCTTTGCAATGAGTGGTGTGAAATCACCTAATCACAGCAAGGGCTCTTTGAGAATCCTGTTCTACAGTCAGGTCTGGACAATATTTTTCCTTTCAGTTTTATAAAGTTTATGACTTCACCAATACAACTTCTACCAGACTACTGCAAAATGCTGTACTGGTGCAAGTGGTGGGCAGTGAACAGTGATGTTGGGATGATCATGTGTGGAGGGTGTGAAAGCAGAAACCTTTAGAATTGGTTTTGTTTTTGGAGGAAGGTTGGTGTTGCTACATCCTGATCGCCAGACTCGACCTACAAATGAAAATGGAATTATTTCAGAACATTGAATAGAAAGATGTATTCAGGGTTATCAGGTTTGTCTATGTACATAGATGAACACAAATGTAATTGAAGTACTACTGGTGGATATCTGGAAATAGATACATTTGTTTTGGAATTTGATGTCGTAACAAGGCTTTTAACAAGAGCTTTAAACTCTTGGAAACCCTTGGAAAGTAGAGCAATATTCTGAATTTCGCTTTTAGCTACATCTCAAAGCCAGTCGTTTTGTGCTTAGCATTGCTTTAAATAAAGCAGGACAGATCTGTTTCCACTGTCAGACTTCTCATTCCTTTCTGATTTACAGAATGAAAGTTGCTGTTTCCGTCTGTCATCTCTCTTTCTCTCTCCTGAGAATGCAGAAGGACCTTGGCCTCCTCCTCTAGGCAGCATCCAAGCAGGTCCTTGCTCCATCCCACTCAGAGGTGTGCCTTTGCTCTGCCCACCTGATCTGCAAGGTGTGCTCTGTGATTTGTCCAGTTATCAGGGTGTTCACAGGTTATTTTAGGGGGAAAATAGTCCAAGAAAAAAACCCAACATCCCCATTCATCTTCAACACTGCCATATACTTGACGTGGTACTTCATACAGTACCAAGTAAAATGAGCCTGTACAAATGGTATGGGTGCAAAAATTAGCATTACATAGTCGATAAATCATGCAAGGAATTTGGTATCTGTGTATTTTATCTAAATTTGTTAACACTGGCAAGATAAAGGTCATTTGGACTCCACGCCAACTCTAGAAACTGGGACGCTGTTCAGAAATTTGAGGTTTCTCCATCCAGCTGTGTACATGTGCCTTGTTATCTAATACTTTAATTGCTAACAAAACACTGGGTAGTGGAGAATATACTGGTCTGTGTCAATATTTAAGCAGGACTTTACTTATGGCTGAAGTTTATTCACCTTGGAGAGAGAAATTTTTTTTTGCCTCACTTGAATAGTTGGGCAAGGAAAAGGCAGGGTTTCAACTTGCTCCTGTGGTTTGTGCTTACTATAGGCAAAGAGAAAAATATGCCAACTATTTTTGAGACCTGCATTTTCAGGTCCCTTTTTTTCTTTTTTTTTCTTTTTTCTTCTTTTTTCTTCTTTTTTCTGGATATTTCAGGAACTGTCGAGACCTCAGAAGTGTTTGGGACCTTTCTCCTTCCCTGTTCTAAATGGTTGAGGTGAAATAAGCTCTCTGTCTCGTTTCTGATGAATATTTGCCTAAATTCTTAAAATTCTTCCCCAAAGGAGATTAGGAGTTGTAATTATCTCTCCTCTCCTGTCCTTCTCATCACTACTTGGAAAGCTGAGCCTGAGGATGAGGACTCCTGCAGGCTTACAGGGGAGGGCACCTGAGAAGGGACAGGAAAACCTGCTGAGGTTTAGGTACAGCAGCCACCATCACTGTCCATCCCATTCCCAGAGGCTCTTCCCCAAAGCCACTTTCCTTTAAGTTTCTAAAGCCTAAAAGCTTGCTGTTTTCCACATCCAAAGATTCTTGCTGTGGAGGAAGATAAAATAAAGGATGCCACCATACTCACATAAAGCCATAAAACTTTTGGAATGACGACGAAGGAGGGGATTATAGACATGGATATTTTCATATGCAAACTGGAGATGTCCACGAGGGAGAAGCAACAATGTGGAGCTGTGAAGTCTCTGCCATGTGCAGAGGTTCAGTCTGGGTGATTTTTCATGGAATCTGTTCACATGGCTAAAGGACCTGTTTGTTTTTTCATACCTCATGTTCACCAACCTGTGGTAGCGTTAACAAACTAAGTCCTGAGGAAGTTCCATACTTTGATCATTCCTTTGTGCTTCCTGAAAACCTCTCCTGGGCTGATCCTGCTTCAAACTTCTCCTTCCATACTGAGAGTTTAATCCTTGTTTCTGCTTTTCCCCATTTCTGTGCTACGCTGCGACTTGAAATAAATATGTAGCAAAAAGACCCCCCTGTACCAAGGCACAGAGGGTACATTCAGTCTTTGTCCTGTGAAATAAGACAATATTGTACCTCAAATGTAGCACAGATTATGACTGCTCTGTACATCACAGGGCATTGGAAAAGAGGAACCGAGGTACCCGTCTGCTGGTTTTAATATAAATCTCATTATTAGTGTAAGACCTGGCATATGGCCATAGAAGTGGTGGTTTTGTTGGGTGTGGGGTTTTTTTGGGGGGGAGATTTTGGTTTCTTTTTTCTCTAAGCAGAGGAAATGTGCAAAGAGCACACGCACCATAAGTTAGAGCTGTGTGCAGATGATTGGAGAGAGGAAGAAGAGGCAGCGAGCTTTGAACAAAGAAACTTTTCTGCACAGGAGATGTGCACATGGGCCATGCCTTCAAAAACCTCTGCCAGCTCTGTGGAGGATTATCAAAGCCTGACTGAAAACTCACACAGCCCTGTACATCTGCATGCAAACTCTGAGATAAGGTGTGCTGACTTAGAAAGGCCATGGAATAGAGAAGACACTGTTGAGAGAGAAATGGAACTGGAAACAAGTTTCAAACAATGGCCTTGCAAACAGACCAGGTATTTTTGAGAATTAGAACTGTGAAAGATGTATTGTAGCAAGACCAAGTTGGGTAAAACAATAAGTGATTGGTGTTAGAAGTATTAGCAGCATTGTGTGGCAAAAGCTAATACGCTGAAAAACATTTATAAGGTATTGTAACAAAGAAATAGTTTAGCTTCTGACAAAATGGCTTTTACATCTATTGTGTCTCACCCTTCTATGAGATTGATAATAGAATAAAATCTTTAAAAACACCTCTCAGTTGCCCCATCTCTGTAGAGCTGGGTTTTTCCAACAAGCTCTGACCAAGCTGCTCAGGGAATGGACTGGAACTTTTCCATGTATCCTGTAGTAGGTGGAGTTCTGACTGTCCCTCCAGGGGGACCTGGGAAGGTTCAGAGCAGGGATTCAGGAGTCAAGGCTGATGTTTGTGCTGCATGAATATATAAAGAGTTGGAATGAGCTGCATTTAGCAAGCTAACCAACAGTTTCCAGCCTTGTTCTATGAAAGTCGTTGTTTTTCAAGGCAAATTTTGGACATTTTTCTGAGCTGGTTTCAAGTGTGGCTCAAGTTTGCCAACCAGAATTTTCTTCCACATCCTCTCTCTAATCCAGATTTTTCAGCAACTCAAAGCAATTCTTATTAGTGGAAGTCCCACTTCATAACAATCTCAGAACACTAGATTTAAATATTTAACTGCCTTATAATAACTTTAATTGTCATTCAGATATATATTTTCAGTAGGAGTACTTATTGGAAGGACACTATTTTTTTTGCAAAATCACTACATTATGGCATGATGAGGATCTGAATTGTGAAGTGTTGAACTTAAAACTAGCATCATCTGCTCTGACAATAAAAATTAAGTCTGCAGCTCACTATTGCTAAACCTGAATAGATAAAACTTCTTGTCTGTCCTTCCCATCTCTAATATTTAGCTAGGTGATAGAACAGCTAAAATCTGAGATTTTTAAAATTAAAATTACAGGGTTTGGACCTTTAGAGTTTATCTTTACAAGATCTCTTTTCTAATGAAGCCTGAGGTTCTCATATGATCACTCTAAACATAGATACTTTAAGAAGAAATATCAAATAGTTTTTGGAATATGGGAGGTCATCCAAAAGGATGAAATTAGAAAAAGAACTAAATTATTTATGTCAAAGAAAGCTCAAAACCCAGCCATGTTTATCTGCTGAGTTTTACAGAGGTGTATTTTCTTTAGGATTTCCTGCTAAGAGTGACAAATTCAACATCTTTTATCATGTCAGTGATTTTTTGGCTTTCTAGGAGAACTGGAGTGTGGTGGCAAGAAAGAGCCTTCCTAGATTGCCCATGATGAATGTTTGGACATAAACCAGGTTTTGTAGTTAGGAAAAAGTGGTTTCCTTCTACTCCCAGTACTTTCCTTCCTGTATTCTCTGTGGTACCTTGCTTCTCAAAGTCAGGTTTTGTCTCAGCCTAGCAGACCTTTGAAACACAGGTCATTGGAAATGTTGTTCCTTCTTATGCAGTTAAATGCATGTCATTTTAGATTTCCTATGCCATTAATTGTAAATAAGCGTTTTTGGGTCTTGAGATTTTTAAATGGGATTGGCAGGCTCTGAAGAGCCACGTATTACACACCATGCCAGTTGTTCTCAATCATTTTTGTGACAATATTATCCCTGTAACATGGCCAAAGCAGAGTCTATGTGGATTATCTGATGCTTAATTATCCAAATTACATAGATATAAAATGTAATATGTGCAATCATAAGGCATGTAACCAAATTATTTGAGCATTTTTGTATTCTCCCCTACTTTGTCTTCTTCATGGCTTGCATTTGTGAACTAGCACTTAAAAAATTAGAAAAAAATCAAAATGTGGTATTAATGTTTCTATGCTGTTTTGGATTCTGATAACACATAATGTAAATATAAGAGTCCATTTGAGGGCTTCCACGCTTTTCCACACTATATTTAACCTCAGGGCAGCACAGTTGCTCTGGACCACGTGACTGTTAATTTTTCACATCTTGAGCCTGCTAATATATGTGATTAAAAAAAAAAAAACCAACAATGGCCAACAAATGACTTCTGTGACTTCTGTCATTTCTTGTACCTGGTGTAACTCATGGATCCAGAGACCCTAAAACTCTGCAGGTGTTACTGGCTTGGTAATGCTTCAGGGGAAGTATTTCTGTAGTAATTTTAGAAATCTCTACATCTGTCATTATTGGATTTGCTATTGTCACTAGGAAAATGCTGCACCATGTGCAGTGCCAACACTGACTTGGGAACAGCTTTGATAGAATCTCTCCAGTGGTTAATTCTGTTGTATTCTCACCTAAACCAGCCAGATCCTTCAGAGTGGCAATCCTAGCACTGTCCAAATTTTATACTGGGGAAAAAACAATGTGGTGAACCCTTCACCTTTCTGTTAGGGCTGGTATATTCACTGCAATACTTACAAATACCCCTAAAGTCAAACTACTCTGATTTTCTGTGCTGTCTTAGCAAGCAATTATTCAGCTGATGGCAAGTTATTCTACACAACTTCATAGTAAAGTTCAGTTCCAGAACTTCTCTATGGTACTTTCTTCCTCCTTTTAAAAAGCTCCAAGATTTGGAGGCAGCCTTCATAGTTCTTTTCTAAGGCACTGCTCTTAATCTCTCTGTGTTACAAGCTGCTCTTAGGTAGTACATTCCAGATAACAGGATTTAAAACAAATGGTTTCACTTGCAGAGGCTATCACTTAGAGCTAAAATCATTCCAAACTCTGCGTTGCTTTGAGACTTTAATCAGCCACCTTTTGCAGTTAATTGCTATTTTGGCAAGCTGGAGAAAGGAAATGGAGAGTTTTAAAAATTTCGTATCAACACAAACCAAAAAAGAATTTGATGAGACAAATAAAAGGTCTTTTTCTTAACTCAAAGATGCTCTGCTTGCCAAGTGCCAGAAGCTTTTTGCAAACATCAGAAGTGGGAGAGGATATTTTTGAGAAAAGCTTGCTAGATCCCTCTATAATGAAAGATTTGATGCAACATAGGTAAGTTCTATGTGGAGCACGTCCTGCCTAACACATCTCACCCAGGACGTTCCACCCCAGCGAGCCAGGTTCTTTGTGGAGCTCTGATAAGTACTGAAAAGTAACAAACCTGGGTAAATTTCCCTCTCTGTCCATATCCTAGGTGGTATTTGCTCCAGCAGATGTGCACCACAGCATTTCTGACCTTCCCCTCACTGACAACACCACAAACTCAGTGTTATCAGCAAGCTCTGTCCTCTCCTGATTCACCCAGTAAAAAAACCATGGCAGAGCTGACAATCAAGAAAGTTTGTCATTAATATCCACTTCACTTTAATCTTACTGAAGCACTGGAAACCTCAGAAGCTGCTATTCCAGTTGCTCATAATGTGCTCTTTGTTTTGTGCTTGGCTTATCTTTGAGCACAATGCAATCTGAAGGAAGTACACCCACTCCCTGATGTTTTCCTTGGGAGCCAGAAATGTGTGTGCAGCGTTTTTTGGGGGCAGTGGTGACTAAAAGTGGAGTGTGTGTGTGTGTTGTGAAAGGTGAGGCAGATGGTGGTGGTGGGATGCAGGAAATTGTGCTGGGCTTTAAAGGCTGCAGATCCAGGCTAAAAGCAGAGTTGTGACACTTTCTGCTTTAAAACTGTGCAGCCCGAGTCCAAAAAGCTCAACCAGCAGATGCAGAGCCGTTCCAGCTTGATGGATGGTTTTCCAGGGCTGGTACACCTTGTGCTGTGAGCACATCCAGCCTGTGGAAAGTTCAGCAGCTAAACTGAAACTAACCATTGTTCAAATACTTCTGAAATGAGAGAATCTTGTTTACTTTAACGGTTTCCCTTCCTAAGAGGCAGGCAGTGTTTTCCCAGCCTGAAATGTTTCTCCTCTCCTTAGCATTTCCAAAAGTGACAGTGTCCCTGGATCCTTGCATAACTATTTCTGATCTTCTTGCAAACTATTTGATTGTTTTTTTAAATAATAAGTTTACGTGAAAAGTCCTAGATTTTATTTTAGCTCATGACAAATCCATTAATGTGGAAAGTTTAACTTTACACATGGCTGGCTTGGGAGGATACCTGGATAGCCCAGATCTATTGTGTATGTATATTATTTATATTTATATTCATATTTTTTAATGGGGAGTAGGGAGGACATAAAAGCACAATAAAGCGCTTAAGGATTCTGAACTTGCAGAAAGCACCATAATCCATATTTGCTACCCACTCCTGTTCATGGACAGTAGTATTGCAGCTAAAATCCTGATGTGGGTGTGGATCTAACCTCACACATGTCCCCTCTAATGGCTCAGCTGGGACAGAAGAGATGGGCAGTCCACTGCCTTACTAGAGATGTTCTTTATTTGAGATAATGAATTTTGATCTGAACATCTCCCTGCTCTCCAAAGTTCTGTGGCATTTTCTGCCCCTGCACCCTCAGTCTCTACTGGGTTTTCCCAAATGACTTTTCATTTTCTATTGCATTTGGATGTAGTTCCAAGGTATCAAAGAAAAGATTATAAGAAGTGATTGAATTCAAAAGAAAATCATGTGTCCCCCTGCTGCTTTTTTTTTCCTAAAAATAGTAAGACAAAACCATATACACCAGGTATCAGCCTCATTTTATAGTTCCTTTAGATTTCACAAGAACTCACTCTTAAATGATGAAACTGAAAAGTCATTTGGGATTTGGTTCAGAGTGACAGGTAAATACCATTGGAGTCCTGTTTGCAAAGTGCTAAAAACTCAGTTTAAAAGCTGATCTTGGAAAAGAACTGATTTAACAAAAAAATATTAAGGAGTTTTTCTCTTTCTCTGAATAAAATTCAAACCTTGATTTAGATTTAAATTGTAGCTCAGGGTTCTTTAATATAAAATGCAGTTTGTGGATCTTGCTGATATCTTGCTCTATCTTGAGCAAAGCAAGTTAGAGACCAGGCTGTTTTCCTTTTAAATAAATAAACATTGTCGTTTCATTGATGGTTCCTAACAGAAGAGGTCAGCCCCATTGTTTCTGAAACAGCAGTATATTAATCTGAAACATAAATTATTAGTATCAACAGCAAAACCCATGGTGTAGTCGAGCATTTGTCACAATGAACGAAAAAATAAACAAGTTATTTCCCCAAGACCTCAGTGCTATTTAGAGATGAATGAAAACTTCATTGAAGAAAATAATCAGCTTGAATATTTTTTATTGTTCTGTGATTATTTGAGAGATTATATCTTATTGAGAGATCTACACATAAAATACTTAACTTTAAAAAATTCTTCAAATTAGAGGTTAAGCATTAAGTCATGTCACTTCAATCCCACTTTTATGCCATCTTAATGCTCGTAATTCTTTCTAAGTAACGAAATCTTAGTGAAATAAAAAGGTTGTACTTCCTTGTATTTCTAGTATCTCATACTGCTTCATGCTTTCTGGAGAGAGAAAGTAATAAGAGAAGGGAGAGGAAAAAACCTGAAACTGGAGAAAAGAGAATTGAGATTTTTCAGTTTTCAGAACCAGAGATGAAATATTTGGTACTGAATTTGAAGCATTTTATTCAGTGAAACACCTGTTCCTATAAACGTGGTGGCTGCATCTCCTTTGATGCTGTCCTCTACTTAAGTAAGTACAAACCCAATTATTTTTCCTACGTTAATTTTCATGGACTAAGTGAAGACTCTTGTATATGTATAGGTAAAATTTCCATAATTAAATCTCAGACTGGTGAAGGCAATATACTTAAAATAGTATCTCCTCTGCAGTGATCCACCTTGATGCATCAGGGCTTGGCCTGGGGTTTTATTTTTCAGGCAGTTTCACAAGCACAAACGAGCTGGCCTGAAGTTTATAAACAGCTTTAAGTAGCAGCTCTGTGCCTTGCTAGAGCAGCATCCATCACAGCTACGTCAGGGATGCAGCAGGGAGCTTTGTCTTAGCTCCTCTCCCTCCCCAGTGGTGTGCTCTCATACCTAGACAGTTGGCTTATTTAAACAAGTGTGCTATTGCTGGGCACAAAAAAAAAGAAAAAAAAGAAAAGAAAAAAAAAAGAAAAAAAAAAAGAGAGAGACGCTGTTTTTTAAGACCTGGATTTATAGCTCCATGTTGTAATCAGACATCACAGATTCTTTCACAAGAACGGTAAAACAAGTTTCCTCATGAGAAGGAAAAAGGAAAAAAAAGAAAAAAAGAGAAAAAAGCGGGTGTGCTGTCCCCCATTAAACAATTGTGAAGTTCTAGTTTAGTGCAAGCTTAACGAGAAAGAGGGGACATGGCAGTAAATCATCTGTGCAGCTCTCAGCCATAAAGTTTCTTGAACAGTCAAAACTGCCATGGCTTGTTTGGATGACTTATTCCTAGGTGGGGGGGGATGGAAGAAAGTTTATAATACAGCTGCAAACTTCTGCTGTCTCTGGTGTCACCACTGTTTACATTGTGTGATAATGTGCTACAGAAACCTCCTTCTATTTCAAAGGTGACGTTTCCCTCCCTGACATTGTTTTGAGGTTGTTTCCCTCAGCCAAAGAAGTAGGAATCTGGAATTGCCTTGGCCCTGGTGCTCCTGGGTCAGGTTTTTCCAGGGAGGGTTTGTTGAGGGGGAGGCAGCAGCCAGGCCAGGTCAGGCTGGGCTGGGGCTGAGGAGGGACCAGTGGGTCTGGCTGGGGCCCTTGAGTGCCTTGGTCCCTGTTCTGGGGTGACTTTGTGATACTTGCATCCCCAATTGTCTCTTCTGTTTATGCTGTATAACTCCAAATGTGTTGTAGTTTGGCTTTCCTAGTCTCTTGTCAGTCCCTCCAGTGCTGGAAAATGCTGGAAAACTAGGCCTGAATCAGGACTGTATTCCTCTTTCTTCTCCTGAAATTCTTCTCACTTTTTTATTGTGCACTGTTACAAGAAGGACATGCAGTATCCCGAGACCTCAGACTAACGCTTGAGATGAGTATCTTTTAAATTAAACAGAACTCAGCCTGACCTGCCTCTGTCTTAAATTTCTTACTAATATGAAATGTACCCTTTAAACAGTCTTAGACCCATGGTTCCCCCTTCTCCCCTTAATCTCAGGTATGATTAGTGCTTAATGCACCTTGAAAAGCACCCCTATTTATAATGGCCACAGGTTGCTCTTGCTTAGATATGATCTCCAATTTTCTGTTTTCTCTTGAAATGAAACCCAAAATAGTGGGACACATACTTCGTTAGTATGTTCATATATGCCACTTTTTTTTTTTTCAGAACCACAGTCTCTGGTGAATGATTTAATCCGTATAACTTTTTGTAAACCTAAAACAATGACCTGCTTTGTTCTGAGCAGCACTGATAACATGGTATCTCTTACACAGATACACCAGGGTATCAGGTGCCAAGGGGCTCTTTCCATGGAGGAGGACATCTGAATCCAGGACATTTATTCTGCATCTGAGGAGGTGCAGTGAGAACAAGAGATAGGACTCTATTACCCACTGCATTTTGCTGCACAAAACAACCTCAGAATCCCTCAAAACGTCAGTCAAAACTGATTATCTGTCCTGTGTTATTTGTTGAAAAACAGGGATTAAAGCAAACAGGACCCAGTGCTTTAAGAAAATCAACCCAAGCAGGCAAAGACTCAGACTGTGATTCCAGCATCATTTCTTGTATGCAGTAAAACCTTGTGGGTCAGACTGCAGACCAAAACCATGTCAGTTATGCCTGAGCCTCTCCTTACTGAGCACGTTTCCAAGGAGCAATCTCCAAATCCCACAGCCTTTCACAGACCTTCCTGACTCCACTCAGACTAGAAAATGAGAGAGGTGAAGCTCTCAGAGCTGGTAGATGATCCTGAGGGATGAAATAAACAGTCATTACCTTTGCTAATGATGGTGAATCCCTGTGATGTGCTAATCACGGAGCAGCAGTGCCCACATCGAGCTGCCTAATTAAATTTCCTAGGAATAGATTACTGTGGGATTACTGATTTTCTTCATAATGGCATTGGATCTAATACAACCAGCCAAAGATCAGATATATTTGCATTGCTAATGTGTCTGGGATTTATTTCTCTTCTATTAGCAATAATATTGCAGTAATGGCTGGAATTCTGGGGCTGCATTGCTCTCAGGAGTGGGAAAAGCCTGGAAAAGTTCATCAAGCCCAGTGAAAAAAAGGAGCCTGTATCAAATCTGGAGAGAGCAGTAACCATCTCCAGGGCCTCTGCCCAGTCACTCAGCCAGAGGACAAGCATATTGTTTATTATTTTGTATAATGCACAAGCTTTAACATACAATCCCTGCTCACTTGGATTATGTCATTTTCAGCTAGGCTAATTTTCTAGTAATTGATATCCCCCGGGCTGGGTACCATCTGTTTTCCACAGTTCCTATCACCTGAATATCTAAGGGCAGATTTAAAATATAAAAAAAAGCTCCAATGGGACATAAGTGCCTGTAAAACATGGTTTTTCATGCTCATCTTACTATCAGCACATTCAAAGTGGTTTCTTTCCTTCTCTCCCCAGGGTCTTTCCAAACATAGCCAGTGTGCTCTTCTTTTCTCCCTGGCCAAATCCTGGAAGGTGACTTAATGTGTGGAGACTCCCCCTCAATCACTGTGTTTTAGGCTTCAGTACATGACTCAGTGGATAAATATTCAAAAACAGGGCAATTTCTCAGTGCTGTTTCACTAAGCAAGTTAAGGAGGGTGACAAGGCCAGTGAAGTTTTGATTTCATTTGATCAGCATGGAATGTGGCCTTGCAAAATGCAAGTGGTGAAAAATCACTGGCTGCACAACATCCCCAAATTTGCTTAAATGTATTTCCAAATTAGAATAATTTGGATTCTCCATAAGTGAAAGCTGTTTCAAAAGTGTTCTCTATTTTTAGATCATTACTGCTATTTCAGAATGTTCTAATATTACATGATTTAAGTCCTTGCAGCAATTACACTGGTAGGCAAAAATTGCATGGAAAAATGAGGCAATTTAAAATGTGTCATTTGATAAAAATGATTGGAGAAAATAGAAAATATTCATCCACATATAGTATCTTGTCACAGCAACCTGGAAAGATAAAAGGAGTCTAAAAGTCAAATAATTAATGTCTGCAGTAGATTGAAAGGTGAAATAATGATTAAGAAGTGAGAATTACAAACAGTAAGACAGTGAGAAAAACATGATGGAAAACTGTGCAGAATAAGAATCTTTCACTCTCTTCCAATCCTAGAGCCCCTTATACTTAAAAGGATGCTCCCTTATTCTCAGTTTTCCTCTTCTAAACACTTCTTATAATGATAGTTGAGGTTTTTTAACTCTTGGGTACAATATTTAGAGAATAATTCTACAGATCTCTCTGATGTTTGGTGATATTTTAAATAAGAGTAGCTCACTATCTAAAACCTCAGATCTGAAATCTCAGTGTCTTCACCACTGAAAACAATGCTGTGAAGACTCAGTTTTGTATCATAAATTTAGTGTTAACTTTTAATAATCCATTGGCTGGATGTTTCCATGTGTAAATTTGTGTATAGAAATTTACATTCTAATTTATATGGTGAGGAAAAAGTTCTTTTTTTTATTACTGATCCCTGATATTTGAGATATGTGAAGTATTTTTTTGCCCTGCTGTTCTTAAAATAATGCTGAAATTATTTACACGTAAATTACTGATAAAGCCCAGGATTTTATTTTCACTGCTCACTGAAAAATGTAAAAAATGTAAGTCTGACATTTAGGGCTACCCACATTATCTAGCAAGAGACTAAAAAACCCACAACTCCTCTCCTTTCTTCCCCAAACACATATGAGAACCAGGCCAAGGATGCTGTGGTACAGAGAAATGGACAGATGGGTCCTTATCTGTGCTGTATCTCAGAAAATAATTTTTATTTCCATGTTTCATAAAAAATAAAGTTAAAGCAATGAAATCAGCTTAAATAGAGGTTAAACTTTTGATATTACTGAACTATGCAAAAGGCCCCTCTGCAAGTAACTTAATTCTCCATATGGGATATAGCTGAGACAGAATGAGTCCCAAAAGCCTTAAGGAGAATGGGGCAGGGGTTTTTGAAGGGGATTTGCCCCTGAACACACGATGCTCTCTGTCTGGAGATGAGCTCTGAGCTGCAGGAGATGTGTTTGAAATGTTCCACCTGAGCTTCTTTGCCCCTTTAAGAAGAAAACCCCAAGTTCTGAGGGAATCTGAGCCCTGGTGCAGAGTACAAAGGTTGGGAAAGCTTCACTGTCGTCATTTTTGTTTCTATGCGCGAAGACTGTACCCAATAAATCAGAATTTTTTTGCCTATTGCACTCTTAATGCTCTGGACTGAGACTCCTCAGCTCAGGTTGCAGACAGAAATGCTCACCATGGGGCTGCTCAGATTCAAAATCATGGCTTGTATTTGTGATGGAATGAGGGATCTTTAATCCACTGGACACAGCATTTTACTCCCTAGTTGTTAATTTCTGCAATTAGTGTTTATCATACGAGTTTCTTGATTTCTGTATTCTGATTTCTTTATAGCTTTGTTACTCCCTGAGCCACCTCAGTGCCTTCAGCAGGTACAGTCAGGAGACAAAGTACTATTTTTTTAAGGGTAAGTGTTTCACGGACTGAGCCACTTCTTGAGTAAGTAGCATGGGGGCTGTGACTTAAAACAGTCAGTTGTTTGATATTTATCATGGCAGGGACTGCAGCTACCACAGAAATAAACTCTCCTTTTCCACAAGTCTGTCAGTGATGAATAAACACAAATTATGAGCATCACACCTCACAGAGTGCACTGTTTTTGGGAAACAGCTATGGGGGCAGAGCAGTTCTTTGGTAGAGTTGTACATTTTGGGGTTTTTGTGTTTTATCTGGTGCTGGTTGCTTTCCCAAGTCATACCTTTGAAATAAGATGAGGTCTAATGTTGTGAGAGGTGGAGAACACCTGATGTGCAGCAGGCTGTGGTTTTCTGGAGATGGGTAACACCTGACTTGCTATTGTTGTAGATTTTCTGCTACACACCCTTCTGTCAGTCTGAACAACCTCCTCCAGGGGTTTCTCTGCAGATTTGTGAATAATCCAGGGATCCTCTGCAAGTCCTTGCACCTTGCATGGCTGGGATTGCAGCAGCACCAGCAGTGCAGTGCCTCGCTGACAGATCCTACTCTGCTGATGCCAGCAGGTCACACCTATTTCTAACTCCCAGTTTCCCCCACGAGAGATTATTGAGGCTGAAAGAAACATTTGCTCAATTTCTGCTTTTCTCAGATTGTTTTCTCTTTGAGGACAATTTCCTAAACAATCTTGCTGCTCCTAATGAGCAAAGCCCAGAGTGTTTATTGTAACCTGCTTTGAACTGCTGGCGGCTCCAGAGGAGGGAGGGCTTTGAACAGAGCCTGTCTTGTGCCAAAAAGTGAGCTCTGGGCAGAGCAGGGCCGAGGTACAGGAGCAGGGCAGCGTTAATAAAAACACTGCAAATGAAACGTTAGCGCGGGGTGGTGAAAGAGCTCAATTTTATTTTGTTTTCACACATTAGGTTTTGCTTAAAGCAGACAAGTACCAGGGAGAGCGTTCTGAAAAGAGGCTTTGTATAGGAGCTGGGGCTCTATCCATCAGATTTGTCATTTCAGGAATGCAGCCAGATGTATTGACTTACTAGCAATTGCATTGGTGCCATCTGGCCTGCTGGAGGCTGTATTAAAGATGGAAAAAACTGAACAGAAAGAAATGAAACTTGTTCATCACACCATTACCCTAGCTGCTTATTTAAAGAGGGAAAAAATGTAACTTCTTGGCAGGGGGTATGCTGTTTGGAAATAAAATAGGAGGTCTTAAGGACCACAAGTCTCAGAACCGAGCAGTGATGTTTATACACGGACTTGAAAGCTGGGCCTTGCTGCTGTCATTTTGTGTATTTTTTTTTTAATGGAAAAATGCTTTCAAATCCTACTGTTCCCAGTCATGGAGCAAAATACTCCCAGAGACTCCTGCCTGGTCCACTGCAGCCTTTATCCTGGCTCACTCTCAGTCCTCCCCATACCAGTTGAGCTGTCTGAATCTCCTCCTCCTCTCAGGAACTGAATTTGTAGGTGCTGTGCTTCCTATTGCTGTCCCAGGAATGCCTGCACAGATTTTGGATTATTTATTTTCAGACTTACCAGCATCACTGTCTGAGTAGAACTCCTGTTCCTAGTACAGCAATAGCAATAATCTGTTCCTTAATACTGAAACTCCTAACTGTACTTAATTTAATTAATAAATCAAATAAATCCATGTTCTAAATGTTTCCTTGCATTTCATGTAGTAAAATCTTTTTCGTAATATTTTTAAGGTCAGGGCTAGTGTAAATATATATTGACACTATAGAACTTTTTCAGTATAGAAATATATTCTGGCTGCAGTGTAAGAAATGTTCACCAGCCTTGCTGGGGTATAATTTTAAAGATGTCTATATTCATATTTAATTCTACAATTAGTCTTCTTGAATCAGTGCCATCTTCTTGGCAAATTATTCCATTCATTTCACAAAATAAAACTATGAGTCTGAACCCACCAGAGCTAACAGAATTTTGACTGACTCCTATAAGAGCCCAGGGAACAATTCCCAGGTATTTTCAACCTTCAGTCTTTGTTGAAGGACAGAAGAAAGATTTAATTACTAAAAACCAATTATAAATAGTTTTATATATAGTTTTCAGTACTCTCTCATAGACATACTAGTTCATTTAACATCTCAATAAAAGTTGTTTACAACTACTGACAAAAATGATGAAACAAAGGACCAGAGTATTTTTTTAAAAAGAAATATTTTTCAGTTCCGCTCTGTTCTCTTCACTTCTTTTGTTTTTGCCATTTAAGATAGAAAGTTCTTGAGGGCAGGGAAGTGGAACTTGGTAAAATGCTGAACTACTTGTGGGTGAAGTCAGTGTTTTAGCACTCCCAAACACATGTGTTAGAAGTATACATGATAGTTTTAGGATTTCTACAACCATGAAACCTCCACTGTAGCACTGCCAGGGTCTTCACTGTGGGTGTTTTTTTTTTCCAACAAGATGAGAAAAGCTGGCACCAATACTGGAAAAGTCAACAGTGACTAAATACCCTTAAAAGAAGATGTAATGTTCTTACTCATACCAAGTCATGGAGCTGTGTGAAAAAGACCCAATTTAGCCCTCATTAAAGGTCAGGATAAAGATTTCTGGCCACTCCAGTGAAATCTGGTTTGTTCCTTCCAAGGGAACAGGGAGCAGCATCCCCTGGGCAGGAGCAGGAGCTGGTACCACACTGTGCCCTCGTGTCCATAGCCCTGAGATTCTTTAAAGGTGCTCCTAAAGGGACTGAAAAATCTCCAGTGCCTGGACCAACTCCAGTGAACTCCATCTGAATTTGGGAGAGTGTCTGTGATATCTGTGACAGCCCCTGTTTGTGTTTTGTGCTGATTACACCCCATCATCCTGAATCAGGACAGAACAGAGCCCACAAGGTGGATTTGGGATTGCCCTGAGCAGCTGCTGCTTCTGAATGCCCGCTGAGGAACACGGAGAGGGTTTGTTGCCATTTAACTTTCAGTGATTTGCAACGTTCTGAAAATTATTTTAGACAATGTTGAGGGTTTTTTTCCCCCCTTCCCAAAAAAATCAGTATCTCTGGTAGCAATGTCTGGATTACTCCCCTCAAGGATTAATTAAAGGACTTAATCTCTGTGCCTTTTATTTTGTAAATTCAGAATGCTGACATTATTATTGTTAGCAGTAATCTCATGATCCCAAGCAGGAAGGAGGGAGGGCTCAAGCATATGACACATAGGACAAAGTGCTCCTCTGGCCAGGAACCGCACACTGAGCGGAACAGCGAGGGGGCACAACATTCTGGGAAAGGGAAAACATTCCCATTCCTCTGCAGGGAGCCTCTGCCCATGCAGAGCCTGCCTCCAGACACTGGCAGCCCTGCCAGGAACAGAAACACTCCCAAAACCCGTGGTTAAGTTTTGAGGGAAAGAGGACAGAGCTCAAGCTGGGAAATTTAAAGAAAAAAATTGGAAGGGTGGCAGGAGGAGCTCACAGATTTACATTGTGGAAGAGGTTGCAGAGTTCTTACTTCTATAAGAAGAATAAACAAATTAACAAGAAATGCTAAATAAACACAAGCAAGTAAATATATTGCTGAGAACAATGTAAAGTGTCAAATCTTCCACCATGTTTATCATTCACTTCACATATTTTATACATTATATACCTGCACAAATAGAAACACCTTCTCTGTGTTTTTTAGCAGTATGGCATCCATAATATATAGTAAGAGTAGTAAAAGGTGTGAGAGAAGGCAGGAAAACTTTTATTCCTTACTATCTGGGGTGGTTTATTGTTTGATTTGTTTTTTAGTACACTTTTAGCACCCAGCAACAGAGGGTGAGAGCTGGTGGTGCTCAGAAGGCACCAATTCCACCTTATCTGGTGAGTTAAGGTGGGATTTTTAACCTGGGGTTGGAAAAGTTCATTGCACACCAGAAAATTTAAGAGAAGACTGCATGAAGAAATCCCTCTAAAAAGATCTAGAAAACCTGGAGCAGCACATGTCCATATGTAAATATTTAAACCAAACATGGGGGTTTAGTAACCTTGGACCACTCTGAAATCAGTGGATATTTTCTCTGTGTATATGAGAGCAGTTTTTTGTCAGTCTGCTTTTTATTAACATAAACAGACTAGTGGTAGTGACACAGGTAGTGACAAAAGGTGTATTTATGGTAAATAATGGACTCATAAAGGGGAGAACTGTGCAAGGGACAACTTTCATGTGTTCTTTTTTGGTGATGCATGACCTATCCTTACTCCACAGGTCTTTTATCATCTCTACATGTTCTTTTATCAAGAAACATGTTTTAACTGAGCTCATGTGGACTTGATAGCTCTATCTTTGTAGCCTTTTCTGCAGTACTCCCCAATGGCTGATAATAATATGTACCCAACCACCTTTAGGCCACTGTTGGGTCAAATTGGAAAAAAATATAGTAGTTTCCAAAACTTAAAACCCCTGCAAAGGAGAGAAGAGAATAAAGAAAGTGTAAGTCCAGGCAAAATCCTAGAGGTGGCCAGCAGGTTTAGTGGCAATCTGAGGGGGATTGAATGCCTCATTCAAAGAGGGTCTCCACTTGCTGACAGCCAGCACTATTTCTCCTTTTCTTGTTGGGAGTCTGCACTTTCAGGGAGAATCCTGTTGCCTGTGGAGGTATGTTCAAGTCAGAAACTTTAAACCATTGTATAGGGGAAGATAGGGCAAAACTCAGGTGGTTTATTCCTGAAACTCCCCTGGAAATGAATCCCATGTGGTCAGTGAGGAAAAGGTCCTGGTGTCGCCCTGCTTTGTGTGAAAATTGCACCATGACTCCAGCTCACCAAGACTTTGTTCCTTATACCTGTAGATGCAGTCCTTTGACAGTATTTCTTTTTTGAGTCGAGATTTCCAAGACAAAACATTCACTTTGTGTATTAGGATTAAAATTAATCATTAATTAACACAACTTAATGAGAAATTGGTTAAGGTCTGTCACATCTGCCAAAACAAGGGTCTGATAACTGAAAGGGCTGCTGTTGTCTTTCTCATTGATGAAGTTCAAGTTTCTATGCTATTAAGTGGTTTATTGTGCTTAGGTGATGTACTGAATTTATTTTTTAAAGTCGTTGTTTCTTCTGTATTTTTTTTTCCAGCTAACTGATCCCTCTGCTACATGCATTTAATGCACACTGATAGTAATACTTTGAATTTCAGGAAATTGAGTTTCTCCTATTCTTATGCTGTTCTTTTCCCCCTCTCCATGACACCTGTATTAAGCACAAAGGCAACCTGAATTTTGCAATTAAAAGGAAAGTAATTTGATGATGCACACACGGAGCAGTGGGGCACGTGTGTGTGCACATAAACACCAGAGTATCACATGGAAGCTCTTAATGAAACCCTTATGATATGAATAATGATCAGGTTACAAATGCTACAGCTTATCTGCTACGTGTGGTAGGTGATAATAACTCTGCAATTCAGTCAGGGTAGGAAAGCAATTTTAGTAAACATAATACCTGAAACCAATTTTCAAATTATTCCCTGATTTCTAATGCGTAATAATCTCCAAAACAGTTGGGTTATTTTTCAGATCCCATTTCCAGCTTGTGTTGGTGGATTTTAACCATTAGTGCCACATTGCTTGCCACCTCAAATCCCTCATTTTCAGCATGTGATACTTTAGAGGGCTGCAGTGACAAGGTTCTTGTTTTCTGAGCAAGCCCTCAAGCAGAATGCTCCTTACACTGGAAACAGAAACATGACATAGAAAACAGGGACAAATCAATCATGGCATGGATTCAAATGCAGCACAAATCAGCTTCTCTGCACTGAAAGCCTTTAAGGATTTTCTGAATGACAAGAGAACTTCTGAATGTGCAAATAGGCTGCTAGTGGAAAACTTGGCCATTCCTGCTTGGCCTTTCCTCCAAAAATTTAGAGCTCCTTGGAAGATGGAGAAATTGCATCTTTCCTACTACACATGCCATAATTGTGCTTCTACCTTTTCCAAAAGTTGGTAAGTAGTTGAGGAGAAGAATCATGTGCCTGCACCACTTTACTTTTCTCTATCCTCTGTGCCCTTTGTGCCAATAGGCAGGGAATAATTGTCCTTAATCCCTAAGTATGGTGAGGAGTGCTGCTCAGCTCTTCCCTCCTGCTCAAATACCCACAGGGACAGTCCAGCCTTCCACTGGTGCAATTGCAGTGTTGGACATGAGCAGAGCAGTATCAATAGCATTCTAAAAGACACAGTTTTACTATCCTGACATAAAGGCCTTACACTATCGAAATTCTTCTTTAACCGTGCCAGGAAAATAATTGAAAGCACATTGAGCTGTATGGATGTAGAAACCTACAGGAATTTCGTTGGTCTTGTGGTTAGTGAAGGAAAGATGTGGAGAGACATTTATACCAGGAGTTTCTACAAGCCATATATTCATGTTCCTGAAATTTGAGAGACTGCATTTGACAGCACACTCACTTTAAAAACTGGTTCTTTAGGATTGTTCTTGTGCGCCTTTGTCTGCTTCAGTAATGTTTTTGGAGACAGAATTTTGGTCACTGTTCAGGGTTTGTTCAGGGAAGGCAACTTAGGCCTAGTCAAGGTTGATGCATTTCTAACTTGACCACAATTAGATGCTTTTCAGGTAATCTTTCAGCTTAGATGAGCTCTTTTTTCCCGAGCAGAATCTTCCTGAATGTTTCAGTTAAAGCAAACTTTCCATTCAGATCAAAGTGTATGTCTGGCTCTGTGTTATCACCTGACAACATTATCGTTGGGAATATTAAGCTGTCAGCAGCAGATCTGAAGGAATCACTTTCCCAGTCTGCAGTGAGTTATAGAGGATGGGAGCCTATCACACATAAAAGTCTTTCCATTTTCTAAGACTGTATCTAATTCTAATAGTTTCAATCTGACCTCAGACTGGATTTTTCTCTTGTTTTAAATCATGATCAAGAGACCTTCTAAGGGCTTAGCTACAAGATTTGTAGCCATTCAGCACGCTTGTGTATGCATTTATGTTGTTTTTAAGATGTATTTAAAATCTGTGCACGGAGCCAGTGGTGTCTTTTTGCTGAAAAACTCTTCCCTGCTGCATTTCTTTCCTTTTCCTGTTACATTCCTGATTAATATGTTGTTTGCATGGCTTTGTGCTAACACACACATCGTGTGGGACTGAGCGTGGGTCAGTGTCAAGTGGGGCAGGATTAGGATGTGGGAGGTTGCTGGCATTAATGCTTAGCAAGTAGGATTAGGATAAAGCTGTAATTGAACAGTTCAACTAAGCTGGGATTCATCAAGAGATTTGCAAAAGCACATTATAGTGGCCAGTGAAAGGAAGTTTTAAACTATCGAGGCAGCATGGTTTTGCAAAGCTGCACTTGCAGAGAGGCAGGGTTAAGCACTTCTCTTGTCTTGTATGTACAAATGTGAGATTCTTTGCTGGTTTTGGCATCCCAATTTGTGTTTCTGAACACTCAGAGATAGTGGGACAATGAGAAATGAAAAAGTGTTTTGTCTAAGAAACTTCAAAAAATGGCAGACACCACAGTGTTTAATGCAATCTCATTAGAGACACATAATCTGAATTTGAAGGGAGGTGGAAGTGATTAAAAAAAGTTAAAAAAAATTCAAAGGAACTTTAAAGAATGACTCCAGCAATTCTCTATTTACAGCCCCAAAATTTCACATATTCCTCTAATCCTGCCAGGTTTTGGACTAGGGAGGTAACACTGGCCAGGGCAGATACCTCAAAATGTGCACAGAGAACACAGGCTTTGTGGTAGTGCTCGGAGCAGGGCTGATGTGTGATCCTCCACTGTAGAGAGGGTCCTCTTAGCCCTGACAGGCCACCCCAAAACTATAATGTAGAAAAGTCCACAGTGCTGATAAATCCCTAAAAATTCCACCCTGTTTTCACCTAAATCTGCATTCCAGCCACCAGGCCATGGGCACATATAGAGAGAAGGCAGTTTCATTGTGTGACTCTTCTTGGCTGTGCTCAAGCTTTTAATTTTTTTTTAAAATAGGAACGAAATAATAGCTTTTGATGACATCATAGCTGTGGCTGAGATTAACCCTGCTCCCCTGTGGGATGCTGGTGGGGTTTTTGCTCCATCAGCTCCAGGGATGTGAATATTTGTGCTGTGCTGGCAGCAGGCCAGCTTCTATGATTGTTTTATTGGGTGTCCACTGTTATTAAGCCCCTCTGTGTTCTTTCCCCTTTTGCTTTTTACTTCTGAGCTGCTTTTCTGTAACCAATTTGCATTACTTTATGTTAAATTTCACGTGCCATGTGTCAGCTGAATTGCACATCAGATCTAAAGATTCGAAGTCCTTTGAATTCTTCTTGGTGGCTAGGCTGTATTTACTGTACACTCACTCATGTGTGATCAAGGAATTTAACAAGTTTTCCACAGTTTTTCTTGTCTGAGGATATCTATGCGCAGTATAGATTAAAAAAACCCTGTAAAGCTCCAAAAAGGGAACATTTAGGGATAACTGGCAATACGATTTATACCCTGCTTTATAACAATCCTCTTGTGTTCTGGCCTTTATGTGCATTCAGCAATTGCATTATTCTGCTGATTTATGAGGACAAAAAAATCCATTCTTTGTGTCTGTGAAATGCATAGCAGAGAGAAGTCTTGATGTTGTCTCAGGAGAGCCAGAGGGGCACTGAAATATACAGATCATTAATAAATTATCATCATAATAATGTCAGGTTGCTACACACCAATCTCCATGAAATCCAGAGTGGGCTTGAGGTTGTAAAAATATGTATCTTTTCTTAAAGCCTTCAAATAATTTTACTGTGGTTTATACTATAATTTAGCCATGTTGATGTGTTTCTATGGCTCAGTAAAAATAATATAATGATGTGGGCTGTATCCCAGTCTCAGAAAGTTTGAATTTCTAAAGATTCAGCAATATCACCAAATCTGACATCTTACTTTTCATCAGTTCTCTTGAGTCCTGCATGGGCCACCCATGAAGTTGCCCAAATTTTTGTCTAAGGTTTGTCTGAGCTGCTTTTTTGGGGGGATTAAAATAGGTGTGTTGAGTACTATTTCCACCTTTATTTCTGGCATGTTTCTCTAGATCACAGACAACACAGGGTTGAAAGACTTTCTCCTGCTCTTCCATCCAGCTGAAGTCAGCAGTGTAAAGATGGTGCAGGGAGGGTTGGAGTCAGGCTCTCAGTCACGATAAATTTCCTTGTGCTGGTGGCAGTATGCTCAGAATGCTTTGAAGTGCTGGTTTGTCAGAGTTCACAACAGTTCATTTCAGCTCCAAATAAAATATTATCTGACTTTGCTGGCTTTGCAGCACCAGGAGAGGTAACAGTAGAGCTGTTCTAAGCCCGTTTTACGAATCCAGTTTTCCTACACTGGTTTCTTTATTGGAATTTGTACAGACCTTTCTTTAAACACAGCTTTGCACCGAAGGAAAACAAAAGAGTGTTTATACAAGACAATAGGGCAGACATCATTTACTGTATAGGGTTGATTTTGAGTTTATGCAGCTAAGACAAAGGGAAATGAACACCCCCATGTGGTATAACCTCTGCAAGAGTGTAGCTTTTGTTATTTTAGGGCTTGAAACGCCATACTTTTTAAAGTTTGAATTATTGAGGAATATACTCCACAACATGTAGTTTGTTCTGCAGAACACAAGCACAATAGTTTCCTTATGGCTTTTAATTTAAAATACACTCAAAGCAAGACAATGTCCTTTTCTGATGCAGTTTGCAACATAGCAGAAAAGTCATTTATCCCAGTTCTGAGGCTTAAAGGACTTTCAACAGCTGATTTTTTAATACTTTTTTTTTTTTTTTTTTTTTTTTTTTTTTTTTTTGTCTAACAATGTCAACACCAAGGCTTAAAATAAGCCCAGTTGCTGAACAGGATCCCTTAAACATTCAATCTTTAATTCTGATGTCTCTATCTTCTTTCCTTCTCTTTGTCTGCTGCATGAAATTCTGAGTGAAATAGTCCCGTGGGGCTCTTTGGAAGCTTATGAAGCTGTGTGTAAGAAAGGGTGAGGACAATGAGGAATTTCAGGACCTGTGCACGTGGAGGGATCCAACAGATTGCAGCTTTTCCACTTTTATCTTCCAACTCCATGTTGCTTTTGGGTGAAGAAATAATATTCTAAGATAATTGGGTAAAGCACAGAAAATTGTGAACTAAGAAAAAGGAAATTTTCCCTTAATACATTAGTGGCTGCAAAAAATATATCTGATTCCAAAGTTTTATATATGTGACCATCATGAATCCCCACAAAACTGACCTCAAAACAGCACTAAGATGAAGCTACAGTAAATCCAAAGAAATGTGCATAGTGTCTGCAAGATTAAGAATTTATTTTCCATATTTTTATGTCTTTTGTCCTGCAGGTCATCATAATATTACCTTGGATGCTTTTCTGCACAGAGGGTCAGCAATGTCTTTATGTGTAGCTCAGGAACTGACATCCAGGTCTGAGACTATTTGTTGGCCTTGTCTGAGTTCAGAACCAACTCCATAAATCATATTTAAACTAGCAATGCTGTACCTACCTATATAAGTAACAGATTTTCTGAAGTGAAAACTCTCAGAGTCTGAATAAGTAAGTGGAAACCTGGAGAGGTCAACTGGTCCCAGAGCAGTCAGCTACTGCAAACCAGTCCTGACAGAGTTTTGCCTAATTTCTTATTAAAAATAAAATAAAATATTTTTTAAAAAAAAATTGGTGGAGAGAAGGGACTGTTCTATTATAAGGGTCTCACAGCATCTCTCAGTAGTTTAACTGCTAATAGGTAACTACAAGAATTCAAACTGAAATATGTGCAGAGAGGGCACATTTTTCCATTAGTAATGTTGAGTTTTCTCAGAAAAAGTTCAGGTTCTGCAAATCTATCTCACAAATCAGCTTCAGATGGACTATTTATTACCAAGAATTTGTAGACGTGAATGTGTAGAAGACATGATTGCTTTCCAAAGAACAAAAGAGTAATGCCTCAATTGTTTTCCTGAAGGGCTGAATGGTCCAATCTTACCTGCCTCAGCTGCAGCAAGGTTATTTTTAGTGAGCTAGAGACTGAAAGTTTCATTTTGAGAACTTCAAACAAAGAATAAATCAAGATAGTTCAGTGATAAAAAAGCTTGGCTGGAGACTTCTATTGGCTTTTTATTATGAAATACAACATGAGTGGTTTGGTTGTTTTTTGGAGTTCTTTTAATGGGCACAAATGTTACTTTTCACTGGCTGTCAGAAATGGCCTGTTTCAGCTTTTTGTACAATTGACCATTGTGATAAACCAGTGAGTTTGCTCTTTTTATCCACTGGAATGAATAAACACTGGGATTTTGTTCATCTTTTAAATCCATTATATGGTATTTCCCAGGGAAGGTAAACTTTGTATTTATTTGTGTGACAACTCTTTGAAATATGTCATTTTGAATCATCACCTTCTTCCCAAACAGGCATTTCCAACAAACCAAGAGTTTGGCTTTATAGATACATTTCAAGGGCTAAAAAAATTCCTTAATGGGAAGACACACTGTAAGTTTAATTAAATGCAGGGCTACTGCACAATTAGATCAGTAGTCTGTTTATATCAGCAGTGTTTTCCACAAAAAGTTTTGACAGTCAGCTGCTGAAAATAGCTTCAGAAAACCCCCAATGAAAACCAACAGTAAAAAAAATCGCCAAGGCTAATCCACAAAGTAAAGAAGGAGTAGCTGAAGACCCTATCTCAGCTTAGGTTAATGCTGGCCTCTCTGTGGAATAATTTGTTTTGATGTTCTAAGGGAACTGTCTTGATGTTTTCTATACTTGTTATTTCATATCTCTTTAAAGCTACCACAGAGATTTGAGTGTGAAATGCTTTTTCAATTTGTGACAGACCCTGGATGAGGACTGTACAAAGGAGATATTTCAAAGAGACACAATTTTACAGTATTTCCATGTGTGACAGGTATTTCTTTAGTGAAGTCTTGAAAAAGTTGTAACAAGTCAAAAAGAGAGAGGAGGTGCCACAGAAAAGAAATACTGCATGAGGAATGTGCCAAGTTCAGGTAGAGAGATGCTGTCCTGATATTTTTAAACATTATCTATATGCCACAAACTGGCTGTCAAACTCTTCTGCATTATTGGTGCCACCAGTGCCTGAGTCATTTATTTGCCATTGATTAAGCTAATCCTAATTTTCTGTTTTAATGCACTGGCATGAGAACTTGACCAGCCATTGTTTGAACAAACAACTACAGTTAACCTTTGAAATAGGAGAAAAAATTCAACCTAGTTCAAATCTAATTTGTATTTCACCTTTCTCTGGATGGGTTAGGATCTCATATTATTGTCTCAAGACTTTTATTCTTGTTTTCCTAAATAATTATCTGCACTACCTGACTTCGTGCTTGGCTATCAAACTTGCTGAGTTAGGAGCACTGGGGAAAGGTTAGTGTGCTGTCCTGCTGCTGATTATGTCAGAATGGGCTAGGTCTGTGAAATATAAATATCCAGGATGCCAAAGCAAATATTTCGATTCCCTTGAACTCATTAGTAAAAGTTTATCTTAGATGTGATGGGATGCAAGCTATTACTTGGAATAGATGGATAGATTAGGATGGATGGAATTCATGCCTGTGGCAGGTCAGTATCTATTGGAACTTAATATTTCCTTAATGAAAGCTCAAAAATGGCTTAATTTATGAATACATTCTTAGATACCAATATTTTGTTTGATATTTCATCACTCATAGGCAGAACTCTTTTTCTTTCAGTCCTTTTTGTGTTTTGAGCTTGAAAGGAAATAAGGTAAATATATTAACTGGCTCATATTTCATGCTAAAAGGAGAATGACAGCCATAATTCAGCATGAACAGCACATGGGAGCATGAACACCATGTAGAACTTCACATAACTTATGGAGCCTAAAGTTAAAACATGAGCAGCCTATCAGAATCCAGGGAAATAACTGGTGCATTCTTGTTTCTCTTGGTTAACAGTGAGCTGCCATTCAGCCTCAATTAAACTGCCAGAGCCCTGAGACAATAACAGCAGGAAATTCTTGAAAGATAAATTCAAGATGGTAACTACAACTGGACTTCTCTGAACCAATTACAGTTCTAATTGTATTGTGAAGCATACTTACAGTGCAGCTGACATATTTAAATTTTTATTAAAAAATGTAGTAGAGGAAAACAACTTATCTCACATCACTCGCCAATACACTCACTCTTGAACTTTGTTTGCAGTTTGCAGAGGACTGGGTTTATTTGAGCTGCTGATGTTCTGAGTTCCTTCTGCCTCCCACTGCAGAATGCACTCCACAAGTCCTCATGTCGCTCTGCCTGGCTATTCTGTCTGTTGCTACCATGCCAGGGTTTATCATCACTCACTCCTGGACAATGTCAATGGTGCAGTCACTTCCTCTCTGCCAAACAACCCTAACATTCACCAGACTTCCCTGCACGTTACAGAGCAACTCAAGTATCATTACCTGAAATGGTAAAAAAAAAAAATTAAAAAACAAAAAATGTTAATCCTGTTTATAGAAGGAATTTTGATAGATGCTGAACACCCCTTTGAAAGATTAATCCAAGGAAAGTTGTCATTTTGGATATCTTAGCAGAATTTCAACTGAGTGATGCTTCACAATACTTAGGTTTTTTAAAAAAACTCTTATGGAAGCAAGCTTCTCATTTTCTTATTTTACTACCGAAATATCTCTATTTTAAATGGAAATGAAAGCCAAGCTAACAAATGATGGAGGCGTGAAACCAGTGATGTGTCACTGCCCAATGCAATGTCAGCAGATAGTGTGGTATAGAGGAAACTGACAATTCTCAAACAACCGTAATTCCCAAGTAATCTCTTCTTTTTGGTAACACACAAAATGTGTTTTATTAAGGGACCCACATGGGAAAAGGTGGGAACTTTTAAACCTTAAAGTGAATGCCAAGGCAGACAGGAGTGTTTGTATTTGTGCAATTGAAAATCTGGGGTAGGAGGAAATGTTAATTTGGGGAATCCTGGGAAACTGAAACAGCTGTAGAACTTTTGTTGAAGATAAATATTTTTACTTCAATGAATTTCTTAGTGGTTGGTGATGAGATACTGATGTTTACCTTCAGAAAACAACCGCTGTGCTGCCAACTACACCAAGGAGTGTGCATACATTCCAAGTATTACATCCTTTTATTCACTTAGGCTTGACTCCATGCAAGGAAATCATTCCCACTGCTCACAGATGAAGGGAGAGGTTGTAAGTCAGAGTCTCCCAGTATTCGTGACAGTGAATCAAGCCAATGCAAAGCACTGGCACAGAGGATCCCCAGCTTTTCTCTCGATATTGGTGGGAATATTGATGTCTGAGTGTGCTGGTTTAGCACAGATGGTGGAGTTCAATAGGTGAATTTTTTTAAACTGACAACTAAAATGGTTAATTGTTTGCAAAGATCTACTTCTGAGAAACACACACTTTAAAAATTGGAAGAGAAGCTGAGATTACTCTTTTTTTTTCTGGTTTCACAAGAGGTAAGGCACTCCCGGCTCTCTTTTTCTTGCAGAGGCGGGGGCGGAGAGCCGGGAGGGCCAGGCTTTGCTCAGACCTGGGCCCGAGCTTTCACGAGAGGCCCGCTTGGCCTGGGGGCTGGGGGTGATGTGCTCTTCTAGGCCGGGTCAGTTTTTAGCAGNGGGACTGGGGATGATGTGCTCTTCTAGGCCGGATCAGTTTTTAGCAGCTGGACAACACTCTGCTGCTACCCCATGGGGGAGGAGCTGGCCTAAAGCCTGGCTGCGGGCCTGGGCTCTTTCTCAGGCAGGGGGAAGAGGGCCTGCCTGCTTCTTAATTTGAATGAGATTTAGAGGTGGAAAGCAAAGATCTTTTAATCAGCCAGGCTGCTTTGAAACCTGTCAGAGTTTTTCTTTTTTATTTTTGCAAGTTTTGAAAAATTTTGGTTGATGTTCTGGCAAAAATTACATAACTATTGCAGGCTTGGACACTTTAATTTTTTTTTTACTAGAAGATGGGACTTTTAAAAGTTTATCTCTTCTCAGAATGAGA
>VXBB01021694.1:268546-307711 GCA_013399915.1 Illadopsis cleaveri | reverse complement strand
CCTACCCCTAACCCTAACCCTAACCCTAACCCTAACCCTAACCCTAACCCTAACCCTAACCCTAACCCTAACCCTAACCCTAGCCCTAACCCTAACCCCCTAACCAGGCACAATCCCAAGTGAAACCCAGGCCCTTTGCCTGTTTGACCTCAGCTGTTGGGATCAGGTTTGATGTTTTGCATGCCCTACTTTGGTCTTCGAGGTTTTTGTTGTTTTTTTTACCATGCAAATAATAAAATTAAAGAAGTTCACAATGAGAGAATGAAATATTGCATGCAGCAGAGATTAAATGGACCCCTTGGTTTCTCTATTGTCTATTTCCCAAAAGATGTTGGGGGGGTTTTGTGGCCCTTTGACTCTTTGTTATGTTTGGTTTAGTACCATGAGACGTCATGGTCTCACAGGGGACTTCACCTTGCCAGGTCTCTGTTGAAAATACAATACAGCAAAGAGGAAACTGTCTTGGAGTTTTATATTGGATATTGTTTTATTTTTTTTCCCTGGAAGGGGTTATCAAGCATTGGCACAAGCTGCCCGGGGCAGTGGTGGAGTCCCCATCCCTGGAGGGATTTAAAAGCCCTGTAGATGTGGCATTTGGAGACGTGGCTTAGTGGTGAGTGTGGTAGTGCTGGCTTAATTGTTGAACTCGATTATTTGAGAGGTCTTTTCCAAACTAAATGACTCTAGTATATCATTTTAATTTTCATATGCCGATAACCTTGCTGTGAACAGTCTTCTTTTTGGAGATACCATGAACAACAAGGCATCTGTTTATAGGGGTCCTTTAAAAAGTAGATTTATTAGGTACATGTCCAACTGCTTAGAAGCCTAAAGTGGGCTAGAATTGAAGAGTGGAGTGAAACACAATCACAGAATTATTGTCATCAATTAGATGAAACTCACATCCTGAAAATGTTACTGTGGGGAGTCATCAGGTGGTGGCACATTTCCTGCTAGTGATAGAAACAGATCCTTGGTTGAGTCATTTATTCATACCAGAGGCGTGTGTTGGCAGAGTCTGGCAGGTTTTAGAGGAAGTCTGTGAAAAGAACACAAGAAACTCTTACCTGTAAATGTTGGGAAGACCTCTCCCCTCTCATATTTGTGCCCGTGCATGACCCAGAGCCCACTGAGGTGTGCCTTGATCTTCACCTGGAGCACTTACTCACAAAATGTGGTTTAGAGCAAATGGTTGCAAGTTGCTGCTTGAATGTGTCACCCTGAAGGAAAAGACAAAAATCCCTTAATGTATGTTTTTCTCATGTATTCTGGCAGAAGATTGGATGGTAGCACCTGTGTGACTCGACTCTTAGCAGTGTCAAGGTTTGAGAGAAGCTGAGTTTGTACCTTGGAGCTATTTCCTTGTATCTTGATAAACTTTCTCTTCAGTTTTTTTTTCCAAGTAGAAATAGCAAATGTGTATACAGGACCAAATAGTTTAGTAGTTAATAATTCATTCCTGACTAGGGTCATGTCACTTTTTGGTATTTTCAGTCTGGTAATCACAGTCTCAACCCTTATCCTTTTTTACATTTATCACTGCACACAAGCAGCTCATATTCCTGAGCAGTTCGTGTCACGGTAGTTGCCTCTCTTGCAGTGGTTTAAGACCTTTCATTTGTTTGTCAGCTGTTGCCCAAAGTTTTCAAGGAATGATTTTTAGGTAGTAGGCTGTTGTCAGGATGATGTTACTTTGAGAAGGTCATGCTTTTGCCAAGTCCTTGGCTGACTATAAAACGTGCTGGTGTGTGACCTACAGGCACCAAAGAGAGGGAAAATCAGAGACCCTGAGGGATGCTTGGGAGAAGTGCTTGAGGGAACGAGATGTTCCAAAATCTCATTACTGGAGACTGCTCTTTCATATCAGATGTGTTGCTGTCACTCCCTCAGAACAAGCCCCGTGTCAGCCCCAAACCAGTGACCAGCCCTTGCTGGGTCACTGCTCAGGAGGGTCTTCGATGAGGAGATAAAGGCTCCTGGTGATGCCTTAAGTTTTAGCTTTCATGTTTTTCAGATTCTGTGCTGCCCAGGGGTGTGGTTCTGAGCCTCATATTAAGCTCTCTTCACAGAGTAGGCAGACAAACAAATCGTTTTCCTGATGAAGACCAAGGACAACTTTCAGACCCAAAAGCACAAACAGTGGTGGTTGAAGGGAGGAAAAGGAAGGATGGGACCTCACAACCTGAAGCTGGAATTGGACAATTAAAGCCCAATATGCAAATGGACCAAACCTTATAAAAATGTAAGATCTCACGACTCCTCTGTGACCATTTTGAATCCACCTTGGTTGTAGCCCGAGGCCCTGTCCTGCCCAAGGTAGATCCTGGAGGCCTTTCAATAAATATCTCTTTTATTCACTAGCTCTGTCCAGTGTCTGTTTCAGGTCATCCTTTCCACTGGAGACATCTTCCTAGCACAGACATCCCTCACTCCAGTACTGCAGACATGGACAGAATTCTTAAATTTCAAACCTCTGAGTGGTTATTGATGTAACATTGCTGTTTCCTAACTGGGTGGCTTTGAGGCCTTGGGCAGCAAGAGAGTGCCCACGACCCCTGGGAAGCTTCCATCAGAAGTTTTGCAGAGCCCTCTGTGATGAATTATTTTTGAAGTTTGGAAGCAAACTCTAGTGCTTGGAAAAGCTCTTCTTTTTTTCTTTAATGTAGTTATTATAAACCTAAGGTTACACCACTCAGCCTCTACAGCCTTGAGGCCACCCTTTCCACCAAGCAAACACAGACTGTGGTTGTGTAATTGAGTCTAATTGTGCAAGAGATAAATATGTAATGAAAAAGAGTCCTGGATGTTGAGTCCCTAAGGGTTAGGATGAAGGCTTAGGTTAGACATTGAAGGGGTACAATGATTATTTCCTGAAATACACGACATCAAGTTAGGGGGCTGAGCTCCCTACATTTAGCTTCCCCTCTGGTCAGGGCACCAGGTTCTGGGTTGGAGAAGGTGCTTGACTTCTCAAAATTCCTGAGAATTATGCCTGCAAATATTCTCAGGCATAGGAAACATCTTTTAGCAGCTGCTCATTGATTCTGTTGGTCAGTAGCTGAACGATCAGAGTTCCTCGGATTTATGAGGAAATGGGGTGAAGAGCTGTGAGGATCCCTCACTGATTAAATAGGTAGGGCCATATCCCATTTTAAATCCCAGGAATCTGATACATGAGACAGAAGTGAAGGCTGGTTGTGATTTTATTGGGTACTTTTTATTTTCTTTATTTTGGGGGTGTTTTGGAGGGTTTTTTTGTTTTCTCCCATGTCTGGGAGCAAATATTTAGATAGGCACCATGGCAATGACCTGCCCAGCTGTGTGGACAGCACAGGACTCTTCTCTGCCACTTGTTGTTGTAGACATACCTCAGGTTTGAAATACCTGTGAAATTCAGTATTGTTTAGGGGAATGAAGTTCTGTAGATGCCACTTTTTGCAGAACAACTTTCCCAAAGGCTGATATTAAATAATGGACTGGAAGGAAAAGCACAGACATTCTTCTCATGCTGGTTACTTGTATGGCTTTCCTGTGCATTTATTTCCCTCTCTTCAGTTAAAAAATAATAATTTAAAAAGTCATCTCAGATGGCTCAGATTTTTCTTGGCAAAAAAATCACTTTATTTGCCTTGATTTTTAAAAATTTTCTCAGCAGAAAGGGTTTGGAGATGTTTGGAATTTTATAGGAAAGATGCCAGAACAAGGGACCAACTAATGGTGTGTGAACTTTCATAAAACAACATGAAAAAGCAATGCCCAAACTTCTCTCCTCCTGAAAGGTCTGTTACATAATTCATGGTCTCTCTAGGGTTTCTTGCAAAAACAGGATACAGCAAAATCCTTTAAGATATACAAAACTGCTATTTTGGTGCTGAAAATATGGGAAAACTAAGATTATATACTCCATGGTGAATGTCATAGATGGAAAAAAAAGAGATGTATTAAATGCCTGAGCCTCTTTAGGGAGAATATGACAGACTCAAGACAGATGCATGTGAATAAATCTTCTCTTAATGAACGACACTTAGCTCTGCTGGGCTGTATCAAAAATATTGCCACGGTGTCTGTGCAGCTTCAGCAGCAGGAAGCTGAATTGCCAAGGAGGTAATATCCTGAGTCTGATCAGTGTATCATAATCAAACAGACTCTAAGCAAGAAGGATGGAGTGTCTCACAAGCCATATTGGATTAAACAAGCTTGCTAAGTATCTGTAATTTCTGTGTGCTCCAATGACTCTCTTAAAGGGCCAGGCAGGATCAGGGAATGCATTATTTTGGTGGACCAGCACCTCCCTGAGCATTGCCCTGTGCTGAGGAAAGCATCACCACTGTTAATATTCCATGATAGACCTCATTTTCCCAGGGTCTATAACTCACCCATAATAATTTGCTGAAGGTTGAAACTTGGCAGACCGGGAATTATTTTTGGTAACACTGTAATAAGTGTTCTTTAATTAATGTTAAATGAAAATGGAATTCCTAAGAAATTACACACAGCGGTCATGCGACATGCTGAATGAATTCATCGTGATTAATGCTACTAAAACGAAATCAGAAGTGGTAAGTGGGATTTGCCTTTTATTAAAAGGTGTTGCCAGCATCCTTTCACTGATATTTGGCGCCAAATTGCTTTTAAAGAGACAGCAGGAGGAAAGCACCAGCTGTTTAAAAGGGGAAGGAAAGTGAGCTGGCAGATCTTGTGTGAGTGTGTAAGAAGAGCTCAGTCCTCTGGGTCTTGGTTATTCCTGCAGTCTAGAGTAGGAATTCCTCCATGGTAAGCATCTACAGCCTGACTTAGTGCTGGGGACAGTTCTGCTTCATTTCGATCAAAACCTTCATCAATCCCCTCCCAACATCCCCAAGACTTCATGGATAACTGAAATGTGGGGTCTAGGTTATACAGAATTCTATATGAAGATATTGGTGCAAAAATTTCATTTCAGGAATGGAGGCATTTATCTTTCAGGGCATAGCTCTCTCACAAAGTAAAGTGCTGATAATGATCCCCACGTGGTAGTCAGGGAAAGAACAAAGCAGAAAGGAAAACCCTAGACTTGCTATCCCAGGAAGTCAGCCTCACAGAAGGTGAACCTGGTTTTTCTTGTTATTTCCCATGTTTGTGAATGTCCCATCCACACTCTTTACCTTGTGACACCTTTAACTACCACCATTACCTTTCCAAAATTCAGGGACTTTTAAATTACTTTTCCCTGCTCAGAGATATGCATTTATTCATTAATTTTGGTGTTAATTTTGTTAATTTGGACAATGGATCACAAAGAGTTTGATGAATGCTCCTGCAGCTTCTGCATAGGATTGTCTGGGCTACCAGATTTCCCTTTAATTAAAGGTTTAGTGAGACTCTGCTGGGCAGAACCGACATGGAGGGAAGAGAGCACCTGGGAAACAGCGAAATTCATTAGCAGGGAATATGGGAATAGATTCTGCCCAGCCCCCAAATACTCTCTTGTGTCTACCTACAAGGAATCAGCAGCCCCTGATGGGGATGTCTGAGCAGCAAGGAGACCCTGTGAGATGGACCATGGCTTCAGTGAGGTAATCACATGAGTCATCTGCTCCATCAAATGACTCCACCAGTGTCACAGTCTATCCCAGACAGAATCTCACACAGAGAGGCCATAAATCCCCTGAACTGCTCGTCACAGTGAGCAGCTTGGCAGATGCAGTTTGCTAAAGAGCTGTCTTGGAAAAAAAAACCCACCATGCAATTCACAGAGTGAAATATTTGAATTTGGTTGAATTTACTTGGAAAAAAATCCAGCTTTGTGAATAAGAAATCAGAAAAAAAATATTATTGAAATAATCTGCATTTCAAGAGATAAAAAGTTAGTTTGACAAACAAATCATATATGAACATGCATTTCCTAGGAAACTTCTCACCAGCCAGAATACTGTTGCTCAGATAAATGGTGGAACTTATTCCTAAATTGAGTGTTACCTTAGGAGAAATACGGATGACATTATTCTTATTCCTCCTGGTTTGTTTTCTGCAAACCTCAATATTTACCTAATTATTGATTTCTCTATATTTTTTGCCAATTTGTGCTCTACAGTCTGTTATTTTGATGGTGAACTAACACTTTATTACATGGTGACCTAGCAACATAGAAAATATAGATTAAAACATGCATACATCATAATTGCTAAAATAAAAAAAAAAATAGAAAGAACTCAAAATAGCTGCTTCAGTAGCCTCTAGGCAAGATAATTTCTTTAGAAAAAGAGCCAATTTATTAAGATTTTTGGAATTATTCTGCTAATGCAATGGAAGAAAACCAGACTTCAGCAGATGGCTTTTGGGTCCCACATGTGCACCTCTGTCCAACAATCTGTTTACAGTTCAGGTTTATTTTCTTAGTGATCATTTATTTGGACGGGGATAACAGCATTGCTTTCCCCAAAGAATGAGTGATTTGCTCTGTGGGGTGAAGGAGAAGACAGAATAATTTTGGCCACATAATGTTAATTTTGACGTGCACAGAACTGCACGTTCTCTGAATTTTGTGAAAAGCTGTAGAGAGTTTGTAGAAAAAGTAAAGGTAATACATCGTTCTGCACAATGTATTCTGTAAAAAGATGATTCAGAAAATCTCTACAAAACCATCAAAATGGTCAAATAGAGTCAGACCAGAGGTTTTTCCACTTTTCATTTCCCCCTTGCTGACAACGACTTGTAGGACCAGCCTGAAGAGTTTAGGACTACAAAAATTACACAGGACTAAAGTTGTAGGCATCCAAATTTTATTAGCAAGAGGCAATACCAAAGGAGAGTACCTAAACTGACAGTGAATGGTTTATGCCTTGCATGTCTTCAATAGCACATGGTTAAAAAATAATAGTAATGCCTCAAAGAAAAGAGAAAAAACAATTCTACACCCATGTAGAGAAAGTCTGTCAGAGATCCCAGCCTGCCTTGCACACAACCACAATTAGTGGGGAATGACATGGAAAATCTTTCTTCTGAAAAATCCAACCACATTTCATTTCCAGTGTCATCCATCACACCACCACAATTTTGTACCTAAAGTTGTATGTTGTTGTTGGACTTGATGATCTCAGAGACACTTTCCAACCTAATTGATTCTGTGATTCTGAGATTCTGTAATTCTTTGATTCCCTGCATGGTGTGGAAATGGAAATGAGACATCATATATTCCATGAATGGATGAATGAGAAGTAAATAAAGACTAGCATCCCATTTTAGCTTAAAAAAAGAGTTTATACCAGAATGCGTTAGTTTTCCTTTACTCTAAGAGTATCCTACATGCTCAGAGAAATGACATATTTAATAAAAATTAACTCAGTTCCTTGACAGTACTTGAGTTTATTTCACTATAGAAGTTTGCAAGAAAAGGCAAAGAAAAAAAAAGAAAAAAAACCCCAAACAACCCAGGCCTTCATGTCTCAATATTAATCATTGGAAGTTGAGAGAAAGTTTGTGTCTGAGAAATGTGGGACAAGATCACACCTTAAGAAAGCCCCAAGTCCTTTGCAACGTGCACAGAGATGCATTACACAATAAAAGATGTTTTCCTGCTGAGTGGAATGGCTCAGGGGTACAGATCTGACCCAGGGTGGGGTTCCCAAAGAGCAAGATTGGAAAAGATTGGGCTGGCTGGTTACCCAAGGGGCTCTGCACAAAGCAGGAGAATGCAATCTGAAGGCTGAACACAGCTGGAAAAGATACAACAATTTAAACTCATCAGGGTGGAAAATAATTACACACTGACAGGTCTCCAGGGCAAAGAAAGACAGAGCGAGAGAGAGAGAAACAAGACCTTTATTAACTCTTCATGGTTTCAATAATCAATCAGTTGTTATTTAATTGAACAGTGGGTGTAGACACCTTCATGGTGTTTACATTCACAAGAACGGCACTTGTTCCAACAAAAGTTTGGACAACATTCTTGGGCACAGGGTGGGATTTTTAGGGTGTGCTGTACAGAGATAGGACCTGGATTTGCTGATCCTGATGCGTCCCACCCAACTCAGCACATTCTGTGATTGTGTGATATCAAACCATAATATTTTCCAGTGGGATGGCTTCAGGCTGGGCAGTTTTAGAGTAGATATTTGGGAAATATTCTTCCCTGTGAGGGTGGTGAGGCCCTGGCACAGGCTGTCCAGAGAAATTGTAGATTCCGCACTCCTGGAATTGTTCAAGGCTAAGCTGATGGGGCTTGGAGCAATCTGGGATAGTGGAAGGGAGTGGAACAAGATGATCTTGAAGGTGCCTTCCAACACACATCACTCTGTGATCCTATTTAATTCATTGTGATGGATGAGATAGAGGTGTTCAATGGATGACATAAGGAATTAAAACATGACGTTTTGGGAAAAAAATGCCAGCTTCACAGTGCTACAAATTTTAAAAGCTACTTGGACTTGGGTAGATCTTTAAAGCTAATTTCCAGGTGTGGTGTAGAAGAATTTGAGCAGAGGGAACAAGGAAAAGCAAAGTGAGCACAGTGTGAATCAGGTTATTTGTGAACTTATTACAAATGAGAAAATTCAGCTGTTTGTTTCCTATGGGCTAAATTATTGTTAAATTTGAGAGTATCAGCACAGGTTGTAGAAGACTTTAAAATCTGAAGACAACACTCAGAGTGGTCAGTTGATAAAATCCCTGCATCAGTGAGGAAGATGCATGAAAATGAGACCTCAGCTCCTCACAGCGACAAGTTTCTGGATCTTAGATTAATGTAATTTTATTTTTTAATAATGATGCTAGGAACAGCAATATTTAGTGAAACTAGATGAAAACCTACTTCAGGGCAGAGTGAAGCACGTTGCCATTAATCTTATTTTTCAGGGCTGGTGCCAGAAACTCTGAATTCCATGAGCACCACACCGAGGGTTATCTGATTGTCCTCCTCAGCACACGGCGTGCTGTAGCCTATAGCAAGCAAATTAAATGTAATCATATCACTGCACTGAAATTACACTCCTTTTCCATATGGGGCCTGTGGGCAATAATCATGTTGTTATCCAGTTATCTGTTTCCCTCTAGGAAGTTTTCAGACTAACTAGCCAGAACAAATTCAAAGGCTCTGTCATAATTTCAGGAATTGCATTGCCAGAGGGTTTCTAACACCTCTGGTATTTCTGTTTTTCCTGCCAGGGAAGGAGGGGCTTCAAGAATGGGTCGGTTCTTTTTTTTTTTTTAATCCCATGCCATATTTTCTTGTATTCCATTCTCAAGGTGGAGAAACATAAAGCTGCAGTGTTTTGCCCATACCCATGGCCATGCTAACAAATGTGTTTTCCCCAAAATGCTGATATTATACAAGGTTGAATGACACCACGTTGCTGCTTCCAGTTCATTCCTCCCTGACAAGGGCAAGATTGTAGGGCGAGTAATTTGTCAGAGATACTGAAAACTGCTTGGGAGCAACAATAATTGTGAACAGAGTGAGTGGGCTCACTGTTCTGATTCATACATTTTGGAAAACAGCCTAAAAAAATATCCATTTTAAAGAAAAAAAAAAGGCCCAAACCCAGAACCTGGGGCATTTGCTAGGGCCAGACATTAGTTCCATTTAGACCCTAAACCATCCCACGCTTAATTGTAGGTCTGCTGCTTTAGCTTGTAGGAGTAGTGAAAGCATGTAATTCGATCTAATCAGATGGGCAGAGGAACCAGAGCTCTGTGCCAAGACGGTCCCTGGAACAAAAGGACAAATGTGGCTGCAGGAAAGTAGTTTTACAGCCCCGCAGGAAACTCTTGCAGGGCTACTAGGTCTACACAGAAAGATCCAAAAACACCTGAGAAACTGCTGGAGTTGAAGCTCTTCTTGTCTTGTCCATGTGAAGATGAACAAATGCGGCTTATAGAGATTCTCAGTGGTGTTTTAGATGTTATGCATCTACTTTTTTTAAAAATAAGTAACCTTTCTTTTTTTCTTTTCCCCCTCCAATCTAGTTTAACCACTTACTATTACAGAAAATAAACATCAAGTGAATGGATGGGAATAATGGGGGCTGTCCTCTAGAATTTTTTCAGCCACCTTAGTGAGGTTGCAGCAGTGCAGTCCTGCTGTCACATTGGATTTCTCATGTTTGCATTGAAAACTTTCAAAGAGAGTTGAGAAAAAAAAGTGTTTTCTCTAACCCTGAGAGGAATGTGGACAAAAGAGAAACAATAATTAGCCGAAACTTCAGTGAAATAATGCAATTTGGGGGAAAAAAAAAAAAAAAAAAAGAAAAAAAAAAAAAAAAGGCGCTGTTTGGCTTTGAGATGTGAGATTAAAAAGCAAACAAGCAAAGCCCACAAATGTGCTTAATTCATAATGAAATCTGCTGACCAGGAATCAGGAAAATGTGAGAAAAGCAAGTACAGGTCATTAAATTCTCATGTTTCTTTTAGTGTAAAGATAAATTAGTTTTTTGTTTGTCTGTTACTATTCACCAATCAATCTATTTGCAGATGCCCCACTCATAGGTGCCTCATTGGAGCAGAAAAACAAACCAGAGTTCAGCGAGTGACTAGAACAGAAAATCCCTTCAGATGGGAGCGAGCTCTGCTGGATGGCAAAGTCTGGCTTGGCCAGAATCCCAGTCCTTTCAGCAGGAACCCCACAGGAGCTCAGCCTCAGCAGCTCTGGGATGCTGTCCCCAACCTCTGAGGGATGGGGACTGTCATATCCTGGCAGCAGAGGGATTTCCTCTACATCCCTTCCTTTCTCTTTTCAGTGTGGCCTCGTTGGAACAATTACAACATGGCCTGTAAATTACAGCATCACAAAACCTGACACTGGAATTATGTTGGGATAGGAAGTGTGAACAGATGAAGTGGAGCATTAAAAAAGAGAACAATCTGATCTGCCAAAGTGCAATGGCAAATCCTGTGTTTAGGGACAATGGGCATATTATAGATGTGCTACACGTTTGTTTGAGTGTGCATGGTTTGTATAAACATTTAAATAGAAGTTCTGCCTTTGTCTGTGTGACACTTTTGTTTCTTGCACCCTAAAAAGAGGCCATTAAACAAGGCAGAAATTAAAGGGAAAAACCATGACTCTGATTGTGATATAATTCAGCAGGCAGTTAATTGGTAATTAAAGTCTGGGTTTGCCTTAGTTGGAGCTACGACTGTATCATTGTTATTTCTTAATGATGATCAAATAATAGGTATTAGACCAACACTTAAGGAAGTGGCAAGATTTTCAACAGTACTGAGCACCCTTTGAGACAAACACAAAATAGAACCTTTACATTCTCATATTTCAACTTCTTTTTTCATTTCATTTTGGCAGAAAACATGCTCAAATGAAAATGCTTTATTATGAAAACAATGATCTTACATAATATATATATACATATACGTATATATGTGTGTGTGTATGCATGTGTGTGTGTATATGCCCACATAAAAGCATATTTTTCTCATCAAAATAGTATCTCTGGACAACAAGTGTCTACTGGGTTTTATAACTGAGCCCCTGCATTTATTTCCCTGTGACTTTGCTATCCACCAGTGCCATAGGTCCTTGCTAAACTGTGTGGTCTTTCCATACAGCTGAACCACCACAGCACCTCATTAAAAATTATTTAATTTTTAATTTTTATTTTTCTCTTCCAATTTTTTTGGCCTGGTCTTACTATGCTGTCAATTCAGAAATCTTGCAGATTGTCCTAAAAAACCCCGAACCACAGTAATATTATTTATTTGCCCAGGTTATCCATGCTGTCATTTCAACTTAGTTCACTTAAATTGGTGATAAACAGTCATAGTCCTTTGGGTGGTAAATACCAGGATTAAGTAGGCAGGAGCATCAATGGGGGAGGAAGAGGTGCTTGGACATGTGTGGTGATTTCCAGACATGCTGTGTGCTGTTAAACCATGCTGTGGTTTAACCTTGGACACTCAAGGCTATTTAATTCCTGGATTTCGTGTCCTCTGAGTTCCACTTTTGTTCAGCTTTGTCATTTTGGCAAGGAAAACATTGCTCTGTGAGGGTGCTGCCCACTGGCTGGGGAAATATTTACACTTTTATAATTTACAATTTACATTTATATTTACAGTTTACATTTTATTTTACAACTAAGCTGCTGATAGTAAAGGCATCTTTACATTTAAAGAAGTGCAAGTGTGTGACTACTCACCAGGATAAAAACCTGTTACTGCAGAAGCATCACCCTGGCTTTTATTGATGTTTTTATTGCTCTCTGCAGAAATATTTTTCCTTTCCAAATAATAAACAGGAAACATTTGCTTGTTTAGCTTTTATTCTGACTAAGAGATAGACAGAGTAACATTTTAGTCAGGTAAACAGGAGAGATGGGGGTGATAGCCACAGGTTACAGAGAGTGTCACCAGAATGGAGCCAGAGGAAAAACAAACATAGCTGGTGCCTGCTCGAAGAGGTATTTGTGCTGCAGCTAACGTGACATGACATGCTGGCAGTGCCATTCTGGGCTGGAAACTCTCCTTTTTCCTGAAAGTGTTTTCTCCTATAACATGTTCACAACAGCACCAGTTAAAAAAAAATGTTCCCGTGCTGGGTTTGAACCTTTCTGGGCTGAAGTCCTCTTCTGGAGCTGGTTCAAGCAAAACCTCCCTGCTTCTGTGCTTCTGCAGACTGCCTGAACACCCAGAACCTGTTCTTTTAAAAACACTGGACTTGCTAGATAAAATGTTGGTGCACAGTCAGCTTCTTGTTGCAGAGGCACTGGGAAACACAGAGCTGCACGTGCATGGAGAGGAAGAGGGTCAGACCTTTGGTCAGGACCAATGTCAGTGTCAGAGTGGATGGGATAATGCTGCACATGGGGCAGATTGGAGAAATTTGATAACCCCATTGGAAAAACAGGCTCCTACTGTGCTTTTACCCTTTAATTTCAGCAGTGCAGCAGCGCCAGGTAGTCAAGAATAGAAATGTTGTGTAGCACCAAAAGTGTGAATACAGCTGGAATGTGGGTTCTTGAAAAAAAAAGAGTTGTGCTTCAGACCCCAGTTTGGTTTGGTGTATGTGATGCACAGCTGGTGTCTGTTCATTTCAGAGCACCAAATTCCCTGGCATTTTGTCTTTGGCTGCTCTTTTTATTGTTTGTTGTAATGATGAGGAAATGGGTTGTCTCAGAGCAAAGGAAGGCTATGTGTACACGAAATGTACCAAATGTACACAAAAATGTCAATTATCATGTTGTGCACCGAAGCAACCCCACTACAGATACATTTTTAAAAGTTCAGGTAATTTCTCCGTATTTCTTCATGTTAGCTAGCAGCTGATATCCCTGGCTTCTGTGTAAATGGAAGTAAAATCTCTTCTGCTGAATCAAAACTTGCTGATGTTTCAGTGACAGAACCCACACTGGGTGTTCACTGACCTGGTTTTCTTACATAAAAACAAGGGAATGAATCAGTAAGTGTCCAAGGTGTGATATTTCTGCTTGGGCTGACACAGCTTGGAAGTGCTTTAAAGAATATAACAGAGCACTATCCTTGCCATTTCCTGGACATTATTCAGGGGAAATTTTTTTGCTAAGTAACATTAAATTTATGAAATCACAATAATTCTGAAGCAAGAATTTTATTTCCTCATAATTCTATGCTGATGTGACACAGAGGTCTTTTTGAGTTTATATTAAAGTGGAATACAGTTCTATTTTTTTTTCAAATGGTGCTGACATAGAAGATGGGTATAATCAACCACAGTTAATAACTGAACTAAAAATTTAATGTAAATTTTAAACATTGATTAATATATTATTTGAAATGTGTATGGTTGTCACTTTGCTGTTTCCAACTGGGGACTCTAAAAAAAGTAGATGAACAGGTTTAATTAAACAATGCAAGGTGGATGTAATTTTTCATTGCTTCAGATAAGGACAAGCAAGAGATTTCAGATGGTTCTCAGACTTAAAAAAAATTGTATTTTTCAAAAAATGAATAAATATAAAAGACATTTTAAAGCCAATTATCTTACCTTATTTGAAAATCACTGTCTCAGTGTTCCCAGGTGTAAAATGGGCTCAAGATGCATCAACCACAGCTTGCCCAGAGGAGTTGTGGCTGCCCCTGGATCCCTGAAAGTGTCCAAAGCCAGGTTGGATGTAGCTTGAAGCAACCTGGGATGGTGGAAAGTGTCCCTGATTGTGGCAGGGGGTTGGAACTGGATGATCACTGGTTTGACCTGACGGTCTTGTCTTTTCACACATTAGAATAAACTTTCCTTTTGCAGAAATGGGCAGAATTATTAAAATTTTAGTATTGACTATGAAATGCCTGATAATTCTTCTGGGCAGGAAGAACAGGTGCCTTTCCACATCTGTCAAAATATTTTCTGAAGGAACAAACATGTGCTAGGGTTTGTATGTGCTGTTTGAGAAAGCATGGACACACTTTTGAGAGAGCGCCAGGGCTCTGTATATGCATGAGTCCTTTGCCAGGTTGTTTACCAAATTACAGCAACAGATGCTGTAAACAGATATACATTTTCCAGAGCAGGAAAAAGAAACCCAGATGGAAATCAAGATTTCACCAGAATACTGTAATTTTAACAAGTTGAATGGATGTCCAGAGCCTGACAAGCATTAGGACTTCATTTTTACAAAGCTTTTAAGCACAGGGCTTAATTATAAACACATGCTTATGAATGTCACTGACCAGCAAAGCCCTCGCACAAAAGATTAACTTCACAATAATATAATGGCTTCACAACAGCAATTTCTGGTGCACTTCCACTTGGAAATCTGCTAATAACTAATGTTAAAATAAATAACACAAAGGAAACATGTACGACTTTGCCTTTCCGTGGTAAAGAGAGCCATAAAATAGGAGAGGTCATGTGGTAAGTGTGATTTACCTGAACTTTAAGTACTTTGAAAATGAAACACCAGGAACAGCATAATCAGTCAGGAGAGCAATTAGGGACTCCATTACCACTCAAGAGGGGCAACTGAGACCGTAATCACTTGCCTGAGGAAATGGTTTTCACATACATTCTGAATTCAGCAGGTTTTCTCTGCATATCAGCAGTGCGTGAGCAAGGGAGTGTCATAAGCTCCTGACAGAGTAAGAAAAATGCACGGGGAATGGAGCTGTTGTTTAGGGGATCTGTCTGTTGAAATTTATTCCTTCTGCTGCATATCTGGAAGTAGTTGCTAAAAATGTGTAAAAGCCTGGGCTTGCTGAAGGTCTGTGGGACGAGTCAGCTGCTGACAAGGTTTGTGGAGCAGCAGAGCAGGGACACCAGGGAACATCTAACTCTGTTGTGCAGCAGGAATCACCACAATGAGCAAGAACAAGGCCTAGATAGGTCTTTCAGAGGAATCCATCTGTTTCAAAATGATAAAACCAATAGCTGATGGGAATTGTCCAGATATCCAAATTTTAGGACAGGTTTCATGAGACTGAAGGCAATGGTGACTTGCAGCTGATGGTTTCACTCTGTGTTTCTGTTTACAGAGATGAATATCAGGGAGAAATTCAGACATGACACAGTGATGCAATACTTTTAATAAGGAACAGCAAAAGTACTGTGAAAGTATTGGAAAAGGGTCTGTAGCAGGAAAATAGGCAAACATGAATGCATCCAAAGAGAGTAAATGGTGAATGAATAGTGAATAGTATATTCAGCCAAGGAGGTTCCAACACATGCTTTTTCCTACTCTTTTTTTTCATCTTGTTAAGGTGAATGAAAGATTTTAATGGCCATGAAAAGCCAATTAGTGACTCCACTCTAGTATGATGAAATATACTCTATACTATAGAGGATTTGTATGTTAAATAGAGAGAACAACTACAGCTCCACAATTACCTAAGCAAGTCCTCCTTTTTGCTCAGACTTTTTTCTTTCAGTGTGTGTTTTGTGCATCCATCAAGAGCACTCAGACCTCTAGAAGCCCTACCGCTCTGACAGGGCTGCTGGACATCTGGAAATCTGTGTGTGCCAAGTTCTTGAGCATCTCTGTGCACCACAGCTCATGCACAGCAAATCTGGAACATCCAGGAAGCTTCTCCTCAGGTCCCACGTGCCCAACAGCTGTTCCCACATCAGTGCCTTCCTGGCAACATCCTGGAAGTCTCTTGGAGAAACAGGACAAAGCTGCAGCTCCTTCACTACAGCTGGAGTGTAAGAAACTCATTTTGCCTGTGTGTAAGAAAAGTGCAGTTTGCAGGAGAGTTATTTAATCAGATTATTTCTATATCTGGGCAATTGTGGTTGGAGGAGATTGGAAAGGCAAACTGGAGCTGCATGTGTAGAAATTCTGACTGTGAGTCCTAATTTAATGGTCCAACTCACCACAGGCTCAGCTTCAGGCTCACGCATGATTTTCATGCTGAAGGTAAACATTCATCAGGGCATTCAGCAGCAGGCAGGATCAGGCTAATAAGACTAATCACATCTGCATGGAAAAATTAAAAACTTGGGAGCAGATCTGCCATTAATTGCTCCCTGAGAAATACACTCCAGCCTTTTTGGGGTTGGTCATAACTGATGAATTTTAGCTGTGTTGCTTGTTTGGTTTTTTTTTCCACAACATTTTCCAAGTGCATTCATAATCTCCCAAAACACAAATTTTGTTCTATGATGAAAGGTAAATTCCTTTACCTCCACATTCTCCACGTGCAGTGTTTGTTTAGCAGTCTTCTCTTGGAAAAGGGGAGAAGAGCAATGCATGCTCAGTAGTGATCTGTATCTGCAGGGAAATACAGTTCTGTTGTAAGTGCAATACAATAGAATTCAAATTTAACACTTAGGTTAATAATTAAGGCAGTGGGAGGAGTGTTTGCTTTATCACCAGCCTTGATCTCCCATAAAACAAGCTTCTTCATGGTGCTCCTCCTGCCTGGAATAGATTTTATCCCTGAAATGGCAAAAGCCTTTTTTTTCTGTCCTTTCATCATGGATCAGGTCGGCCAAAAGGTCCAGTTCTAATGTGCACACATGCTTGTTAGTTCAATGTACTTATTCTTTTAATAGACTCCTTGGGTAACTTTTTCCTTTTGTGTTTAGCATGATCTTACTGTATCACTTTTCAACCCTGGCTCTCAGCAGATTCAGTGCTCTGCAGCCTGAAGTGTCAGATTGTGGGTGGTCCATTTCATCTGAGGCATTTTGAGCCAAATGTGAATAGAAAACAGCTTTTGTTCTGCAATTTTGGACTTTACCCCTAAATACCTACCAGACTGTAATCATCCACACATCACCCACTGCCAATAAATAACCTATTTTATTATCCAAGTCCCTAGATGGAGAAGAACATTTTTTGCTGAATTCAGCTAAAGGCAGCAATATACTGGCTTGTCTTTCTTTTCCTGCATTTCAAAAAGAGTCAGGTATTTTATCAGAGTGGCAGCAGCATGATCATTTATTTTGTTATACAGGGACATCAATAACAAAATCAAAACCATAAAGTGGAGTTTAAATGTTTCAGTGTTATATAGCTGTATAAAATAAAGCAGAATCTGGCCAACAGGGCTTTTCACATCTCTGGGGTCAGAATGTGTGTGCGGCTAGAGGCTGGGAAAGCACAGAGCTTGATAGCCATGATAATATAATTTTACAGAAGCACTGAGAAATCGTAGTGAAATCCTAAGGTGCTTAAAATAGAAATGCTCTGCAGCTCTCTGAAAGCTCATAATCGAGGTGTCAAGTAAAGTCAAACAGGTGGATGAAGGAGGCAAACAGTGCAGGGAAAGCTGGCAGATGAATTCATGCTGCAACACACAGAATTTAACAGAAAAGCAGATGCTTGAGCCAGCTATTCTCCAAATCTGAGTTCAACAGGAGCGGTACACAACCACCCCAGCTGAGCTGAGCTTCAGGAAAGAATTTAAGCATTTAAAATCTTCAAGTTTTCTTCCTCCCCTGTTCAAATGTTTGAGAATTGCATGTTTTCCTGTCCTCTCAAGTTATCCCTCGAGGATGCTGACAGGGCAGTGTGCAGTAGCTTGGCCACACAGCTTCAACAGCTCCTGATTTGAAAGGGTTCGAGTGGATTCAGGCAAAAGTTTTCAGCCCCAAGGGGCTTTTCTATTATTTTTATGATGCATCACAGTTTTACTTGTGATGCTGTTCTCCCTCACAGAATCTCACTGCTCCGATTTGTGGTTCTCAGGAGAGTCCTTACAGCACAGATGAAGGGCACGGGGTTAAATGTCATTTTACTAGGCAACCTGCTTTGTATCATTTTCCTTTCTTTTTCTTTTTTCATGGATCAAGAATGCATTTTTGGCATGTTGTACACAAACAACTGCTGCTGTGGGTGGAAGCCTATCTGGTAGTTGGAGCAATGAATTGTGACTCACTGAGTGATTGAGTCAGCCTCGGGATTCCTGGTTGAGCACTTTCTATTGATTTATTGTGTGGCTACAGACAACCAGCTCTATCTTTCTGTCTGCTCTATTCTCTCTGTTGCTACTTTTGCGTGGGGATAATTATATCACACAAGCCTTTTCCCCTGTCTCTTGTTAAAAAGGGTCTTTTAGATCAGGTGAGAGGCTTGGATGGGAGTTTCCATGACCTAGGACTGCCTTGCCCCTGGCCAGGGCAGGGGATCCTTTGCAAGGATGGGAGCAGGGTGTTCATTGTAAGCCAGGACTGTGATCCATCCACTGAGAATTTATGGCAGGTCCTGGCTGCAGGTTATTCCAGCCACACTGGAAGGGCAACAAACTTTACATTCACTTCTGGAAGTTGTCCAAAGTGACCTGGCTCTAGTGGAAAGTTGGTGTGGCCATGTGTGTTTTCAGCTCTCTGTCTGGGTTGGGATTTGCATCTCGTTTTCTGTGCCTCTCTTGGTGTCCCAGTTTTATGCTGCACCATCTGGGATCACTCTGCAAGTTATCCCAAATGCCACTGAGCAGAAAGGCATGGGAGTGTCCCATGGGGCCTCATGAATATTAATATCATCAAGAATTTATTGGAAAGCTCCTGAATTTCACTAGAGCTCTAAGTGAAACTGTGCCCAGTTTTGAGCTTGTGTAGACCAAGAAATATTTCTGTATTCTGTTCAGTCTCAATTTAATGCAAAACACAGTGCAGGGCTTGCCCAGAAACACCTCCTGGTACCTAGCAAAGGAAGAAATTTCTGGATGTCATATTCTCCCCAAATCAATTGATTACATAGGTATAGATTTGGATTTAAACGCCTGTGTTTTGTGTAGATTATGTGTAAATTTAGATTTTGTGATTCCCATTTTGGAGTTGTCCAAAGCCCAGCTCTCCAGTGCTCCCAGCTAGATGCATTTGAACCTTGAAAGTAAAACTCAGTCACAGATTCTTGGTACTGTTCTGAAAGGCTCAGACTGCACAACTTCTCTTAGAAAATTTCATCTTCCTTCTGTTTAACGTTACTCATTTTAGCTCACATTTAACTAAAACCTTTGTAAATGTGTTAAGCTTATATTATCTCATTAATAATAAATGCTTAATGTCACAACATATCCTGTACCCTGCACTGAGGGACAGTATCCCTGATATCTCTCTGTTCCAGGCCACTAAACACTGTTGCTGTAAGTGATAAGCAGAAAGCAAATTTCATGGAAAGGTCATCAAATGCAGTTATAATACATTATGTATGATGTGACAATCCTGGAGTGCCACAAAATCCCAATTACACCCCAGTTTTGACACCCTTGAGTATTCAAAAATCTTGAATTAGGTGGGAAAAAATCATGGGTGATTTAAAACTTTTGAGGTTTTTAGAAAGCTCTATATGTTGGGTTCTCTTACTTTGCCTTGTTTTCAGAACTTATTGCAAGTGTTTCACAGTGCTGAGTTTCCTGCCAGGGGCCAGTATCAAAGCTTACTTTTAGAATGAAGGTTAAAAATGGAAATTGCCTGAGTTATTCTTGAGGAAACTCCTGATCACAGAAAGCTGAGACTGTCACAAGGGTTCTGGTGGGCAATGGCTGATGATGGATCATCATAATGGCATCAGCAGCAGAGAATACCTCTCTGCACTCAGCATTTTTTTTCCCAATTTACAAAGAACAATGAGTGTTGGAGAGAGGAGCAGAGCTGACGCTGTTCCTTGCAGATATTCAAGAAAAGGGGAGGAGAAGGCTCAGGAACCCTCAGCCTCCCTTTTATTCTCCTTCTCTGCATCTGGTCAGGAGGACGGACCTTTTTCCTCACCTCTCTCTCCTGCAGGCAGTGGGGATGTGGCTCCAACCTGGACAAAAGCCAACTTGTCACCACAGCTTCTGCTCCAAAGTGGGGTCAGAAAGGTGACTTCCACTTCTAACAATGGCTGAAACAAGGCCCTGATTATTTTCTTCCGAAGTCCCAATTATATCTCTGTCTCTAAGACCAGGCAAATAAAGTTAATTTCCACTAAAAGTTGTGGCCAAATCCATCTCCAGAATTTTGGCATCCGACTTAGAAGTGTCCACAGGGCAACATAAAGATGAAAAGAAGTAACTGATCATCCACACAGAGGTTCTTCCCTTTGGTCTGTGCTACCCACCCACCCATCCCACTCACCAAATAAGTCTTCACCAAAACTGACCAAGATTAAAAACCCTCTCTATGATAAACACAAAAAAATAGCACCTGTGATAGAAGCCCAAGAGTGATACGAGGGACAAAGTCAAAATGCTCATCAGAACGAGTTCTGTGTGGACTGTGTGAGTTGGAAACATTAAGGGCTAATCCCCCAAAATCCGGTCACTCGCAGCAGTTAATGACCTGCTAGTCTGCGAACCATCAGGAGAGGAAGCCGGCAGCAGTTAACACTTTGAGAGCTCGCTCCTTGCTAACAATGGTAATGAACCATATCCTGGGCTTGTTACCCAGCCTGGTGCAGGAGAAACACCGTAAGTGTCAGAATGACAGTGAATAATTGAAATATCAAGGCGGAGAGGTGAGAAGAATTACGGATGGGATCCAGGAATGGAAGTGGAGCTTTACAAATTCAGGGTATGAGCAGAATAGCACAGGAGTGACCCAGAGTGCTTAAAACTGGGGACAGGACATTCCCTCCTGCAGGGAGAGAGAAGGAAGAAGGAAAAGGGAATGTAAATAAGTGCTGGCCGTCATTTTGTGGGCTCACTCTTTGCTTGTTCTCCTGGCTGTCAGACCAAAAGACCTTACAAAACCCTGGTGCCTCAGAAAGCTCCGAATTTCCCAGGAAAAGCTGATCAGGAACCTTTATTCCTCTGAGTATCCATCCAGTGGCTCACATTTCTCTACTTCCCAACTGATAGGAGCCTCTACAGGTTACCTCCCCCCAAAAAAGAGGTGTGCAGGAATTTCCTGTGCCTAGTCGTGACCCCAAGGCTGTGCTCTAGGCAGCTCTTGCCTTTACAGAATTATTCATTCAGAGCTATTCTTATAGCTCTTATGTATTCCAATATTTCTGGGAAGAAATCCATGTGCATCATTCGGTTAATCCTGCAAACATATTAAAATCAACTTCTAGGTTTTCTCAACATTTGAAAGGAAGATCCTCTGTCATGGCAAGTGCCTTCTTTTCAAAACAAAAAAGTACATCAGATTTTCACCTGATTACTCTGCTTTCAGCCTCAATTATTTATTTTTTTTCATGGAAGAAGCCATGGGATGCAAGGGCAATATCAAGGGATACCTTTGGGGTGTCTCTGGCTGCCTGTGAAGTTTCAAGGATATTTGTGTGGAGATTTTTGGTATTCTTTATGTAGTGACCTGACCTCTCACTGCCCATATTTGTGAGACTGCAAACTGAACACTTTAATAGATCTTAAAAATAGGTTTCTCTGATGACTAAAGTAGGACCTTGAATGCCCTTGATTAATGGTATAGATGGTTGTTTTGTGCCTGGGACACTTTTCTTTCTCCTTCTGTCAGATACCAGTCTCTGTGCAGAAAATTCTTCTCACTATTCCGTGTGAGATCAATTCTATTAACTGGCACACGGGCAGGGGCAGCAGAGGAGACAGGGATCTGTTCTGGAGTTGGGACAGAGTCCAATCTGGGTTCATATAAGTTTCTTCTATACCAAAGCTTCAGAAATTAGGAGTGGTGATTTATGAGCTTTTGACAAATTTCCATCTGCTCTCATTCCATGTAGTTTTTTTTCCCCCTTGGAGTTCAAAGGCTGTCTGCTGCAGAGCTGCACTGCCCTGGTGATATATGGCTGTCTCTGAGGCTGTCAGAGTTCTAATTTTAACAGTGACACAGCTCTGTGCCTGAATTCAAGAACTACCCGAAGAGCTCCAGTGAGCAGGAAACCTCCTCTGCTCAAACCCAGCCAGCCCAGCAGGGTCTGAACCCTCATTTGTGCAAATAAACCTAACAACCTTCAGAAAAAGCTGGACTAGGAATGTTGTTGGGGGGTGGAGGGCAATTAGTGATGATGTAATTTTGCATCATTTCTTTCCTGACTCCTACATTCTGCTGCAGAAGTTATTTCTTCTTCTTCTTCCTTTTTTTTTTTTTAATTTTTTTAATTTTTTTTTTAAACTGTGTGTAGCTATCAGCATTTAGAAAAGAACAAACCATGGGGTTTTTTTTCCCCCCAACTCTGCATTTTTGAGCTTTGTGTAAATACAAATGCCTCAACTTTTCATTCTTTTATTGTGGAAAGTTACAAATTCAGGCATGGAAAAAAAAGGAACAGTACTGAGTAAAGGGTTACACATTTATTGGCTGAACATTCATTATAGTAGGGATTACATAACTCAAACACTACACATAAAAAGAAGTAATAGATGCTAAAAATCCAATAAAAGGACATGTTATTCAAGTCATTCTATTAACACTAAGTTCAGTTCCTCCCTCAGTTACAAACGCACAAATCTCAATGTGGCAAAAAGAGGCAATGATAGGACAAATTCATCACATTTTGTCATTACCCTCAGTTTCACATCTCTCTAACTTTAAAAAAGCCCACCCTGTATTCCAATATTTCTGGGAAGAAATCCATGTGCATCATTCGGTTAATCCTGCAAACATATTAAAATCAACTTCTAGGTTTTCTCAACATTTGAAAGGAAGATCCTCTGTCATGGCAAGTGCCTTCTTTTCAAAACAAAAATGTGCATCAGGTATTTTCCCGATTTACAAACATTTAGTTGTTTTTAAAGTGAGACTTTAATTCTTTATAGATAGAGGTAAAAGGGAAATAAAGAAAAAATCAATGAATATGTTAGATAAATTGACATTATTTCTCTCTTGTCTTCCTTCTTCTCTGCCCTCCAACCTCAAGATGAATTTTTCTAGACCCCTGCACAGGGAAAACTTCTTCCAAATAGCTGAACATGAGATTTTTTTCCCAGTTTTGATGAAATTTTACTGGTCTTCAGTCTCACAGGATGGCCAGTTAAAATATCCACTCCCTCTCTGTTTCCCATGCAAGCTGTTTGAGGTGTGTTTCCTTCTGGGTGCAAAACACAGAAGTTATTTCAAATGCATTGATGTGTTGTGCAGCCCTGTTTTCCAGGAAGATTGGATCCTGCTGCCAAGGGATGAATGAAGCTGGGGAAATAATGTTAGGCAGGTAGAAAAGGAGCCAACCACGAGGTTCAAGAAGTAACAATTTGCAGCTAAACTGAATTGCTCAGAGGGAGGGCAGTGATGGGGAAGCAGAGCTTTTTGTGAGATAAAGTCCCACTAGACAGGAGATAGAGGAACACTTTGAACTTGGGCTGGATGTAAAATGGATGAGGGCTACCAGGACTGACCTTCTGTTGAATTATGATGATCCTAACGGGGAGAGTTAAGTGAAAACTGATGGAGGGAAAGCAGGGCTGCAGTTAACTGGAAAAAGAGAGCATTTGGCTGTTTGAAGGTCCATATGTAAAAGCAGAAAATTTCAGTGGACATGCACAAATAATGAGAGGCATAATTTATTCAAGAAACTATCCTTTCAATTGACAGCCACAAGCACAGTACCATGGTCTTTCTCTCCCTAAGTGGTTCCTTTACCTAGATTTTCTTCTTTCTTCTTACTTCTTATTGTGGCACAAAGATTTTTCAATCTCAGCTTCTTTCTAATGTTAGGGTTTCAGGCAACTATTAGAAAAATTCATAAGGAAAACAATTAACTCCCTTTATGTCTTATTATACTCTGTTTTCATGGCTTCACATTTCATTTCCAGGAAGTGCAAGGGAATTTACTGCTATGCTCCCAAGTGCTACTGGCAATGTTATTATTTTATTTATTATGATAGCAGTGTTTAATCATTATATACGTAATAGTATCAAAGAGTCTCAGTTATAATCCCTTCATTATAAAAACCTTATGAGCAAACCCAGCTTTTATTATTGAAGAATAATACTGTAAGCAGCAGTTGCTTTGAAGGGCAGCACGGAGGCCAAAAGTAAAAAAAAGACCAGTGAGGTTCCTAAAAGGTTCTAAACAGTGACATTATTTTACGTCTGAACACTTGTTTGCTCTCCGAAACAGCAGGAGTCAGCCTTAAATCGAAGGCTGCTTAACGCTTTTTAATTGCCTGCTAAGCTGCCCAGATTTTTACCAACAAACCAGGCTCCAAACGTTTGGTGGGACCCTTATTCTGAGCATCTGAAACACTCTGTTCGCTCAGGTCCCGTCGATTGTCTCCTTTTATGCGCTGCAAACAAAGTGCCAGCGCTGCTAAGCCGGGCAGAATTAGGCACAAGCCGTGCAGGATTCCAGAATTAGTTCCACTGCGTGACACATGTTTTCAGCAAGGCAGCAGCACAGCGTGCAGCAAGGCGCCAAGGGACTTCCAGGAAACCCAGAAAATCCCGGAGAAAATTTGGGTTGCACACTCACTGCATCCATCCATGGCTCTCCCTTTTTCTGCTGCGTGGAAAAGCTTTGGTGGAACCCTTTTTTGTGCCCAGCCTGTCACTTTCAGTACGTCTAAATAATTTATAAAGCTCTAGGAGGTAATCTCTGAGCCATTAGAGAGATCGTAATATTATGTAGCAGGTCAGGTTTCCATATTGTAAAGGGAGCCCATATCTGTCAGGCTGTGGCACAGAAATTTGGACTCCAGGCCCAGTTTTTTTTCCTGAGAATTTCAACTGTGCTATAATTTATGACTTGCCTGGTGCAGCTAATGCAGGTTTTCTCTAGTTTGAGTCGTGGATATTTGACTAACGAGCCAGGCTTGTGCCCATCTGCCCTTGTGCTCGTGGATATTGACTTCCTTATCCTAGCAAGGGCTCAAGGAATTTTATTGGGAAAAGGCAAATGTCAAAAGTGTAAAGCTACTTTAATAAAACTGGCTGGGATCAGGTTTCTTTGCTGGCTGCCTGCCACTGAAAATCCCTTTGTTAGCTTTTTAAAATTTCCTGTGACAAAAAGAGCCCTTTTCATTTCTTTCTATCAGATCTAACAAATTTAATTAAAATGTGAAGAATTTGACTAAAAATGTCATAGCATAAAAATCTTTGGGCTACCTTCCTTTTGAACCTGCATCATTTTGTGGTTTGCATTATTTTAAGTACAGTTCTAAACCTCATTGATGTAGAAAGCATGAAAGTACAAGAAAAATTCATTAACTGTATTACCAAATTTTAGAGTGATTTTATCCTTCCATTTTCCACGAGTGTTGATAGAAGTTTCATGAAAAACAGGGACCATGAGCTGCTGTGGGGGTAAAAAAAGAAAAAAAAAGAATGAAAATACATGTTAAATGTGAACACAATGAAACAATTAAAGCAAATGAAAGCACTTCTGTGCAGCTGGAGCCCACGATTGATATACTGTGCACTGGACTGAGAGCTGGAGGAAACACTCATTGTCCCTATAGCTGCTTTGATTGGCAATATTGACATTAGCATAAGGAGCTAGTGAGATCAAATGCATCATCCAAGTAAAAATTCCAGTATTTGACTGTTTAAATTGCACTGGGTTACTATGACATGTAAAGTACTTGGAATGAACAAATAGTTTTTACCAAAACAATTAGGCTCCATTAAAATGGAGTGTTTTAAAATGCTTGTCACATCTTAATATTTTAGTCTAGAACAGAGATGTGATTGGGAGAATGAATACAATTTTGGTGCCACATTTATGTAAGGAAATATTAACAAAGTGGTGAAGCACGAGTTAAATTTCACAACAAAGCCACCTTATTTCCAGCAACAAGACAGGGTGTTTGGTCTGCAGAGCACAGAAGGGCAGGTAAAAATCCCAAGAGGTTTGATGTTGGAATTCTGGAAACTTAGAATTTGGGTTTTTAGTACATACTAGTGTAGGTGAAGCAATATGGAGGATTTTGGAGATTGTCTAAGTCCTTCTTCCTCACCTTCTTCCTTCTTCTTCACGGGTTTGGATGGTTTTCTGTAATTGGGTGAAAAAGGTCTGCATTGTGGGCCTTGGGTGGTCATTATTGGGTCAGAAATATAAATAATATAGGTGTCACCTCGTTATTGGGTAATTAACACTTAAATAACCTTGGAAAGAGTTAGAAGGACTCCATTTTACCTCTGTTCTCTAACTTGCTAGTTACAGCTCACGGCTCATGAGTCTGTAAATAGATAAGGAATAATAAACATCCAAGTCCGAACATTAATTTCAACTCCCGTGTATTAACCCCGACCTTGGTGGAGAAAAAGAAGCCAGAGCCATTACAGTTTGACATTGGTTTCCTTAATCCACACTCTGCATCTCTCTGTTCTGTTGGTGTGTGTCCATTCAAAAAGAGGACGAATGTCAGATAAAACTTTGTTCTGGCATCCCTTGCTCCCTGATAGTGCCTCACCTGCTCTTGTTCGGGAGCAGCTGGAGCGTTCCCAGCAGCTCTGTGGATAAATGAGCAGTGAAAGCAATGCCTGATCCCAGCCCTGTCACGATGTCACACGACAAAAGGCCCCGGGGAGAGATAAGGGACTTTGCAAACAGCACCTCACAAAGCAGGAGGTACAGACAAGCATCACAAGCCAGCGGTGGACTCATTCCAAACATTCTTTTTATCCTCTAATCGCTCTTGTTTGATTCTCTTTTGTTCCCCCACCTCCTCCAGAGACACGATGCCCGTGTGGTCCTTTGCAAATGAGGAACAAACTCGGCTTCCACAGAAGATTTTGCTGGAGCCAATAAAAAGAAGAGGCAGTAGCTGTGTGTTAAAACCTTACTGTTTTTTAAAAACACAGAAGGAGAATTAGCTTGGCCTAGCCTTGGGCCAGATCTGCTAATTTTCTGCAGTGTAGTGTCATTACATATTTCAGGAGGCTCTCAGGAGCTGATAGGAACCATCTGACTGCGGAGTTACAAAGGCATTCCAGTGTCTCTGATGAAAGGAATTAGCAGGGAGACCCTGGAAAGGTTGGGAAGCCCAAGAAGGATGGGAGGCTGGGACAAAAAGATGTGGGAGACCCAGATGGGCAGTGAGAGGGCGTGTGAGACCCAAAAGGTGTGGGAAGCTCAGACAGAGCTGAGGCAGAGGTGGAGAATGTGAATATGTGAGATGTGCAGGCAGAAGTGGATTCCCAAAAGGTGAGGTAGGACAAAAATCTGTGGGACAAAAGGAGGGTCAAATCCATACAAGGGTCAGACGAAGCAATTGTGAGTTTCCAGCTATTAATAAATATATTTAGCCCTATTTTTAAACCTTTGCAAACACTGCTCAGTTTCTGCGTGTTTTGAAATGAAGTTATCTCAGAAACATAATTGTGGTTCCAAGGCTGCTCTGAACTCTGGAAACAGCCTAAGAAACAGGAACTCTGTGTACATCATGTTCCCCACACATCAGATTAAAGCATGGAATAGGTGAGGTATGGCAAAATTTAGGATTCAAATGTCAAAATACAGATTTCTTTGGCTGAAATTTAATTTAAAGACCAGCAGTTTATAATGACTCCTGGGCACCTTTAACTGTCAGCTCATCTCTTGGACTGTTCAAGATACTCTGCTTGTGTTTGGTGGAATTTACACAAAGGAAACACTACCTTTAGTGAATGAGAGATTGAAAACCTATGTCCAAGAATAACATTCTTCATCTTAGAGATATAAAATCTAAAAGAAGATATGTAGAGTTCAGAAATACATATTTAGGTAGGATTTTACTGCTACATTTTCAACAGATTAATTCACAGGACCAGGGTTTAAAAAAAAACCAAACAAAAAACCCTCTATTCTTTTGTTAAGGATGAAATTAATTAAAGTCGGCTAGCTGGAAGATTTTATTTTTCCCTGCCACCTTCAGGAAAGGGTAGAAAACTGTGTGCAAATAATACTGTGTGCTTAATTTTAGCTAAGTGTGGGCAAGCTTCGCCGTGTCAGTTAAAACTCAGAATAAAATACCCTGTGTGTATTCAGCCCTTAACCCTCAAGAATCTCAGAGCACTTGAAACACACCAAAAACTCTTCACCCCATGCAGTCACAGTGCTGCTCAGGGCCACAATGGGGCTGTTGTTCAGCTGCATGAAGAAATGCCAGAGGAGGGTAGGAAGTTAAGAATAATACAGTATATTCAAATATAACTTTTAGGAGTATTTAGGTAGGCAGAACACAGCTACCTGGAATTTGGCCACAAGACTCAGCTTAACAGCCCTGCTCTTGTCAAAAGTGGAATAAGATCTTTAATTTTTCCATTCCATTTCCATTAATCACCAGAAGTGGTCATGAGGTTTTCCACCCCAGCCAGCAGTCAGGCTTTCCAGCAGCAATACATTTCCAGGGCACCACATCAATGCTGCGTCAGAGTGCCTCCTACTGAATCACCAACCCAATTTCCTTCATGTCATGGTTTTCCATTTGAAAACTGCTCAGCTCTCCTGACCATCCAGATGATGGCCTGAGGGTCTGAGAGCCTGGGTTTTTACTGAGAGGGCTTTAACCCATCTTCAGGAAATCTCTTAGGAAGGTTTAACTTCACCGACAAGCTAAGCTGAGGGTAAAACAGCAATTGCCCTGATCTATAGTAATTTACTACTTAAAATAAAAAGGAAATTTGGATAATAAAGAAGATATAAGAAAGAGTTGAAATTATAGAGGAATATTTTTATCCAAATTATTCTGGGTTCTCAATGGTCTTTGCTGGGTTCTGAATCCAATTAGTATCTATACCTAAAGGAAAAAAATCAAAGCAAGATGATATAATTGCCTAATTACAGAGCCAAAGATATCAGTGTACAATTTATAGAGACAGGAAGGAGAGAACTGATTATATGTGGCCTGATAGGGAAGGAGAGTTCTACAGCTGAAGAAGGCAAAAGGAATTATTGACAGAAAGATTTTGCTGTGAAATTCAGTCTATGTAAATAACATTGCCAGATGCTGCAGTTAATTAGGATAGTTTTAACAATTCTATTTTATTTTCTCTTTCCAATTAGAGGACACTATTTACATTTCTGGCCAGAGAGACTGAGGCTCTGTAACATTCAGAGTAATTGCCAGTGCCTGACTTAAGGGATGTTCCTAATTGGACAAGTTCTGTACTTTAGGTTAAGAATTATCTATTGTGTCTTGCATTTGTTCCAGTCACAGGACATTATGGTCACTGTGTTTCCTGCCAGCACTGGCAGCTGTTTCAGTGTCAGCTTTTCAGGCTGATGTACCTTTTAGCAACACACAAAACTGAAATATCCTATGTACAAACACATGCCTTGCATTTGAACTAGAAGAAAGCACTATGAGAACCGTGGAAATGCAGCTTTTTTTTTTTCTTTCTTTTGCAGGTAAAGGTTAATTTCTTATACATTTACAGTATTTTTGGCTTGCAGAGAAGTTTTCTATTTTATCTTCAGTAATTCTGAATGGTTTTACTGTTTCTCGTTGGATGACTTGAAAAGGAAAAGTTAGAAATGTAATATTTAATACCTGGAAGAGACTTATTCAGATGTCTCTCTTTTCTGTCTGTATTTATATTTTAAGAGTGTCTTAATATCTACCATAAGAACAGGTCTTTGTTCGCTAGCTACTGCACCCATCCAAGTGCAGTAAGACTTTAAAACCCTCAACATTTTAGAACTCAGCCAAAGCTGGCAAAATTCTTTCTGCCTATTGCTGAGCTCTGGTGTTTGAATACAGTGACCTGCACTGAGATTTTTTTGTATCCTGTGGACAAGGAGGTGATCAGAATCCTGGAGGCTGGCAATGGGAGGGAAAATGGGACACAACAATTCATAAGGAGCCTCAGACCTGAGTCTGCCCAAGTTTTCCAGACTTGGAAAGAACTTGGAAAGCCTTCCCAGAACAGCCCCTGGTCACGAGGGTATGCAGCACTTAAGGGGACACTCAGCTTCTAAAGCTGTTTGGTTTTTGTTTTCTGAGTACCTCAGATATTATAGCAATGATTTCCTTTTTAATGAGCTGAACTCAGCTCTTGGATTTATAGGTGCTTTTGGTGGTGCTCACTATGATAGGTATTAACCTCCCACATCTCAGAATTCCTGGGTTTAGGATAAGAGAAATCTGAGACAAATATTAGCAGTGATGGGTTAACTTACCTGGCATCTTCTCACTTCTGAAGGCATTTCAATAATAAAGTTTATTGGTAAACGGTGCTAGTAATGAAGTTTTCTAAGGCAAAATCCACATAATTTCATTCTGTAAATAAGATATTAAACCAGAAACATTAGTGTCACTTTTCTGGAAACTTGCTAAGAAAAAAAAATTGGTTTACTAAGGATGGGCAGAATTGAGACCATTTAACCACTGGAGAAAACAGCAGGTCACCTTCCTGTTACATGATCTCTTTCCATAGTTTGTCCAAATGCCCTGTGTACAGATGAGCAGGCATTCATTCTGATGAAGGCTGTTTCTGCATGTATTTAAAAGATTAAGACCAACATTTTCAACTTAGGGTGCCAGGAACACCTCAGCAGGCCCTGTGAGGGCTCAGCTCACCTCAGGGCCTGACATTTCCAAAAATTAAACATCCATGCTGAACATGATTATCCATCACTGCGGCTGGGAAGTTAAAAAACATGTGCATGAAATTTTTTTCCACTTTGCACCTCTTTGGGGCCTTTGGTCTCTTTGCCATCTGCCTCTTGCAGGTCAGTGGAAATGTTTTTGCTGACCTTTGTGGGCACACTCGAGTTACCCACCATGCGATCACGTAAAATACAGCTAAAACCACTCTGCTTCATCTAGTGTTGCTTCAAAATAATTTCCAGCCCATTAATTATGGTCTGCAAGCTCTTCTTTAAGGAGCCACTTTGATGTTGATGAGTCACAGCTCTCAAGCTTTCCTCTTTGCCACTGCACTTCCTTTAGGCATAACCTTGGTGACTTTTGCACCAAGAGGGGAATGGCTCTGTGACAGGACCTGGCCTTGTGTAAACACCCTCAAGAGACACTTCCCTCAAGCCAAATACTGAAACCCACTTAAAAAACACTTTAAAAAGACGTTTTGCATTTGATGTAGCTCCACACAGGTATTTAGTGACAGCCAAGTGTAATCCAAGCTGAGACAAAGTGTTTGGGTAGAGCTGTGGGTCCTGTGCTGTAACCTTACGTCCCTTTAGCTGTCCTGGTGTATGTTAATAACTGGTAAAGGTATTGCTGGGTTAATACCTATCACAGTGAACACCACCAAAAGCACCTATAAATCCAAGAGCTGAGTTCAGCTCATTAAAAAGGAAATCATTGCTATAATATCTGAGGTACTCAGAAAACAAAAACCAAACAGCTTTAGAAGCTGAGTGTCCCCTTAAGTGCTGCATACCCTCGTGACCAGGGGCTGTTCTGGGAAGGCTTTCCAAGTTCTTTCCAAGTCTGGAAAACTTGGGCAGACTCAGGTCTGAGGCTCCTTATGAATTGTTGTGTCCCATTTTCCCTCCCACTGTCAGCCTCCAGGATTATGATCACTGTGGAGAAAGGTATTGCGCCTGCCCCTGCTCCTGCTACACTTTCCCAGCAGGAGGGAAGATGGAGCAGCTTAAAAGAGGGGTGGCCAGTGGCAAGTGCTTGCCCTGTTTGCAGCTGTGCCACTGGAGATGGTCAGGCAGAGACTTGGGCTGGTTTTGTGGACACGTCTCCACCCCAGCCCAATGGGAAACAGGTTTACTTAAACTATGTGTAATGTTACACCTGCCTGCTCCACTGCAGAGCAGAGCAGAATTCAGGAGGAAGCCTTGAGCAGCTGTCAGGGCCCTGGGCTGTCAGAGATGTATCAATTAAAGAGAGATGTGGCAGCAGTGTTTGCTGTCTCCCAGCTGAGACACACATCTGCCTGCATCCTAGTTTGGGCAAGGCTGCAGAGAGCTGGGAGGCTGCACTGGGCTGGTGCCAGTGCTCATGCTTGGCTCACACACTCTGTGCATGGACCTGAGACCTGTGCAGCACCAGGCCCTGTTTGTTCTCCTTGTGCAACCTTGACATTTTACCAGCCTGAGAATTCTGCGCGGTAATGGCAAAGCTTCGCTCCCTCCTGGGAGGAGAGCAAAACAGGAAAGTTTCAACCATTTGAAATTCAGCAAAGGGGTAATTCACAACATTTTTGCAAGTTTGGGGGAAAAAATCCCACAGAAATGGCATAAAAGGGGGCAACAGGCTCAAGGACACTCTTCATCAAACCAGTCTGTTGCCTTTTACACACTGAAATGAGCCTGGACTCATGCACTCCAAGCTGACATGTGCCTCTTACAAAATCAGCTGTTTTGTCCTGTTATATATATAATTCTCTCTTCTCCATTTCAAGGACACCAGTGGGAGGAAACCAAAACCTTGCAGAAATGTGTTTTCCCGCTTTGCTCTTATTCCCAGAAGTCACTGTCTTCCTTCTGTTGTGTCTAATTCAAAATAACAGGTTGATCCTTTCACAAGCATCGACCTGTTTTGCAACATGAAAAGGAGTCAGTGCTATCAGTTATCTCCCACATTATCCTGCAGCAAGCTGTTCTCCAAGGGTAGCCAGCTTGAACGGCTCACGTTGTTGTCCACAAAAGAGAATCACTCTTCATTCCAGTCTCCATGCCAAGATGTGGTTCCCAATGAGGTAATTGTTTCGACAGTTTGGGAAAAAAAAAGGAAAAAAAAGCTGAAAAAACATTAAGAAGTAAACAGTCGTACATTTCTGCTCGCTGGGGGCATTTGTAAAAGGAAGATTAAATATATCCAAAACTTAAAACTTCAAGACACTGCTGAATGTTCTGGTTTTATAAAGAGGCATGTAACAACAAACCTGGCATTATTAGCTGATGATGTAAATTCCATTACTGTTTCATGGCTGTTGTTTTTAACTGCTGTACTCTTTGTGTGTTTGAATCTGCATCTATGCACTAATTCTATGTTTAAGGGAAATCAAATAATTTCAAATCTTGATAATTGTTAGCTCCAACTTTGACACAGAACTGACAAAGAGAAAAAAAGGCTTTTCTTGGAGATCTGCAGATTTTTAAAATGGAATCCAAGGTTCTGCCTGTACTGGGTTGTTTGTGTGGCTGTGTGAGACATTTTCAGTGAACCCTGAACTCAGCCTGGGCTCAGTGCTCGCTGCTGGGTGTCAGCCTGGGGTGGCAGAGTCCCTGCACTTAGCCTGGGGTTTGTGTCCAGCTTTATGCAGTGGCTTGTTGCACTTGACTTAATCCCTAACAAGTTCTCTGTGTCCTCAGTGCTCAGTAATATTCTGCAGGATTGGAAACCTTTGCCATTTTCAAGGCAAAATGTACTTTCCTGCACGTTATCCAAGGAAAATATTGTTAAAGCCAGACAGGGAGAAAGAAGGTATCCTTAACAATTTTCTCATTGATGAAGAGCTCCAGAGGCAGAAATACAGGAATATACACACACCTACAATAGGCATATATGTTATTTTCAATAGCATATCTCATCTCTCTACAGTGGCTTCTGGAGTTTCACATCAAGTGCAAGAAATGTGATGAGTGAGATGCCAAAAAAAGACAAAGTGTTTAAGACCAGATGAGCTCAGATTTTCATTTCTCCAATTCCCCTTGCCTGGAAGACAGCTTGTTTTAGTAGCAAAACTGTCCTGGCTGAACCTTAATGAAGCCCCATAGGTTTTAATAATCAAGGTGATCTTAAATACTTCTCTAAAATTCCTGATACCATCTACTGCATCTGCCAGTGCTGATGTTATTTGAGTTTACTCTCAAGTTCTCCACAACTAAAGGTCTTATCACATGTCTTCTCAAACCTCTACCTGGTAACACCAACGGTGCAGGGTTCATGTAAATTTTTTCTCCATCTCATCTGCAGGCTGTTTGAATATGCATTGCTGCATTTATTCTCAATGTGGGACTCCAAGGCTTGGGAGCATGGGGGATGTTTTGGGAGCACAGGATTTGCTGGGTTCCTGGCAGGCACTTTCATCTCTCTAGACTTGAAGTTATCTTGGTTTTTTGGGGCTCTGCCTCTGCTTGTTCCTTGTCCTACACAAGGTGGGGTCTGGATCACATTACACGTACCAAAGGCTGACTTCTGCTTGCCTTGGGCTTGAGGAGCTGTGAACTGCTGGAATTTGGGGTTTCTGTGGCTGGCTGGGGTCTGTCTGCTCTGGGAGGAGTTTCAGTGCCTGTTGGAATAAATGCTGCCCAGGCCATGGCCCAGCACCACCACCATGCTGCTGGAAGCAGAAGCTGTGGGAATTCTAGAGGCAATTCCATCTGGGTCTTTGCCTCAGCTCCGAGCCCTACTGTACCAATTAAACTTTTGGGGGTCTTCTGATTGCAGGAATTTAAGCTGGTGGTCTATCTGAAACCAGCAGCTGAATGAATTCATCTTCCCCCCAGTCTCCCAAGGGAAAGCTGTCCCAAGGGAAAGCTCTCTTTCAGAGAATTGTGACAGGGAAAGGAGAGGTCTAGTCTCGGGACAAAACACAATCCACATCTTTGGAGATGTCCTAGTGCTCACAGCTCCACATACCTCAAAATAATGGACTTCTGTTCATGTCTTCCACGTGTGAAGTCTTTCTGCCAAGTTGTCTTATTCCCCAAATCCCCATTTCTCTCTGTAGCAAATCCCTGGTCAGGTTTGATTCTATAGCTCTATGGGACAGGTAACAGGTAATCTCACTTTTCCTCCTCATCTCTACCCAAGTTACTCCTATTCCTTATCTCTACCCAATTTACTCCTATTCCTTATCTCTAAGCAGGACCACACCCCTTAGCACTGATTCTCATGATAAAAGGACTCAAGCTGGACATTTTCAGAAGGAATTGAGCAAGATATACTGGAAAAGGTAGGACAAGTAGCTACTACTTTTTCTAAGTCTTCCCAAGAGTGATTGCACTTGTTTCAGGAAAGGACTATCCTTACTCTCCTGCTGACTTTGCCAAGAACAGGCGTAGCTTTCCAAGGAAGAAACTTACTGGAGGTATTGAGAGAGGAATAAGCAGATCCAAAGTGTTTGTCTTTCCTCTCACATGTCACCCATGGTTTCACACCTCTCTGTGTGGATTTCAGTATGAATGCTCTGATAGAGCCAATAAAAGACCAAAGCAGAGATTAACATGAGGGATCATGCTGGACCAGGCTTTGTGGCATTGAAAACTGGTACTAAATGCTGCCAGGACAAAATGTGCTTTTCATACCTTTCAGTATTTCACTTTGGAAGGCACTTTTTAAAAATGCATTGACTGCAAAGCTTTGCTGCAGGTGATAGCAAACAACAGAGAATTTTTTTGTACATGGTCTTGTCTTGAGGAACACTGGGCTCTAACAGGTAGTGCTTGTATCAGCCACAGGTTTAGGATACCCTTGGATGCTGGGTGTGCCTCTCATCTAGACATGCCTCAGTTAGCACTAAATCTGGAAGACTTGAGCCCAAGATATGTAAAATATGTCTGGTCTGTGGCTGCAGACACTGGAACTAATCTGGAGTCTTGCAGCAGTCTTGCCAGCACCTCAGGAGCTGCAGAAGTGTGGGCAGCAAGCAGGCTGGAATGTTCTCAGCACACTCAGGGACAGCTCAGGGGCCGGCTGTGCAGCCCTGACTCCAAACTCAGGCTTCTCTTGCCATGAACAGGCAAGTTTTTAGAGTCATGACTCAACTGCTGTGCTCCTGGCCGTGCTCAGATATAAAACTCCATGTCCACTGCAACTGCTTGTGGTCATAAAAAGACCCCACAAATACATTTTGCCAGAGTTTGGGTGTCTGTCCCTGTGTTCTCTTTGGAACCCCAGGTGCCCTGGCCTAACTTACTGCTGCATTTTCAGCTGGATATGTTATTTTTCACTCTGCTCTTTGCAAACAGAGTGCTGCAGTTAACGAGGGCTGTGTAAGTACCCACTGGATCAACACGTACCCGTGCTGGGTGAGCTCATCCTCTGAAGTGCAAGATGTCACTGAGATGTAATGTAAGGAGCTCTTTTTTTTTTTTTTTCATCCACTCTTTGCCATTTCAAAGAATCAGATTGTCCACTGCAATAACAATGCTACATCTTCCCTTCACTTAGCACCTTTAATGGAGCACACTTTATTTTAGAAAGCCATAAAACACCAGGCTTAGCACAGCCATAGCCTGGCATGGTTTATTTTCCTCTCTTAGATTTCAGATAGAACCAACACAGCACACGTAAAACAAGGAAGGTTAAAATAAACAATCAGATTTATTTTACTCGCTTTTAAAAATATTTAAAGACTTTTGTGGATTTATAACTGTGGCAGTAACAGTTTCTGCCTTATGTCATGAGGGGAAAGTTATGGCTTTGTTTGAAACTGCACAAGAAACACCATTGTAAGAGATACATGAGTCAGGCATTGCCATTAGTCAGTGCATATTCACTGAAACCTGCCTCTGAATTGATCTAGGCCAACAAGTCTAAAAAGTGGCACATTTCAAAAGTAATTATGTGATTTAGGGGAGGAGTTTTCCAGTATTTTTTCTGTGGGATGTGTCATTCGAAATGATTGGTGAGGTTTTGATGGGCATTAGCCCCCTAAAATGTCAGAAATCTCTGAAAGGCTGCAAGCTCAGTGGTTCTCCAATACTACTCTGATAAGCAGCTTTGGAAACCATCTCCCTTTTTCTTTAGGATTCTAGACCTGCTTTGGGAAAAACAGTCTCAGATTCTGTTTTTCATAACTCTGACCCCAACTTTCATCTTTAAAATTTACTGTGATTCATACCCTTCTTACTTCATAGCAGCACGGGTCAGGATAAAAAAGGAAATAATCAAAGAAAAGCAGAATCTCAACTTGCATTGGTGAAACTTTATCCTGTTTATTAACTCTGCTCTGCAAGCCACAGTATATTGTGCTTGGATCTTGTAACACTCCATTTTAGAAAATAATAGTCAAAGTGGTGTTTTAACCAGAGTATGAGGGTTTTAATATAAAATGTGCCTTTCCTTTAAATTGATTGCAAATGTACTTTCCAAATATTTTACTTCGTAAAAAAAAGATTCTTGGAGGCATTCCAGTGCCTGGTATTTTCCAGCTAGCTAAAATACAGATAATTCCCCTTTCAAACACGCCTTGAGAGGCTTTGCAAATCCTGCCTGGATGGTTTGGAGGGATGTAGGAAAGAGCAGGAGCTGATCATTGCAGGTTGCACCCTGGTGGAAAGGGTGAGGATCCCATGGGGAGGGTGAGGATCCCAAGGGAAGGGTGAGGATGCCAAAGGAAGGGTGAGGATCCCATGGGAAGGGTGAGGATCCCAAGGAAAGGGTGAGAACCCCTTGGGAAGGGTGAGGATCCCGTGGGAAGGGTGGGGAGAGGACCCTGGGCTGGCTGCAGGGATCACACACACAGATGAGGATGCACAGTGTGAACAGCACTGGGTACAGCTGATCCCCGTGGCTGATCCTACCCCATGGAACTCCATGGAGAAGGTGCAGATAATGACAGCAATAATAATGAGAGCAGAGAACTCGTAATCCTTTATTACCCCCTGACACAGGCCTTCCCAGACCAAAATCTGTCTGCAGGATCCACTGACGCCCTGATTTGACAGAACTGATTTGTCAAAGCTCACTCAGAAGTACAGGGGAAGAGAGGAGCCTGGGTTTCAATCTCCAGCCCGATGGGGAAACGAACATTTTCTGTGGCACAGCCATTTCACAGGATGAACTGCAAGATGCATTTCTTTCATGCTAAATTATTTTAATCTAAGTGGAAAATGGGGGATAGTAATCCACTAAAATAATTTTCTGTACCACCTGCTTTTGACTAAGGCTCTCTAATGGTGTTGAAAGAAGCCAATTTCTCCATCCTGAAATATTCAGCAAAGCCTCCATCAAACAGATGGGTGAATGTGGGCATGATTTCCATCTTCATTAAATTAGGTTTTTGAAAAATCAGTCCTTTAATAATGCATAAATATTTCCTTCTTGAAGTAACTGCCTGATTTTCCCCACAAGGGCTGGTTTCTACTTTTTGTAATGAGACCAGCTCCTGATGGAAGAGCTGCCAGTGCATGTACACTTGCAGATGTGTTCTTCGATAAAACTTAATTAGCCATTCCAGTAATTTTCTACTTAATGTGTTTTTAACATTCTTCAGAGCTTGAAGTGAGATATATCTGGGTTAGAGAAAACAAGGCAGATATCCATAACCTTGCCTTGACTATTATTTAGAGTTAAGCTAAATGCAATGCAGAATGTAATTTTCCCAAACCTGCCTATTCTTAGGCAAAAAGTCTAAATAGCAAAAATAGCAAAAAGAATGCTATTCCTTAATTTTCACTATATCATCTCGAAATATGTGTTTGTTTATAAAAATTTTATTAAGTCTCTAGTTTTGAGACAACTTTTTATGTTAGTCTTTAGAATAATTTTAAGTCACTCAAAATTGTGTGTTTTTTTCTATGAGATAGGCATTCTGGAGCAGATACATCAACAAAAAAAAAGCCTTTTTGTGATTTCACTTAGAGACTGAAGCGTGGTGCCACCACTTACAGGCAGTGAAGAAAAGCAGTTTTCTCTCTGGCTGCCCAATTCTACAAGCCCGTGCACAAGCTCCAGCCAGAGGCTGCTTCCAGCAGGAATTATGCAAAGGGGAGGAGCTGTCAACAGCAGGGACTGCACAGAGCAGGGGTTTCACACACTCACCCTCTCAGCAGGCAGCAGAGCATCTTTTTGCTGCTGGGAGAAACACAAGAGAAGAGGATAAAAACAAGTGGAAAAACCCCAAACAAGCACTGGGACCGTTAGACCTGTGCTGAGGCTGCTGCCTTGCCCCTCAGTCAGATAATTATGTTTCATTAAGGCCCTCCAGTTAACACTTGCTTGTGGTTTGTGCAAGAGAAAACTGACTGCAAACACGATATATGAGTTCTCATGCAGGTTCTGCATTCACTGTGGGTGTGGGTGGAGAGGTTATAGAACAAATTCTTTTGTAGCAAAGACTGCACTGTTATAATTCTATATTTT
>VXBB01021694.1:241301-268478 GCA_013399915.1 Illadopsis cleaveri | reverse complement strand
TCATTGTATTTTATTTATTTCAAATTCTGTATTTTATTTTTCTGTATTTGGCAGAGGCCAAGCCTAGGTTTTCACATTTCCCATTTTGCCAACAAACAGGGAAAGGGTTCACTAGTGGGGGCAGTGGGGACAGTATCACTGGTGGAACACAGACATCAGTTTTGAGGGTCTCTTGTAGATATTGGAGAAGGTGACTGTGATCCATGGACTGCCTTTCCTCTGAGCCCTCTCAGCCCCTTCACGTCCATTTGATGGAGGTGAAGAAGATAATGAGTCTGGTGGGCTCTTGCTGCTGGGTGAGTTGGTCATTCCCCACCTGGCAGATGTTTCCAGGTGGGATCTGCCATCCCACTGCCCAGCTCTGCAATCTCTCCAGCACACAGAGCTATCTGCTTTATAAAGCTTGATTTATTAAAGTACATCTTAGGTTGATCAAATCAGTCATCTAGGATGTTTCTTCTCTAGTTTGTAAAGTTGGTTTTATGTCCTAAGGTTGTGCTGGTTGTACCTCACCAAAGCTCTTAAAAGAGCTCATCTTAAGAGAGATGACAGAGATTGTAGAGAAAATGTTTGCTGCACTTTTTGCTTCATCACAATAATAGATTTGGTACACCCCAGGCCCTTCACCCCTCCGTGTCACCAGGAGCCAGGGTCAGATTAAAAATAAAACATGTATTGCTTTTGAACTTACAAGTGGACTCACTGATTTCAATTTTTCTCTGTTAGTGATAGACACAGACACCAAAATTCCCTGAAATGGGCTCAGGGGCAGCAGCAATCTCATGGGGAGGGAGTTCTGTGCCTGGAGCCCCAGGGTGGTGTTGGTGATCTGCTCTCCAAACCAGACCAGACTCATCCTCTCATGATCACCCCTGAGCTGCAAAGAGCTCCTGAAGAAATTAAAATGTTCTCAGTGGTAGGTGGGAACAGCTAATGACTGCTTACATATTCACTGTAAAAACTTTAGTAGTAATTTTGCCATGAGATATTCAATTAGGTCTCATTTTCCTTTCTCTGGATGATAAATGAGACCAACCTACAGGTTCACAGCTGCAGGGTCTGTTCTGGTGCAGATATTCCTGCAAAGCCCCCTGGTAGCCACCTCAACAGGAGCAGCATGTACACATCAAAGATAATAAAACCTTTAAACTCTGCCCTAATTTGCTTTTTTTCACCTCAGTATGCACACATATGCCTCGTCAGGACTACTGGAAATTGCTCCTGTTATTGAAACAATTCTGTATGCACAATTATAAACAGGAAGGAGGGGAAAAAATCTCATTCCAGGCAAAATATACAAATAGGAAATAATATATTTGAATAGAAAATAACTATTAAATCTCTTCTAATGTAATCTGTAGTATTAATAACACACTTATCAAAATGGTAAATTGGGTTTGTATAAATTGAAATATTTGGAATTGAATTTTATAAGGTTTTCTTGACAACTGTGATAGAGGAGAACCTGAACATAGAAAACATAGCCTGTTTCTCAGAATGTTTTACATCTTTTCAGATATCCAAATGAACTCTTTTTTCCCATCATTTCAGCTCCTAGGTAATAATATAAAGTTACAGAAATGCTCTGTAACAAGTCACATTTGTTGGATAAACAAGAGCTTATTGGAAGAGTTATGTAAGTTTTCAATGGCTGTTTGACCAAAAATAGGATGTTCTAAAATGGCAAATCCTCATTGGAGAGAAAACTAAACAAGTAATACTGTTTATCAGTATCAGCCTATTGTAATATTTTAAGTGATGGATTTCACAAATAGTTGGAAAAATCTTTAAACACAGCTTTGTGATATATTTCATACACAGAAAAATGTTCTGTTCATTTATAGGAAATGTAAAAACACACAAAAGAAAGAATATAATAATAGGTGATGTATTTGCCATTTTAACTCTAAAATTAACTTTTCAGTGCAAAATTATGGATATTATTGTTGGAATCAAGGGTCATGGTAGGATAATACAAGCAGGAAAAATTCTTTTGACTGGAAGCATCATCTGTCCAACTCAGAATATGCTGTGATTCTGTTATGAACAAATACACGTTATATCCCTTTTTTATCTTTTGCTTGGTCTGATCTCTTGTCATGCTGTCCTGGGTTACAAAACCACTTTTCTTCCCATTGGAAACACTGTAAGAGTTTCTGACTGCAGACTTCAGACACCTTGTACAGCTTTCTTAGCAAAGAGGATGGAAAATGTAGAATCTCCTTCACAGATAAGGATAAATTTCAGGCTAATGTATTTTTTTAAATTATTATTATTAGTTTTAGTGTTTGTGGTTTGGGTGTGGTGGTTTTTGTTTGGTTGGTTTTGGTTTTGGGTTTTTTTTTTTTTTTAATAAGCACTCCTTACGCTACCTTCTCTTCATCTTGAATGCCATTATCTATAATGCTTTGTATTTTCAGTTCTTCTGGAACAATAGAATAGACACAGTCAGGTTTGGTAATGTGTGCCTGATATTTCCCAAGAAAAAACATTTTCTGGACAATAACAAAAGAATGACCACTGAGGCAAAGAAGTGTGCTTTTTCTGCCTTGTGTCTTTTCACTTTTGGAAGCTGCATTTCAGCAGAACAGACTGAAGCAGGTGCTTGAATCTGTTCCTGTTGTGCATCACACATGTTTAAACCTTAGTGGGAATAAAGTTAATCTCCTTGCTCTAATAAGGCTTATAAATAAAAGCTTATTTACACAAAGAGGATGTTTAATTGGAATCATAAGAAAATCAGAAGAAAACAGGCAATATTAGGGGTGTGAGTGAGCTTATCAGGGTGGCAGCAGAGTTGCTCACACGCCACTTTTGTCACAGGCTCTGCAGAGCAATAGATGAAGCACAAAGAATCTGCCTTGAAAAGGAACTAGTAATTGAATCAGACCACACTGTGGAATACCTGGGACAAAGGTTTTATTTGTAGGAGAAATAAGACACCTTCAGGTATTTTGGGAAACCATCAAGATGCTCTGTTGTCACTTCCCTTGTGTTTGTTTCTGGTCATTCTGACTAAAGCCTGGATGCATCTGGAGGAAGAATTAGTCCCATACCCACTTTGAGCTTGGTTTCAGCATCACTCACACACATTTTGTTTGCACGTGTCCCTTATTACCTCCATCACATTGGCACATGTCCCTTATTTCTCCTTTCCTTCCCAAGCTCTGGCTGAACAGTGCAAGATGGATCACCAATAAAAAGGTATTTTAGGAAAGAATATGAGAAGCAAACTCCTCGGATAAAGAGAACAGATTCTGCCTCCTGACGGGGCCAATATGGAACTGGCTTCTTTCTAGCAGGTAATCTGATCAGAAATGTCACAAAATGTTTGGGAACACATCAGAAAACATCTACTGGGAAGGAAACACACTGCTGAGTGGTGCTGCAGCCGGGCATTCGGGGCAGAACACGGTTTTTAGGCACATTTCAGTAACCTGGGAGGCACTCTTTAATGGGTTGATGATGGGGCACTTAAACACATCCTCATCCATTTCACTTGCACTGCAGAGGAGGCAGGGGCAGCTGCTGAAACACATCTGCACCACGTGGAGCTTGAGGAAAAAAAAAATGCACAAATTTCAGGAGATGGTTCTGTGTCTTTAACTGAGCAATTTAAAACAGCAGCAGTGGAAGTTGTTTGTTTAACACTGGCATAAGAAATATCCCTCCCCTACACACACATTTATAAATTGTAACACAATTGCCTTTGTTTTGAAAGGAATTATTCTCTCATTCATGGCTTGTTTGAATTTACTTCCTTGTAAATTATTTTTGGCAATGCCTGGTGCAGCGTAGCAAGGGAAACTATGCATTTCCATGTATGTAAACCAGGAAAACCATGTGATTGTGGACAAACAATGCCCTCCATTGTGAGTTATTTGTTTTCCTCGCTGTTACTAAACCCTTTGTAGCTACAATGGGCATTGTGATCTGAGAGCACTCTGGTGCCAGTGGTGCATTTTAATTGCTTGCCTCTACCACAAAACAGCTTTGAGGCTGTCAAACAGGAGGGCTGAAGGTTTCCCTTACCTGGAAATCCCTCGGTAGACCAACTTTGAACTTGAAGAAAAGAGGGAATATCAGTGGCAGGAGGGGCTGATCAAGCTCATGGCCCGTCTCTGATCTCTGGTCTTACTGAAGTTGTGGTTGCCAACAAAAATTACAAATTCTAGGGGCTGTTCTCAGTTATGCTGGAGTGGTGGGAGTGTGTTTATGGCATCACACTGATTTGGCTCTTCCTTCCCACTGCGCTTTTCTCGGCTGCCAGGCCTAAATTATGGAAAAATATTTGTGTTGCTACCACTGTAATGAAATGTGTTCACGTGAACTGACTGAGAAGTGATACTGTTTCAAATCAGATTTTAGTGTTTGCTATGGATTTCTAAAGATTTTTATTATCTGGGCAAGAGGAAATGCTCAATTTCAGTAGTACAGTGCCTTTACCTGTGCTCAGGAGCTTGCCTCATCAAATGGCTGTGTAAAAAAGACAATTTATGGATCATTCACCCAGAGAGGATCCTGGTGGGTCCCTTCCAGCTCAGAATATTCTGTGATTCTGTGAACATGAAGTGTCTTGTCCACAAACACACAGAGAACGGATCTCTATTTATGAGTGTGTTTTTATGGAGTGTGATACACAGAGAGATGAGCATTTCTGTGCAGATGTGTGTCTTGCTGGCTCTCACCCCTCCTATTATCTCTAAATACGATTTTTAAAGGAAATAGACTTTGAAAGGGGCAGGAGGCTCTAGCAAAGGATTTAAACTTTTTTTTCCTCTGAAAGGACTCAGTCATAGCTCTTATTTAAACTAAGAAATGTCTCTGAGGATAATTTCAAACTCTCTTTCCAAACACCAGCGAGCCAAGAATTGTTATTATCTGAATTTAATTCAAATCATATGAACTTTCATAGCTTTTGCCACACTAAAGATTTTTCTCCTTTTCAATCTGGCAATACATTCATCAAGTTGTGGGCAGACCCCACTCACATAAAGGAGTAGCTTTGTGAACTCGATAGCTTACAGGCTTTTCCAGGTTCAAAACATATGTATGATTTGTTTTTCTTTAAACAGACACACTAAACAGTCCCAGAACTGCATAGTAGCAGAATTCACCATGTAATTTACTTTGTGTGAGTCATAATGAGGGGAAAAAAGAAATCAGAACTTTGAAGAATTATCCTTAAATTGCTGTATCTAGAAAAATATTTCATCCCTTCTGCTTTCCCACAGGCCTTCTCCTTTCCTGTCTCCTGCCCAGTCCAAGGGCTGATTTTCATGCATGAAAAAAAGGATCTTACCTGCAGCCCTGAGTTCTCATTCTGGCTTGGATACTTTCTGGGGACAATTCTCTTCAGTCTTCCAGCATTTTGCAAAGAATTATAATTACCCACCCACATCATTGCAGCCCTTTCAAGCTGGATCAATGTCTTCTCAACGCCTGGAACATGTAAAATGCTATATAAAAAATGTGAAATAATATTACTTCTCAACCATACAGCCAGAATTTGCACTGCTTGAGGGAAAGAGGATGAGGGAATAATTACAGACTGGGCTTTTGACATGAGGTGCTCAGGAAGGGAACAGCAGCCACAGCCAGGATCTCCAAAGCCCTCTGTGTTTCTGGGCACTCCATGGTTGGAGGTGCTGGGAATTTTCCAGACCTGTTCACTCCATGTCTGCAAGCATGCAGAGTATTTTCAGTAACTACTCCTTGCATGGAAAGTATGTTTAAAATGCTTTCTCGGCATGCTGCGTGTCCACAGGCTATTCCATGGGTTTTCCTGTTTCTTCTGCTGTGCTTCCAAGGCTTTGGCACTGCAGCTGGCTGTTCTTCCAGGACTTTATTCTGCCCACTGCCCTTTCCTTATTTCATTTTCAGTGCTCCTGTGAGCCCTGTTCCTCCTGATTGCTGTCACATGTACTGCTCTGGATCCATACCCTCTCATTAATTCCCAGTTTAGGATGTTTACACCGCTGTTCCAGTGGAGACAGGGTTATCCAGTTCCTAGGAAACAGCAATTATTTATCCCTCTGGATACTGCCTGCATTGCCATATTTCAGAATAATTTTGATTTGTGTTGCATTTCACTGAGTGGATGTCTCAAGAAAAAATAATTTAAAAATTGTTGTTGCATCGTAGCAACACCCACAGCAACACAACAACATACACAGGACTTGTATGTACCAGAGAGCTGCAAAACATGTGAAATTTGCAATATATTGACTGTAAGGGTAACTCAAGGCAATAAAAAAACAACCCTATAAATGGACCAAAACAAAACATTGGAACTGAATTTGAACAACAGACTTCAGAGAAGCTCAGATCAGAGAAGGCTGCCCAAACTCTCCTTGTTACAAGCTTTTTACCTGTCTGATCTCTCTGCAGCTTTCTGGCCTCAGGTTTTTTAAAGCCAGCTTGGGGGCTTAGACACCTAAATATCATTAAAATGAATACTCTGTGAATGAATTCTGTGTCTTTTGGCCTCACATTTCCACTCTGATGAATGAATTCTGTGTCTTTTGGCCTCACATTTCCACTCTGATGATGTTTCTGGTAGTGCAATAATCTTTTGTTTGGAGGTGTTCCTCACCATGTCATGCAGCAATGAACTTACACACCTCCCTATAGGTTGCTGTGGGGTTTTTCTAATAAAGGAACAGTGATATGATGAGAAAAGTCATAACCCACATTTAATAAATTATTTATATTAATCTTCTCTCAATAAAAGGCCTAAATACCAGCAAGAATGACCTGTCTTAAAAGGATTTTTAAGAGGCAATAATTTTTTTTTGCATTAGTCCCAGAAGAAAATCATGTGGGAGCCAGCAGTCCAGGACTGTTCAAAATGTTTCTTATAAAATTTGCCTGACACAGACCTAGCACAAGCTAGAATTTGGCTTTATGGGCATTTTATAAACTTCTCTGTAGAAAGCCTGAAAGGTGACCTCTGATAGGGGCTGAATTCCTGTTTAAAAAGGGGCAGAAGGCTCATAACAGGGGTAATTATCTTAGAGCTGGCAATCCTTCTTTTCATCCTTGATGTAACTGTAGTTGGAAAGAAATGGTGTTTAACACAGTTCTATACAATAAGCCTTCTTATTTCATTAAACTCAGGGGATGTAAAGGGTGGATCTTAGGGGCCAAAGTGAGTTTCCTGCTCCCAGCTGAGTGTTTCATGGGGAAGGTTTTTCTGTGTCCTTCCAGACCTCCCTGGAGGATCTGGATGCTGCGAGATGGGTGAGGCTGCCCAGGTGCCAGTGAGAGCATTGATGGCTTCAGCAGGGCACAACACTTCCAGCACCAGAACTAATGGAAAATTACTGTAGCCCTGCTCGTTTTCCCTCTCTTCAAACATATTCTGCTGCAGAAGGAAAGGAATGAGATTTTTTTCTGACAAAGAACCAAAGAATCAACCAAATTTTTGTAACAGAGTGGGAAAAGACTACACTGCACATTAAGGACAATTGCACCAAAACCCTGAGGAGGTGCTGCACATTTTGTCCTGGAAACTGCCTCTGGGATAAGGTTCAGGAGATATGATCAAGCATTTTATCATACTACAATCTCCTCATTAGTTTAAGCTTTGCATTCCCTGCCAATACTTGTAACCCCACTTTGTTTAAAGCAAGTTTCAGTTCAGGGAAAATCTGAATTTGCTTTTGATTCTGTCTCTTAGGCCCCCAGAATTTGGTAAGTCATTGTGAAACAGAGTTTTGGCAGCTCAGCTTGACTACATAATGGTTTTACGCTCTGGAGATATTTCCAACACTTCAGCAGTGCAAACACTGAATGCACACACAGGGTCGTGTCAATGCAACTATTGTGCACTTTCAGCACACACTTTTTACAGCGCATTTTTTTCATAAACTTTCCTTTATCAACTTCCTTCATGTGCATGAAACCCTCATGTGAATTCTTGCACATGTAGAAATGTTAATATAAATTCTGTCATTGTTCCTATTGCTGTAGCATCTTTTCTAAAAATACTCTGGTTTGGGAAGGGGCTTGGATTTTCTTAAAAGCCAGACAGTGTAAAAATTGGAATAATTACACACTGGTCATGTTGAGGAGAAGTTAATGGAAAGTAATGTAAGCAATATTAAACTTATATTTTAGTATTTATATATATCCTAAAATGTACCCTTCTAATTAATGATTTATTTATTTATTTTTAATAGGCCATGTTTGAATACAGTTATTATATACATATATCTCTATAAAAACAGTATTTTTTTTCATAATTAGGCTAAAAATAGCTTTATCGTTTCTTTACAAGGAGAAACAGCATGAGGCAACACAAAATTTTGAGTATTATGTGTCACTGGTAATAATTTTGTTCATTCATCAGAATGTAAAGCTTATTATCATTCCTACTACTGTTAAGCATGCTGATTATATATGTTAATTATTAAACACTGGTGTTTTACATAATTTTGACCTTGAATTAGGGATGATTTTTTGGATCAGAATGCATTTTATCAATCCAAGAAATTTTATTTGAAAACTGAAAAATTATGCACTTTGTTTTCCTTGGAATTGTGTTTCAGTTGAATCACTTGAGATGGAGGTGTCAAGGTCAAGGGCTGAGTGAAATCCCAAGAACATTCTAATGTGGAAAAACTCATCCCATTTCATCTTTGGGTTTGGGTCCTGTAATTGCAGAACCCTGCAGCAGCTTGGATGTGTCTCCTGGTACACTGTGAGGCAGAATCAGACTTTTTTCACTGGGATCTCTGTCACCTCCAACCCAATGCATTGTGCAAAGGTGACATAAAATTCGTGGAGTAGAGAAGGAATCTTCATTCTGATCCTCAGTCAACCAGTAGATGTGACTCATAACTGACCCTATAAGTAATAAATATTTTTTTCTCCAAAAGCTGCGGAAATAAGAATTTAATTCAAATCCCCCCCTAAGTAGGTGCTTTAAAAATTAGCTGGGAGCAGAGTTCTCTTTCTGCATTCAACCCATACATATTGGGGCTTGGATCTGAATTTTAACTTGAGCTGTCTCAGGTCTTCCTTCCAGGGGAGTTTGTGTTTTGCTTTCCTACAAGCCCAGCCACGTGGCCCTGAGCCAAACCTTCCTTGCTGAAGGCTGAATGAGCCTTTCAGTCTCTCCTGGCAGCCCCCACAGTCACACACACGTGGGCCAGGAGGGGAAATCACCCCGAGGACACGGCAGCTGAATGGACTGCAGGCCAGCTCTGTCCCCAGCTTCACCAGCTCCTTCATCATTTCCTGGGCAATTATGTGGGTGGAAGACCTGACCACGATTTTTTTCCCCTATCTTTGACCAAGGCTGTTTTCTCTGTTGTCTTATTGAGCTTTACTTGCAGCCCTACCCTCCTGCAGTCTTTTTTTGGTACCAATCTCCAGCCCAGGGTCGCTTCCTGTAGCAACCTCAGACAAAGTCCCTAAAACACCTTTACCCATCCAGTCCTGCTATTCCGAGCCCACTTTGTGATAATAGATCTGGAGTACATCTGATCCCTCTTCCAAACTGAACCTTTACATGTACTTACACAATTCATGCCAAGCAGCATCTCTTAAATGAAAATCTGGAGGTTTAAAAATAGATCCTCGTTACTGTAGCCTTTGCTGGCCTCCATTCCTACTCCATAATATCCATGCTCCACATATTCAAGGCCATGTTGGTAATCTCTTTTCAGAGACTTTTTACAGATTGTTTCTTTTTACAGAATGTTTCAAGATTCTGCTTAAATCTGCTGCAGAGGGAAAACACCCTGATTTGGAAGTACATAAATAATTTAATGTGAGAAGAAAAAGAGGTCAACCAATTATGGCTTTAATAATGTTAACCAAATGTCCATGAGAACAATCTAGAGCTGTAAAATATATATATATATTTGTGTTATTAACTAATTTTGATTAAACCTTTCTGTGTCAGAACACCTACAGTGGATGTTTGCTGATGACAGCTCAGGACATATCAGAGTCTTGATGACCTCAAAGGTCTTTTCCAGCCTAGCTCATTCTGTGGTTCTGAGTCCTGAGCCCAGAAAATATTTCCAGAACTTGGAGCATTGGAGAAAAGAGGAGAATTTGAAGATGCATGCAAGGACAGGAGATCTCAATGCAATTGTATCTCTGTTTCTGTCAGGTAGGACATGCATGATTTAGCATTTAGTGTGCACCTCAGTTGTGCTCTTCATCAGTGAGGACATTAGCTAGGACCTGCCTCTTCTCTCTATCCCGAACACCACCATTTGTTTTCCCAATAAATAACTATATTTTGAGTATCAAGTCATATTATGCTATTGTTTTAAACATAACCACCATTTGTTTTCCCAATAAATAATTATGTATCAAGCCATATTAATCTATTATTTTACACATAACCAATGGCATAATGAGACTTCTAATTCCCATTTCTTAACTTCTTTATTTTGGGTGGCTCTTGAACATGTAAAGGTGGCTGCTTGTGTGACACACCCAGCCAGCCACTGCTTTAACAGCTGGTGGTTGGCTTTCATTTGTGTACTTAAATTCTTTTAATGCTAGAAAGTTTCCTTTTAGTAAGAGACAACTGAAAACCTGTAAGAAACAGCTCAAATGTCTACCCAGAGTTTAACCAAAACCACTCTTGCCTCAGCCTAGATTTTCATGGCTATTAATTTAATTTATTATACAGTAATGAACCATGCAGGATCCAAACTGACCCAGGATTTACTTTAATGGATCATTAACTTGTCAGGTTCCCCCTTCTTCTTTCCCCCTCCTGGTATTTTCTTGTCTTGCCAGAATTCTCATTATCCCAGCTATTAATCCATTTATTAACTTTGAACAAGGATGTATTTCATTAGCGAACACTTAAAAATTAATGATCACACACAAATTAAAAGTCTGCTGTGAAAGGATAGAGTACAAATAGGGTCTTTAGGATGTGAGGTTTATTTACACTCCAAATGAATGGCACACTGACAGTGGTTAAAATTGGTGTCAAAATTATAGGATCATTAAGGTTGGAAAAGAGCTCTAAGATCATCAAGACCAACCATTAACCCCACAGTGCCAGGGGTGGGTATTCACAGATTTTCTCCTGACTTGTGGATTTACAGAATTGGCTTTTATAGACAATTATTAAAAGATTGTCTGTCCATTATGTTGCTTTAGAAATAATATTTTAGGCCAACCCCAAAAGTAACTTCCATAAAAACATCAACTGTGCTTTTTTCATTTTTGTAGGGTTCAAAGGAAGAGTTTCAAACTGCTGCAACAAAACACTGAAGCCAGTGTAGCTACTGACAGCCTCTCATTTTGTCCCTGGTTTTCTTAGAAAGCATGATCAAATATTTAGGACCTAATTTTCCTGGAAAGTATGACCAAAAGTTTAGGACTTATTACTGCTGAGTGTTTGGAAAATACATGTAACTGTAATCACACTGGTGCTGTCTGCTCAGACACCAACCCACAGTGTGTGTGCAAAACAGGGGAAAATCCCTACACCAATCCGTGAGGGAAATAATTAGTGGTTTCATCAATCCATCTATTTTTGATCTGTAAATATTTATTATGTATTTTCCCTTTCTATAAAGGTTTCCCAGAAGACATTGCTGGGAGGACAGACACACATACACTCATTATTCATGGCTGGGTTATCCCTTGTGAGACAAGTGATGTCCCAGCAGAGCCACCTGAGTCACTAATTCTGTGTCAGCCACTTTTCAGGAGAAGCAGGCAGAATGTTTTTTCCTTTTCTGTTTTGATCCATTCATAGATGCAGTACAGTTAAGGGGTTTTCCACATATGTTAACGTTCACTTCAGTTTACATCACAAATTAGCACTCTTGTTCACACAGCCCTGTACATGTTAGAAATATCTAATAGGAGTAAATGATGTATTTGTCTATTCTGCTTTGGTGACAGATGTCACAGTGTCTGTGTTACATTGCAAATGAATATGAAGTGAAATAATTGAAAGGAGCAGTGCAAACTTGGATGGTTTCAGGTTTTGTGGTGCTGGAGAACTGAACACTGTGGAAATTCCAGAATCTACATGTTGGTGTGCACATCCCAGGCTAAGAAATTCCTTTGGCCTCTCATTTGCTAATTCAATTGATTTTGGAATTTACCACCTAATTTAGTTTGCTGCCAATTTGAGCTCTTCTTGAGCAGGAGGATTCTTCTGGCTTCTGAGATCAGTAGAGTCACACTATCCTGGTGTGTCCTAACTTCACCAGCACCCAGGGGAAAACCAAACTATTTTTGAGAATAGGTTGGGTTCCATGGAAAGGAATTTACAGTGACCTACAGAGTGATCTGGCCAAGTTTCCAGTCTGACCCACTGGAGAATAAGTTTTCATGCAGAGAAGGTGGCAGTGCACCCTCAGGACTCAGCAATCTGTGCCATCCAACACTGACAGCAATCCCTGCAACACATCATAAAGCAGGACTGAGCATGAAGCTGTGTTAGAGCAGCCACAGCAAGAGAAAGAGCCGTGAATCTTGCATAGTTTAACTCCCTTTGGGAAGAATGGCTTTAATCCAGCAGATGTTCCCCACCTTCCTGACCAATAAGAAATGTCTGGAAAATATGTCTTGATACAGGATATTCTGGTGCACCTTCTGAATCTTTCACACCTACACTGTGGTGCTTTTATCTCTTGTGGAAATTCAGCCAATCACCCCTGGGTTTTATATTTCTAACAGGGCATATCAATCTTACTCACATTTGAAGCTGCTGGGTCTGGTAGCTTCCCTTGGCATTGCTTTTTTGCAAATGTCCCTAATAAATTCCATGGATAAGCTTCACTCTGTTCTTATATTATCCACATCTCTGAGTTATCCCACTAATGAACATGAAACTACCTCAGCCTGTCCACGACCTAAAAATGACCTGCAGTCATCTCACTAGCATTTCTGCTGAACCACATCACAAGTTATCCTCCTTTTCCAACAACTTCTAGACCAGTGGGAATAAGAAAAGCTTTTTTTCCCCATAATCCCTCACACACAGGCTGGAGGCAAGAAGTCTCAAAAGGGTCCAAGGTTTCAGTGCTTTCATCTTGAGGCTACAGCAGAGCTGCTTAAGAGCTACGTCTCTGTCTCACTCATTTTATTCATTTTAGGGATTTAATATGAATTCCTGGCATGATTTCAAAGCATGTTCTCTAAGTTAATAAAAATTATAATATTAAAAGGCAAATAATAATAATGTGTTCTCAGTGTTACAGCTCCATCGTGCAGATTGGTGGACCTTTTGCCAGGTCGCCTTTGTTACATTTAATAGCAACCATAAATCTCAAAACCTCATGCAAACTGTAGAAAATTAAGGGCCATAAGACTAGGAGATTTATTTATTTTCTTTTTAATTTTCTTTGAAGAGATTTACTCCCTCTTCAGAGAAAGAGAAAAAAAAAAACAAAAACAAAGGAGAAGAATGTTATGACATGTTTACTGAAGTTAGGAGGCCTGAGTTTGGGATTCAAAGGTGGAAGTCTGGAAAAAAAGGGTTATTTTTCTTATCTCATGTCCTATTGTATTTGTGGACAAGGTAGGGGCACCATGGATGTGGTGGAGAGCAGCAGTAAGAACAGATCACAGGTGTCAATGCAGGTGATTTTATGAAAATAAAACTCTGGCCACTGGTAAAGTCGAGATGCCTGAATTAGGTGAGAAACTGCTTTTCTTCAGTCCTCGATCTTTGCCACTGCTTTTCTGATGAATTCGAGACTCCCACCCAAGGAGCCAGCCTTAGAGCACGTGGAAGGGTGAAGGACACTTGTAACTGCTGGTGAGAGCAACCCCCTGAAAGGATTCTTTTGCATAAGGAAACAGCTAAAATTCTTTAAACCATCTCAAAATTCCCAGAGAATTATGAGATTCTTGGATAACTACATTTTGTTCTCTCTTTGATGTGTTTAGCTCCACATTTCTAAATTCTTTGTTCTCACTCTCCTCAGGTTCAAAAGTTCTTGATGTCTATGTGAGCACCTCAAGATGCTAATTTTTGCATTTTGTCTAGTAATTACCTCTATTCTACCAAGGTTTTAGGACCCTTTAATTTGCAAACTTTTTATTGAACAGCAGACAAAAAACTCCAAAAAAACAATGAAACCCTAATTTGAGAGTCAAATTGTCAAAATGTTTCTGTAGAAGTGGTAACTATTGCAATAGTTCAAATTAAAACAACATTTTTTCATCTTTCTCCACATCATCACCTGCACTACTGCCAGGGTGGAAATTTTTCTTGGAGTGTTTGGACTGTGGAAACAGACTTATTTTTATTTATTTACTGGATAAAATACTCTCAAAGGTCATCTGTCTTTGTGAATACAATTTGCAGCAGTCTGATGACTTTTTCTAGTTTATCTATTATTATTGCATTACCAGTGATAAAACAATGTTGGGAATATAAAAAGCTAAAAATACTAGAAGGAGTCTGAAAACTGTAGCCTTGGAGGTAAATCTGTCTTGTGATGTTTAGTGTTTTAGATGCTAAAAAATAATAACCATTATGGTGATAATAATAATAAATTATGTAGGATTTAAAATATCATATCAGAGCATTCATGTCTTACCTCAACAAAGTCATGCTGCCCATGTAGATACCCAGAGATGCTTACAAATAAATGAGTTTCTGCAATTTATCTGAGTTAAATAAGATTTTCCCCTAATAGCTTGAACATCTGCTATTATTGCCCAAGATAGAGATTAATATTCCATTCATTTGATTTCTCTTTCAACAGCTATTTAATCTGTGTAAATTAATTTATAAACCATTATGCCTTTTTGTGCGGTATTTTTCTTTATTGATGGATCCAAGTGGTTGGAATGGAGGCACAGTTCTTCTCAACAGATTATTATGACTATCTGCTTTTCCTGAGGTGCTCCTGGTCCCAGCTGAGGTGAGAGGAACACTGATTTAGGTTTCCAGAAAAGACTCTAGGAAAACAAATCTCTGTAAAATGATGTGAAGGGAGGATTTGCCTCTTACCAGTGGGGTTCTTTCAAAGGCTACTTTGTCAGTGGTTTGCATACATAAAGGAAAATTAAGATTACTGTTTCTTTTAACTTCAAAGGGAGCTTTTTAAAGCTCTACCTCTGTTTGTAAAATGAAATGTTTAAAATGCAAATTATTTAGAGGGTAGAAAGTTCCTCTCCAGCCACAGCACTGCAGAAATTCCAGCAGCAATAATTAAACATTATTCCCATAAACTGTGTGATTTCTCAGACACTGAGGTACAAAGGGATCTGAATTGATCACAGTACCTTCAATGAGAAAAAATAATTGAAATGCTGTACTTTTCAGCATAGTTTTCACAGCAATATAGCAAAACACCTTGTTGCTGACCTCTGCATGATGGAAATGTGCTTTACCTGTAGAAATCCCTGAAGCTGCATGGAGCTCATGATCTGAGGTGCAGCACTGGGCCATACACCCTCCACCAGGTTAAACTGGTTTGAGGTGAAGGCTTTGCATTTCCCCTCCATGTGCTCCATCCTGGTCTCAGTTGTGCTGACCATTGAAGGGAAGGCTCCAAGCTCAGCAGCAAAAATGAGATTTCAGGGCTGCCAGTCATTTTTAGAGCACCTGGATGTCAAAATTCTTTTAAAAAAATTGTAGCTCAAAGGTTTTTTTGTGTCGCTCAGAAATCCCAGAACTGCTTTTGTAATATCAACAATTTATTCTGTAGGGAAAAAAAGAGCTGAACCCCTTTGAGATATGTGTTTTAATATCCTTCAATAATGACATCTAGAGGGGTGAGCCTTCAAGCATGGGAACTTTGGTGCGTCAGTGTGTGTGAAAAGCCAACAGCTCTTTTCTCACCTGTGTGCATCATCAGGACTGTTCCTACAAGGAAAGGAATATGCTTCCAATTATTGCTCTGATCTCCCTTGTGGGTAAGGGAGTGGACCTGCAGTCTCATAACATTCAATATTTACAGAAACTATCCTGTAAATCAAAGCAATTTATTCAGTCCTGTGCTGCACATTGTTACATTTGCAATAGTTCATTTCTTCCTTCTATATATTTTCATATAGTCCCGTGCTCCTCTGGGGGAGCTTGAACCTGAAAAGAAGTCCAGGGGAATGTAAATGATCTGCCCTTTTCCAGCTGACTAATGTGGGCCATAAAACACTTTAAAATACAAAGGAGACTTCACATCTGGTCAAGTTTACTCATCATAAACACACCTGAATGAAAAGTACTTCTTGTTCTGTGGAGCAGAGCCAAATGAACGACAGACTAAGACAGACATTTTGTGTTGTTATGTGCAAGTGCTCTCTCCTTGCATTTCAATGGCTAAATTAGAGGTAATTCAATAGTAAAATACGCAGGTAGCCCCAGGACACATTGTATATTCTTTAATTCTGAAAACTTTCTATGATTAAAAATAAAACCTCATTACAAACTCCCCATTCATGCTCTAAAATGTCAAAGAATTGATGTTTTTCAATGTCAATGCAGTAATAAAATCAATGCTGGAGCTGGGAAGCAAGGTTCGCTTTCTTAACCAAAAATTTATGCTTCGACAACTTTCTGCTTGGAAAAGAGAAAAAAAATAAAGCAGTATTAGAAATGTCCGTATCTGATGAATGAGGCTGTGTTAGTGGCTTTTGTTGTAGCTTTCCCGGTGTTTCCAGTTGTCCCACTGCAAAAACACAGCCCTGGATGACGAAGTGTTCACCTTTTCCCAACCCTTTTCCCAGGACAGCTCTCCAGCACCGCCCTCTGTGCTCGGGGAAAGCCAGCAGGCTCCAGCAGCAGCCTGGCAGCAGCAGAACAAAGGTCTGAGGGGCAGGGACAGAACGGGCTCCAAGCAGGGGCTGTGCCCAGGAGGGAGGATTCCTTCCTGCAGGGATCTGTAGCCTTTCCAAGCACAGGGATGAGATTTTCTCTATGGGGAAAGAGGATTGGTGAGGGGATGCTCAGAGCCTGCTGCTGTGGTCAGTGGGTCCTCACCCATGTCTGGCATTCAGGGATTTAATCCTGGTGCTGGAGGGGAAAGCATCCAAACTTTTCAAAAAACCCAGCTTCTCAAAGTGGTAGAATTGTTGAACTACTGAGTGTCTCGGATTGGAAGGGATGTACAAGGAGCATGGAGTCCAACCTCCCGACAGCAGAAAAAAAGGAAAAGGAAAAAGAGAAAAAGAAAAAGGTAGAAAAAGGAAAAGGAAAAAGAGAAAAAGAAAAAGGTAGAAAAAGGAAAAGGAAAAAGAGATAGATAAAGGAAAAGAAAAAAGATAAAGATAGATAAAGGAAAAGAAAAAAGGGCTAGAAAAAGGGAACAGAAAGCCCTTTTCTTAGCTCTCTGAGATGTCCTGCTGGAGTCTGCTGGTGTAATTCCTGATGTTCAGGAGCAGCCCTGGTGGATCCAATGGGACTGTTTGCAAATTAATGCACAAATCAACGAGAGTAAACACTCCCATGTCTGGCCTTGTGTAAATACAAATCTGCATGCAGACTGTAAGGTAAATACAAACAAAATTCCTTTACTCCTGCTCAGGAGGAAGAAGAGAAATGGGGATGTGTTGAACAAGTTTTTTTCCCCTGCTCTGGTGGAAGCACCCTCTGGAGTTTGCAGTGTGTTACTAGTCCCTGTTTCCACTAAACCCTGAGCCTATGCTTACAAGGAAGATTTCATGCCTGCTGCTATCACCTACATTTCCTCCTGCTGCTCCAGGGGATCTCTGCTGGCATTTAAACCCCCTGTGCAGGGAACTGTGCTCCCGGTGCATCATCAGTGCAGTGACACCCTCAGCGCTGGCTCTCCTCTCCTCTGCTGCCTTTCCTCCCTCTGGTTATAAACTGCAGGGGCAGGAGGCTTTAATCTGTGTTTTGCAGCCTGGTGTAATGCTGATGACTGAAGATTAGAGCCAGGCAAGTAACACATCAAAAATTCAACCCCCTAATGGTTCATTCCTTTTGAGTTTGCAGAAGAATTAAAAAAAAAAAATAAAGAAAGAAAGAAAAAAGTGAGCAAAAAGTTTTTCTCCTGTGTGTTTTGTAAAACCTTAAGAAAACAACCTTATATGGCCCCAACCAGGTTGAACACTATTCTTTAAGAAAGAAAACTGTCCTCAATTAAGAGTGGAATTTTAGCTTCAACTTCGAATTTCTTGGCTTTTGTTGGTTTCTCATATACCCTCATTATTTCAGCAGCGTGTTGTTTTTGGTCTGACTAATATTTAGAAATTGTTCCATCCAACCTTCAGATGTCTACTGTTTGAGAATGATTCATTTTTCTTTGACTTCATGAGCAAAATTTGCACAGTGGGACCTTTTCCTGCCCTTGGCATGTGTCTCCCCGCTCCAGAATTCCATGTGTTCTACCCCAATAACCTGTGGGGTTGCCCCACAGCTGTGGAGCAGAGCACATTTCAAACAGGGAGCTGCAGCTTTGCAGGGATGTGCTTCAGGGAGTCATTTCGCCAGGATGAACAGCCTGAATGCAAAGCACCAGCACTCAGAGTGCTGGCAGCAATTCTGAACTCAAGGACTGAGCTATTCCAGTGGGGTTTGAATAAATATTGGACAGAAGAAGTTTAAAAAAATTGTGAAAATAAAATTTCAAGATCTCTTTATGAGGTATTTCTTTTTAAATGATTAAACATTTTGTCAAAGGTGTTCCAATGAGAGTTGTGCAATGGCAGCAGTGATGCCCACTGGGTAGGCTGCCATCAGTGTCAGGAAAACAGCAATCCCTTGTATAATTATACTTGTATAAAGTATAATTGTCCTGAACCAACAAGAAATATCTAAACACCCTGTTCTTTGGCAGTAAATTATGGATAATCCTCTAATTTTGGATTATGAATGCCAGGCATCATGGAGTGTTCAGTAGCAGATTTACAGTGTACCAGGAGGTGCAGTGATATTAAATATCTTCATTAATGGCACAGACAAAGGGATCCAGGGCACCCTCACTGAATTTGCAATGACTCCAACAGGTCAGAGGGGTGCTGCTGACACACCTGAGGGATGGATCCATCCAGAGGGACCTGGACAAGCTCAAGAATTGGGACCTTGGGATCTCATGAGGTTTAACAAGAGCTGGTGCCGTACCTGGGTCAGGGCAAACCCCAGTGTCCATCCAGGCTGGGGGGTGAAAAGATGGGGAACAGATGTGGGGAGAAGGACAGAAATTATCTGGATCTATTACAAAAGCCTCCATTAAAGAGATGCTGTTTGCTTCGAGTGATGCAGAAAAACAGAGTGGGACACTGGAAAAAAAACAGAAGACAAATAAAGGCAACGAAATATGAGCACTGCTGATGCAGAAATTTCCATGTTTTTCACTTCAAAAGATCCATTTTTAAGTTCCTAAAAAAGAGAGACGAGCAAATTTCTTTCTGGTGCAATTTGTTTGGCAGTGATATATTTTCAAAGTCTTTCAGCATGTCTGATATTAGGTTCTGAGCCACAATCTTCAAATGTCACATGGAAAAAGAATTTACTGCTGGTTAGGCATGGGATTTCCTCTGGCATAGCATAGTACCAAGTCTTGTGATCCATTTACATTTAAAGCCAGTAAAATTAATGAATGAACCAACACAGAGGCCCCTTGTCTGTTTGCAGGGTTTCAGAGTTGCCCTGATTTTTCTTATTTAATTTTTTTATGACTGCAAGAGTTCAATTTTAACTCGGATTTAGTTTTTCAGCAATGCAAATTTTTCCTTGATACTAACAACAGCTGTTAGCAATATACCCACATCCAAGAACACGTTTATATGTGACCAAACTCGGTGTAATTGCCACATCATCTGCTAAATTGGCATTACAAACGAGTCTCAGGGGAAGAAACACGACTCCCTCCGTATGTCATCACTTTCGGAATTTCCACAGTAAAGAATCAGCACTCAGAGCTCTTCTTTCTGTGCTGACAACTCAGATAAGGGAGCTTGCCATTTCCCAAGGACTTGGTAGAGCCTTCTTTTATTCCTACAAGGGCCCTTTCACGTGGGACAAGCACTTGTGTCATGTTGCCTTGCAAAAACACCTCCCTATCTGCCTTTCCTGCAGCTGAGTGTGCTCTACCATGAATTAAACAGTGGCAGACTGCAGAGAAGTAACAGTACAGAACTCAACGGTTTTTTTTTATCACCTAATTAGTCCCAACATAAAAGTTCTGTGTTTTGATGGTAGCTGTTAGAACTCTCCTATCACTGTGGTTATTGCCCAGGCCACTCCAGACTGGAAATGTTGAACAGGGATAGTACTTTTAGTTTCTCTGCCTAACACAGCCCATCAAATTGCCTCTCTCTGCCACAGATGCTCTTCCAAGTTATTATATTACAACTAAATGTGTTTGGAATGATGTCTGGCTATCAGCATTTTGTCATTAGAAGAGAAAAAGGAAGACCAGCAGTAGACAGATATCACTATCTGGGCTGTAATGAGTCCCTGAGGGAAAATTAAGGGGTAATTGTTACAAGCCTCTGGATGGACCAAAAAAATATTAGTCAAATCTCATCTGTTCTCCAACTTCCTTCTTTCTTTAAACTGTCAACACTTTCCATGCCTTTTGGCTCAAAATGCCTGTCCTCATCTCAGCTAAGCCCCTACAGCTCTTTACCTCCTTGCAAAGTCTTCAAACAGATTAAGAGGCTGCTAAAAGTGTCATTTTGCCTGTGGCAGGAAATCCAGTTGAACTGGATGCAGGGATGGCTTTGTCAGAGTATTTACATGGAGGAGATGTGGGGGAAAGTTCTGCCTGTAGTGTGTGTGCATCTCTGACCTGGCCAAATCTGCCAAATCCCTCTAAATCTGCCCAAACCCAGAGCTTGGTGTCTCTGCCTGATTGCTCTCACCAGAAATGGGCCTTTTGTTTTGAGGCAATGGATATTGAACGGGAAAAAGGGATTAAATCGATGATTTCATCACGGACCATTTTACTTCTTATTTTTCTTCAGGAAAATTGAAGCTCTTAATTTTCATGGCTGTATAAATAACTCTACCTCCAGTCCCAAATTTTTTTTCCAGTTCAAATAGTTGGTGAAATAAAGACCTCTCCCTTAGGTGGTGTAAAGGTGGTTTCCTGTCTTGGGTGTGTTCTTCTCCTAGGTGCCTGCTAGGACACCTAAGTCCAAATTTTCTAGACCTGACTTGGAAAATGTGAAATTCAGACAGCCAAATAAATGTCCAGTTGTTTCTCCATGTGTTTTGGTGTCCTTGTGTTACTCTCAGCACTTAAATCAAGACACAGAGAGACAAGATAGTATTAGGACCATCAGAATATTGGATATTAAAATGCAAATCCAAACCAGTTAAAAGGTATTCCCTGAGATGATGGCAGGAGATGTATAGTGGGGATCACTGTGATGAAATTCAGAAAAGATATGACATAAACCCACTTCTTGGTGTGCTCACAAATAATCTGGAGGATCTATTATAAAACTGTGGTCCTGACTAAGCTTCTTGGCTAATTAGTTACATTTTTTGTCCCCTGGAAATAATATTCTGAATGTGAGTTACCCAGCTGTGGTGCCTGTCCAAGGAGGGTATCAGCTCTCTGTGATTATTGGAGTTCATGGCCGACGTTACGTGACACAGAAGAAATGAATTCTCAGGGAATTATTGGATCCTGCACCATTTTTCCTAGAGCAGCTCAGACCTGCTGAACACTGCTGAGCAAACCCACCTGTGGGACAGGGTGGAAAATCTTGCAAACTCCTCAGCATTCCAAGCCAGTGGAGAAAGAGGCCAAGGCACTGTCAATATTTATATTTAGACCTAGAGATGTGTATTTTAATTTTACTTTATTTCTCTTTGAGGGTGGACCAGACTGGAAGAATCAAAAACCTGATGAGCTTTGAACAAAACTAGCACATTTCTGTGCATTTTCTTCTCCTTCCCTCACAGTTTCCTCCATTGACTTTGGTTCAGTTCTCACTGGACCAACAAGCTCTGAGAACTCCCATAAAACCCTAAAGTGAAAAGGAGTGTGCCTGCCAGGTGGGATTTTTTTTTCCCCAAGTGCTCACAGCTCTAATTTTCACCACATGTGAACAAGTGTTCGCAGTTTTAAAGATGTGTTGAGTAATTGCACATGCGAGACATCTTCCCTTTAATGCTCCCAGAGTGTTCAAAGCTTTTTTTTTGTGAGAACACCCCTGTTAACAACGGAGTTGTGGCCTTTAGCTTCCACTTAAGTGGGTACTGCTTTGTGTTGAAATCTAATTGGTAGCACTTGCCCATTCTTATTCTCTCAGCTTAGCTAATGAAAGACACTGCCATAATATATTTCTCTTAGGATCAGGGTTTGAGCCTAGAAAATCTCTCCTAGAAGAAGCTGGAGAGGCACCTGCAGCTGCCATTGCTGTGGGTACCATTTCTTTTTTTGGACCAAAATAGGAAACGAGGCTGTTTGCTGCCTCCTCTTTTGGGTGAGGATGTGAAGTGATGTGCTGCTTTTACACACCAATAAAAGGAATGATTCCTCCTTTTCCATAGGGTATCATTCCTTGTGACACCACAGAAAGGACACAGCAGGTCTTCAGTGGTGAATGAACAGTTTCCGAGACATCTGAGGAGGGAGAGACTTATCACCAGCCCTGGTTACCCTTCTCCCATGCACCCAACCAGGAGAGGGATGACTTAGGCAACAAAATTCAATTCATCAGCATCCAAAAAACCCCTGTCCTTAGGGGAATATCTTATTGCCTGACCAAATGTCCTGTAGGACTGAGTCTGGACACCACTGGCATGAGATACACCAAAGGGGAATGGGTCTGAAGGACTGATAGAGCTGTGGGACAAAATGAAATACAAATGGTGGAAAGTGAGATTTGAATCAGGTGAGGGAACAAATGCAATTTCTGTAGGACTCAAACAAAAAAAGCCTGTGTTTTCTTGGTTTCCCTAAGTCACTCTTCTCCTGGCCAGTAAATCTGTGAGAAAGTGGTAATGAAATCTTAATTACCTCCAAAATTATCTGCCTCCAATTATTGCTAGAAATGGCATTGGAAACAACAAATTGTTGAACCTCATGGTGAGAAATAGATGACTTTTCTTTTGCTCCATTGTTCTGAAATGTTGTATAGTATGGGGTTTGTTTTTTTTTTTTTTTTTAAATAGCACAATGTAAAAAGCCTTGTAAATGTTTTTTAAACTTCAGGAACTGTAACTAAAAGTCATTTACTCCTGGTTACTTCTGGAAAGGGGCTGACCATGGCCTGTTTGGGGGGCACACTGAGTCACCCACCTCTCCTGGCTGTGTTGGGAGGAACACAAAAGTGCCACAACAAAGCCATGGATTTTAAATCCAAGCAAACAAGCTGCAAGCACCACTTACATTTATGTTTTTGTAGTGGCCAAAGGTTTTGGCCAAGTCCAACTGGTGCGGAAGGAGCAATCCTTGTCCTGTGAAACGTGGCTGACCTGAATCAGAGACAAAATAGAAGCTGCAGGTCTGTGGCTGAGCAGCCAAATGTCAGAACCACAGAATCAGTTGGGTTGGAAAAGACCTTTAAGATCATCATGTCCAACCTTAAACACAGCGCTGCCAAGGACTAAACCAGGCCTCTGAGAGTCACAACTTCATGTCTTAAATCCCTCCAGGGATGGTGACTCTTCCACTTTGCTGGGAAGCTGTTTCAGCCTGACTTGGGGCAACCCTCAGCACCAAACCTGGAGTGTGTGGGAATGCTTTCCCTGTGAGCTGACACAGCTGCTCCACAGGCTGTGGATGGAAACACTCCTCCTTTCCAGGTCCAGGGGTCCCTCTCTGGTTTAACCTCTGCAGATGAACTCTCTGGAGATGTGCTCACACTTCTCATTCAAGACAGGAAGGACAAGCGAGTGCTTTTAGATTATCAACACCTCCAGAAAGAAATGTGTTCATTAGAGTCATGACAGCCAGTGATTCATTAGTGGGAAAGAGGTTATTATGCAGTTGTGGATATAAACCAGAGCTGATCTGAACAGACTGAGTTCCCTCAGTAGTAGCTTATTACCAAAGAATTAAAGGTTGCACTGGGATCTGCATCTAAAATTGGAGGGAACTTCTCGGGGAGCAACACTTTGGTGCAGTTATTGTTTTTAACTTGAATTGCTCTTTTCCCTTGTTGGTATTTGCTCTGTGATGTATGTGTGGAGAGCAACTGTAACACTTCTCCAGAACAGTATAAACTTGTCATATTAAATTTCACTTGGAAATTAAAAGGTTTCTAATCAGCAGAGCGGTGAAGCTCTGGAACAGCTTTCCAGGAAAAATGAAGGCCAGTAAATTTAATCATAATGAAGCCTGAACAGTTTATAAAAGGGATTATGTAACACGGTCCTTAGAATATTAGGGGACTGAAATTGAAGATCTCTGTGCCTCATTTTCCAAACTCTGTTCCTGTGTCTGGATGTTTCTCTCACACCACATTTTTGCAGATAATTCTGTGACCACTGCTGCATGAAGAACACCAGACAGTCAATCCCAGGGCACCATTTCATGTTGCCCCATGTTTACAGCTGCTAAACTTCAATTTAGAAATATCTGCTATGTCACATTATTTTAGTGTTACCTCTTCATGCAGTGGAGGTGGTTGTTACAGGGCTGAAGGGAATCTAACATAACACAGGTACAGCTGTAGCAGGGGAGAGTTCCAGTTAACTCAGTACTTTGTCTCCACGTGTGCTGAGAGAAAAGACTTAATGAGCACAGAAAGACTGTGGTAGTGCTTCTTAGAAGTCCTTTCCTAACCTCCAACAGTTTAACGCCCAGGGGACCTCACAGAAATCAGATGTAGTTCCTCTGGGCTTCCTAAACCCTCCTCTCTGATTTTTCTTCTCTGAATTAAAGCAGCCACTTTTCTAACACTTAAAGACTTTTGACACTGGTGCAAAGGCTTCCATAGCCGATCTGCACTGAATAGAGAAGCTTTTTCTTCTGATGCCTGCTTGTCTCATTTCCTGAACAGATACCAAGAGTGAGTATCCAGGAAGCTCAGGTGTACTGCCTCATACTGCCCTTCATCCACCCCTTTTCCATATTGAGCTGTCCTGATCTGCCAGTGCAGAATCCGGCATTACCTCGATTTTCCCTCCTACATGTATACAGACTTTTCCTTTTCCTTTTCCTTTTCCTTTTCCTTTTCCTTTTCCTTTTCCTTTTCCTTTTCCTTTTCCTTTTCCTTTTCCTTTTCCTTTCCTTTTCCTTTCCTTTTCCTTTTCCCTTTCCTTTCCTTTCCTTTCCTTTCCTTTCCTTTCCTTTCCTTTCCTTTCCTTNATAGATGAATTAAGTTGACATAAAGATATTCTCTCCTGTTTCGTTCTCTATTTCTTTCCTAACATACCAACATTCAGCTTTCTTTTTGCATTAGCTGCTGAGTACTGAGATAGTTTCATGGAAATTTATATTCTGATCCCCAAATCTCATTCTTTAACATCTTCAAGCCCAGTTTCCAGTGTGCCTTACCATTACTTGGAGCTGCCCTTGTGAATGAAAATACCTTTCTTCTCTCCTTTAAGAGAATCAGTCCTAACTCAGCCTTTAATTCCCTAGTTGAGGTTGGCCATCTTGGCTCCCAGTTTATTTATGTGCCTGTTTTCTGTTAAAAAATAAGATATAATCTGTGTTTGCCTACAATTCCTGGTTGCCTCTGTGCAGCACAGCTGCAGGAAGGTGACAGGTTTTGTTACTTGTTGGAGCTGCAGCTCATCCTTCCAGCTGTGGAGATTATCTTCCCAACAGCATGTGAAACTTGTGATGTTATCAGGACTCTCTCTGTTTAGAGAACAGCTCTGAAATTAACCATTCACTTCAGAAAAAAAATTTTGAATGTTCTACACACCCCCTCCAAAAAATATGTTAAAAAATCCACAGCATTTGTAAAAAGAACGTAAAAATGAGCCATATTTGAGGCCTTTTCTTGGGTGCTGTGATCCTAGTAGAAACAATGGATTTCAGTGTTTGCTCTCTGTGTTATTTAGGTTATAGAGAGTGCATTTATAAGCAAATGCAGGAGTTTCCCACCAGCAGTGGAGTGTGTGGGAAATATCAGCAGTGGTCCAGAGTGTCAGCACATTTCCTTCTCCTTAGCTTTATTTAGTCTGTCACTAATTGCCGTTCATTTTTGGCTGCTAATGTTAATTTTTGCTGGGTTTTTTCCCCTCTAATCTGCTAATTCCCTAATACATTGTTTTGTGTAGTCAGATCAGTAGTTTACATACTTTATCTAGAAACTCATGGTGCTTTTTTCTTATCCTAAACAGCCAGTGAAGCAAAATGGGAACTGGAGCAGGCACTTGCCCAAAAAACCAGGCTCCACTGATATTCTGCTTTGCTAGTGGGTAAATCAGAATGAGTTGGCAAACTGCAAGTCTTGAGTTTTTATTCTCATTTATTGTACGACCCTACAAAGTTCATACAACCCATTCACAGAAGGAGCTAATTAATAGGGTGTCATAAGGTCTGAGCTGTGCTTTTTATAGCTCCTTTAACCCTTGTGGGAAGCTGTTGTTCAAGGCAATTTTGGCTGCTGGCTGATACTTCTGTATGCAGGACAAGGGTGACATTTTTTCCAGGGATTTTCCAATTACAGCTATTGGAGGTTCAGTATTCCTGGATGAATAGAGTTGAATGTTATTAATCACAAAGGACAGTATAAAAAAAAGGTGGCTTTTTCCAGCACTCTGTAAAACACAATTCTGCACACTGTCTATGGAGAATTTGTGAGGTTTTTTTAGAACGAGAAAACAGAATGCTATGAATCACGTGGGAGTTGGATTGCAACACCCAGCTAATATTTCAGTTTATCTGATAGTTCCTGATTAAGTTTATCTTTTAGATATTTCCATCACCTGTGGATATTCAGTCTTTCCCCTCTCTGTTAAAAATGACATGCAGAATACCAAACACAGCCAAACCCATTTTTCCCTGTGCAAAATGCTCAGCTCCAAATGGATCAAAGAAAATTGTTGTGCATGAAAGCAGGTGTCAGTAAACAAAAACCACCCTAAAACAAAACAAACAAAAAAAACCCCAAGCAAACAAACAAAAAAACCCCCGAAACCAAGCAAAAGCCATTCCCAAACCAGCAGCATGTACACAAGCTCTCTGACTGCACTTACTCTTATAAAGAAACTGCACATCCTGTGGGAAGTAAACCACCCAAAACAATATTTGAGAGACACTTTTGAAAAAATTCCTTCTGGAAAGCAAAAATTTTGACTGAACTTTGAGGAACTTGACTTTTTTTTTTTTTTTTTTTTTTTTT
>VXBB01021694.1:207206-241254 GCA_013399915.1 Illadopsis cleaveri | reverse complement strand
TTTTTTTTTTTTTTTTTTTTTTTTGTGCTGCTGGGACAAGCAGTGCAGCTCTTTGGTGCATGCTGAGGGAGAGATGCACAGATGCTCTTTCCTGGAGGATTTTCTCTCTGTCAACCTTGTTATCTAACAGCAGTAACAAGTGATAACATTTTGCAGTCCCTTGGATCTAAAGTGCACCAAATGTGCTCAAAGAGAATCTTCTAGAAACTGTGGGTACAACTGCAAGGGGCAGGTTGTCCCCAGCCAGGACAGGCTGGACTAAGTCCCCTGCCCTCAGCAGAAAGGGTCTGCTGTTGTGCAAAGCTCTTAAATCATCCCAAACCTGAGGAAAAAGCACTGTCAGAAGTGTGGCCTTAGTGATGGAACCACTGGCAGAGCTGATAAAACTAAAAAGGAAACACGGCTTCGTCTTGAAGTCTATTTCTCATATTTATTATGGGATAAAGGTGCAGATGGAGGAGGAAAGCTTTGTATTTCAGTAGCATTTCTAGCAGCTTGGGAAATGGCCATGCTCTTCAGTCCTGAAGGTTAATATAAAGGTGGATCTTCCAATGAAAGTGAGAAATCAGCCTGTAAAATGCTTGGGACAGAACTGATGTTTTTCTGTGTTGGTCAGCTGTATCATGGCAATTTGTTCTGTTTGAGGTGTCCCTGCATCACCCCATGAGAATAAATAACAGGAACAATCAAGGAGAACAGGGAGTGCTTTGCTTGTGATATTGATTTTGGGGAAAATAAAGCCCCAAACAATTCTAAAAAGGCCCTGCACTCAAAGGGACCTTGTTAAAAACCACCCCAAGTGTTGCAAGAGGGCTACAGCTCCTCTCTGCCATCAGCTGTGACCCTTCTCACTGCCATTTTCCTTGCCCTTTCCTTTCCCTGATCATTCATGTGCCCATCTACCCTTTATTACAGGGAGATTTCAGGGCTGTAAGTGTTGGAATGTGGGTATTTAGTGTGTAGGACTGCATTTTGGCAAGCCCTTCACAGTATTTATACCAGAATTACTCACAGAGCTCCTTGATCTGGAGTCTCAGTTTTCTTAGGGAGAACAGTAGAGCTGGAAAGGCAGTGAGAGGCTCAGGTTTTCCTTTTTTATTGCCTCGATTTCTACACTGTGCAGTTGTGGAAAAGACAGGTGAGTCCTTGGTGTGGCTTTGGTTTTAATATTCCTTTTGGTTATGGAGTGACCAGCTATTTATGAGTATATGGTTTTCAGTTTTCATTTCTTTATCTTCAAAGCCTGGTTCATGTTGATGTTACCTGTGTGAAAAATTGAAATAGCGGATGTGCACTGAAAATCTTACCAAGTTTTCTCACTACAGCAGCTTTGGTTAAAATGAAAATAAATATACAGGCGAAAAAATGTGACCTAAGAATGTGCATTATTCAAAGGAATCCTTTTATTTTTTTTCAAATGAGGCTTTAATAGGATTATGTATGTATGTTTTATGATATTGAAACTGGCATATCATTCAAACTTAAAAACCCCTTTTCATAGTTGTATTTAATGATTCCTACTTCTTTGAAGCTTAACATATTTTCACCATATGGCAAGCATTTAATTTTTCCTATTTTTCTAGTGGAGATTAAATTAAAATAGTTATTTGGTTTAGCAAAACCTTTCAACCTATATGTGCTGTAGGTCAAGGATTCTGTGAGGCTTAATCCTCACTGCCATCCCATACTTTTCTCAACAATTGGTTCCACAACCTGATGAAGTCAACCAAGATTTTCCCACCTACACCATGCTAAAATTAGGAAGCAGTATTTCTTTTTATGCATCTGAATTGAGTAACCCTGCCATGAATACAACATAAACTCTGATGTTTGTAGATTCCACATTCATGCCTGAAAAAAAAACCATTTAAAAATTGCTACAGGCAAAAGAACCATGCAGCAGAGACAGAGGAGCTTTGGATTCCATCTCTGGATAAATATTTATGTAAGAAAATTTAACTCGATTCCCTAAAAATCATGTTTAGTGTTCCAGTGTCATAGAATCACAGAATGGCCTGAGGTGGAAGGGATTAAAGAACCTTCCACTATCCCAGGCTGCTCCAAGCCCCATCCAACCTGGCCTTGGACATTTCCAGGGATGGGGCAGCCACAGCTTCTCTGGGCACCCGGTGCCAGGGCCTGCCCACCCTCACTGGGAGGAATTTCTTCCCAATATCTAATTTAAACCTGTTAGTGTGAAGCTGTTTTAAACAAATAACTGTTTTTAGATTTTTTTTTTTGCAATTACAATAAGTATTTCTGTTGTTACAGCACGAAAGCCTTGATTGCACTTGACACAGTGAAATTGAATTTCCATTTAATGTGTGGGAGTTTCAGCACAGACTGGCCAGATTTTCTTAACATTCCCCCTTCCTGAATACAAAGTGCAGCTGTGAATCCATCTGTGGCTTTATTTTGTTTTGATTTGTTTCCCATTTTGTGTTGCTTGGTTTGGCTGTCAGGCAGAGGGGGAACTCAGGGTAGGAAGTTGTAGCTGTATCTGTCATCTCACCTGAAGCAGTTCTGGAGATTTCTGTAAACTGTATATTCTTTGGCTCCTCTACAAAAATGTGAGAATATTCAGATAGAGCTGTAACTGATGCTACATCCGCTTCTTGAAAAAAAAAAAAAAAAGATTTAATGTAAAGATAAATCAAGAGTACAAAAGACCATTCTTCACTTTCACTTATTCATTGTATATTCAGTTTGCTTGTTATCACTCATTGTGCAAAAAATACCCTACACACAACTACATCTCTGTAAGAATGAGCCCTTCCATTTCAGTTGTGTTATCTGTGCAGAATTCCAATCATTTGCTTGGGACATGGAGAACTAATCAGTGTTAAAATGTAAAATGATACAATTACTTCTCTTTGTAAAAATCATAACATCCAAGCAAACAAAAAACCCAAACACAGTTTGTTTTTCTCCCAGGAAATCACATACTTTCAATTTATGTATTTTAATTTCCATGCTTCTCTCTTTTTAAAAAGATGGTTTATTTTCTCTTTCCCTTTGTCTAATATGAGAAGTTATTTCTCATTAAAATGTAGTTTTCATTCTTCCTTGGGCTATTAGATGTCACTGACTTGAACAAAGGAATCTTCACATAATTCATTCTACTTCCAGTCTTTCATTTTCCTATCAAAATCCCAATGCTACGGTTGTAGGAGCATGAATTTTAGTCTTGAAAGACACAAATTGTCTTTAATTCCATTAATGTTAATCATATTTTATGGCACTCTGGACCTTGTGGGATGAAGCTCCTCACTGTACTTAAATAATGATATTCCTGCTAACTCTCTTTTTCCTTCACTCCCTTCTACACACATTTTACCACCTGATCTCTGCTGGTGGTGCTTGCAGAGTCCTGTGCTCATGGATTGCATGTATTTCCCTTTTAAAACATTATTTCCCTTTTCCAGGTGCACTTGGCTGTGTGCCTGTGTGCTCTACATCCAGTTTGTTTTTCCAGCTTCCCACTGCTGTGGGAGCTGAGGTGGAGGAGACAAACCTCCCTAAGCTGCTTCCCAAATCCAGGAAGAGTGAGCACATGAGCCCAGGCAATATTTATAGCAGTTTCAGCTGGAAACACTGGGTGCCAAATGCTGACTTATTTTGTTTTCATATTTTACCTTTGTGTTGCTCAGTCAAAACAAGTTAATTTTAAATGGAATGTTTTCATTCTAAGGAGGAAAAAAAAAAAAAAAAGGGAAACAGAGCAGCTCTTTGTGAGGTGTTATTTTTAGTTTTACCGCTCCAAAACGACTGATAGAGGAGAATTCTGATTTCTGTTGTCTATAAAACCTTTAGGTTTCGACCTGGCAGTCTTATTTATTATTGCATAAACTTTTCTATTACTTTTTAAACCTCTCTAGTCAGAGATTTACTCCTGGATGAGCACCCATAGTCACCCCATGATACAGCACAGCAGAAGCCAGTGCAGGCAGATCCACATTTCTTGAAGCATAAAATTCCTCACAACAGCAGGGAAAAAGCTTCTGTAGGACAAAAGACCCCTTAGATTTTATCCCACTGGGTTTTGTCTTTTCTCAGTGTTTTTTGGATTTTTTTTGTCCTCATTGTCTTCTCATTTTTCTTAGCTTGTGCAGCTTAAAAAGATGATTGGGTCTTGCCATCAAGTATTCACTGGGTTGAACAGCACCTTGCACAGCCTGTGAAGGGAATAACATAATTTTAAATTTATGGGTGCCATCCATATTCTCTCAACCTTCACAACAACTGTTCCTGCTTCTCCTGCTCCCCCCAAGAAGTGGGTGTGTGTGAGGGGAGGGAGAACAGAAACTGCTCCTGAATTCCTGGCCCAAAGAAATAGCATTCTGCAGGAGAGACGTGGTGTTCAAAAGTTATATTTATTTTATACTCTTAATATTTGTTCTGGATTCGGACTGAATAGTTTAGTGCAAAGGTACTTGAGGGAGCTGATTTTTTACCAACCTGTACATTAAAAATAACTTATCTATGCAACTTTGCCTTGAGTCATTGGTCCAGGTACACTTATTTGTAAGAATGTAGAGGTATTTTTATAAATCAGAAAAATTCCCAAGACACAGAGAGTAATAACAGGAAAATAAAAACTGTATCATTCTGCTTATATTGTCTCTTTTCAGGTTCACCAGCCTGAGTATATTCTAAGGTGATGAATACCAGGGGTGAGTTCTGTAACAGCAGGACTTTGTGTCAATTCAATGTCTTTCAATGAATCAGCTACAGATTCTTTTGGTTTTGTTTTAGAACAATGTGAAACTCATAGTCTGGTTTGATTTCAATATGAACACAGGTGAGACTTGTCAATTTTGTCTCAATTTCGCCTTGAAAGCTGATGGTGTTTTGTTGTGTTTTTTTTCCCCTAAGCCAAGTAATGATAAAGTAGAAATATATAAAATATTTGTTTGTCTGTCAATATTAAATCTTGTGCTCTGGCCTTTGCAAACTGAACTGCGGGTTTGTGGTTTGGTGCATTTGCAAACCTGAGGCCACGCTAAGGAAAACTGAGCAAACACAAACTGAGATTTTTGGCGTTGCCAGGAACTCATCAGATCCCTCTTATCATCTCCTACGTGAGGAAAGAATGAGAGCTGGTAAAACAAAATCTCTGAAAAGTTTTGTATTTTCTTGTTTGGATAGAACTGAGGGGATACGAACTTGTATTTTCATATATATAAGTTAAAGCAGTCATTTAAAAGTACGGTTACATAAAAATAATCCTACAATAAGCCAAGTCCTCAATTCATACCTTCAGACAGCCAACATGAATTCAGAAGAGAGCAAAAGGGGAGAAAAAAAGGGAGAAACTGAGGTGGAAGGTCTTGAAGGGAAAGGAAACAACTGTGAGGAATTAAAAGTAGAGAAAAAGTTTGAGAAATAAGGGGTGCTGAGATAAAGATATCCCTGCTGTCCATGTCCAGGATATGTGGCTGAATCCCAAGGCTCTGATAGCCAATAAAGTGCTGAATGTACAGAAATCCCTGCACCTTCCCATGCCAGAGAGCTTAGTTTGGGTCTGTCATTACTGCCTGTGGAGCAAACACGACCATAAAAAGAGAAAAGTTCATTTTATTCTGCTTCAATTCTTTTATTTCATTTCAATTCTCTTATTTCCAACCAATGTAGTTTTACTCTTTACACATTTCTTCTATGCCAGTGGCCTTGCTTCCAACCTTTTGACTTTGGCAAGAAGCAGCCTAAGTCAATAAAAAAGAGCTCCAAGTGTCGTGCACAATAAAGACTTGGGTACAGAGTTCCAAATGACTGTAAAGAAAATTTTACTGAAAAGCAGGCAAAGAACCCATATCTAGAAATCAAATCTCTGCTTGTAAATTCTTTTATTAAAAAAAGCTCTTACATGCATCTTTCATACATGCCCTATCCTTGCTTAAATATTTGAGGGTAGGGAAATCACTGGGATAGGCAAGAACATTTCCATCAATGTATGTTTGAAATCGACAGTACAAAATTAAATTACATCCCTCTTCTAAATGACATTTCTAATTTTCACTTATCAAGTATTATGGGCTCTAATACAACTTTTGAAAGGCAAAAGGAAAAGTAAAATAACAGGAAAAAAAGACACATTCCAGTGTGTATTTATTTTACTTTGTAATTCATGTCAGTCCAATTGTGCTGCAGGGTATTTAGTTTATGCAATGCTGAAGTTTGAAAACTACACCCAGAATTGTTTTTGGATCATATTCTGAAGATATATAACACAGGAATGATTGATTTATTTGCATGTTCTGAGGTTTTGTGTTTTGTGCCTAAATTCTGATGTAGGAAGGCTTTAAAAATCATATTCATAACAAAGAGAGAGGAACATCTTTATCTAACTTCCATTTTCTAAGGTGAAGACTAAATTTTAAAAAGGAGGCATTGACTTCTAGATGGTCAAAATAGAAGTCCCTCTCTTGACTTCCACAAGTTGAAGGGAAAGATTTGGAACTGCTTTCCTAATTGCCCAAAGCGGATCCATAAAATGGCTGCTCCTCTTGGGGCAGTGGCAACTTTCACAGTCCCATTAATTTTACTGTGTGAAGGGCTGGTCTTCAGAGAGATGGAGACCATTACTTCATATTTTGTGGCCCCCTCAATGGATATGTTTAATTCTACAGCTTCTGCTCTGAAAGAATGACAGATTGGGATGTTCACGTATGGTTTCCCTTTGCTGATATTTGGGAACAAACCTCCCAAAAACACAGTGAATTTTGGCCATGTTGCAGATCTGGGATCTTGCTGAATGCCAGACCACGGAAGGCTTTTCCTGTTGTGCCCCAGTGCAATGGATATTCTGCTTTGGTGTGGCCTTTCAGCTGTGCTCTGCCAGGGCTCATTCTGTGGGTTGCCAGTGGCACTCATGCTTCTGACTCCCTTTGGAGATTTCCAGCATGGAAAATATTTCCTCAGAGCTCTCCAAGCATGGGGATCACTTGCCTTCTATCTCCTGCTTATCCTGTGCAATAAATATCAAAATCACCCACTCTTGGGTGGCAGCCCAGAGATTTTTGGTTTGTTTCCCTCTCAGGATCCCCAATGTTGTCACAGCAGTCTTGGAGAATTGGTCCCATCAGGACGGACTGGGGGCTGGAAGCTCTGCACCCACAGCTCTTGCTGTCAATGGGGAACAGGAGAGAGCTCTCCCAGGACTTTTGGGTCACAGCCCCAAGCAGAAGTGTGAAAAGGAGTTTTTTGAAGAGCCACAGCCTCTATGCAAGGAGGAGAAGAGCTGCAGAAGGTGCTGCAGGAGCCCTGGAGCTGCAGTGCTCCGTGCACAACTGCACCCCATGGCAAGAAGCAGTTCTAGAGGGCACAGGCTGTGGAAAAGGTCCTGTGGAAAGGTCCCTCAGCCTTCAGTGGAGCCCTGGCTCTGTGTCACCTGGGGCCTGTGTGACAACAGGAGCAGAGGAGCACACCTGGCTGGGGTCAGGCTGGGACTTGCCTGAGTGCCACGAGACCTGCCAGCCACACAAACCAATCCTGAGCTCGTTTACAGATTGTAAAACCAAATCTCTGTTTCGTTGTTTCAGGCAATTTACTGTCTGTGCCACCTGTCACACAGACAAGGGCACATTCCTGGACACCCAGTCCCACTGCTCCAGGGAGCAGAAGCTTGTCCGTGCATTTTGTGGGACACAAAAGCAAACCATTTCACAATCAGCACTCCTCAAAAACATAGATTGGCTTTTTTTGTTCTTTTCTCAGTTAAACTTCCCTTTAGAGATAACTCACAACCAAGTGCGATCTACCCTTCACCACTAATAGGGCTCATTTTGCTCCTCTGAGTTTCAATATCCCCAAAGACTGACAGGGCTCATTGCTGCTGTTTTAATTTCATGGTGAGATAGAGATGTTTCCCTAATATCATTTCTGTAGATCAGATTTGATTTCACTAAAATACATAACTTCACTAGGTGGATAACTCAGACACATGTCTAAAAGTCAGCTGAAATAGGAGGAGTTACACCAAGGATTCTTCTTTCATAGAGAGGAAGAAAAATGCCACAGAAAGGGACAAAGAAAACCATAAGAAAGCACCAGCTCTGGACATGAATTTATTTCCATAATGAACATGCCCCACATTTTGTGCTCACTTTTTCCAGTTGTGGTTTAAACTTCTGCAAATTTGTTGTTTTCCACATGCATAAATGTAGGTTAGCTGATATGGAAACTTAAGACCTACTCCCATCATTTTTTTGCTGTGAAACCCCCTAAGTGGTGACAGGGAAACCTACCTATGGACATCAGCTTTCATCTCCTACAATCAAAGAAAGGGAAATATATAGAATGGGATCTGACCCAAGGAAAAATGGTTTTCTTTCTGAACTACCAAAATGCATCATTTAAATCCATACTCTCAATCTCGTCCATCCAGATGGCGGTCCTGCAGCTCTTACCAATGGCAAAATATTCTATTTATCTTTCCAATATTTGTCTTTTAAACTACTTGTGGAGGGTGTGTGCATGAAACAGATCTTCATTAAAAATTGCATCTTTGAAATCAGAGCTTCAATTTGACCATAACACTGATATTAAAAAAATTGCCACTGAAGAGCTGCTTTTTTGACACATTAAAAACAAAATAATAGCTGAGAAACGCTACTGAGCCTCAACCAAAGATAGAAAAAATATGGAATATCTGTTTGCATCTCACTGATCTATCCAGTGGCAGAATGATGGATTTAATTTGCTTTTGACTTGTGCCATTTTAGCCCCAGGAATAACAAAACAAAAAAAGCTTCTACGTTTTAGACAGTTTGGCTTCATGGTACTATCAGCACTGTTTCCCTTATGGCCAAAGAAGTGTCAGTATTAAAAATAGTTACAAGTGTTAAAAAAACCCCATAACCTAAATTAGTGGATGCACTATGTTATCTACAGAAAGAAGAACTGGGTGTGTTGTGTACTGTGCTCAAGGCTAACTAAATTCCTTAGATTTAGATACTTTGGCATTAATTACCTGTAATTATTTTTTGTTCTTTCATTGAGATTTATGTCGATCTGAATCATCACAAAAAAACTTAATTAAATCAGCTATTTCCTTTTCTTTTAGTCCTGTTCAATGATGAGTTTGTTCTCATTGTGTTTATATTTGGACATTAATCTTTTCAATGTTTGTGAAAATCTCTGGGGAAGAGGGATTCAGGTGAAACACAGGGAGGAGAATGAATGCACCTCACTGATCTCTGAGAGATTTTAGGCACTCAGGTCACAAGATTTTTCCAAAGTATTTTTACAGTATTTACAAAAGTGATGGCTGTTGTCAGTCCAGGGTTATCTGTCATGGTTGTAAAGGGAATTTTCACAACAAAAATTCTCCCTTTTTGTGATTTTTTCCCCCGTGTCTGTATGTATATGTATAAAAACACATTTTAAATTCATTCCTGTGCTTCACTTTCAAAAAGAATACTTGCTCTCTGTCAGTTCCTGTTGTAGCTCTGTCTTCAAAGCTCCAGAGGATTTATTCACTTCCTCTGCCAGTGAATATGTAGAAACTCCATCAAAACCCAGGGAGTCACACCTGTGTAAAACTGGTTCCAACATTGCACCTATTGTGTGCTTAGAAGTCAAATGTACACGTTTTCAGAATCTCAAGGAAGTGAAATATTTGCTTTAAATGGATGCAAGAGAGGTCACAGCAATGTCTGAGAGATCCTAGGCCTGAGTTTTTCCTTGCTCTTTTTAACTCCTCTTAAATAATCCATTAAAATCAAGATGTAACAAGAGCTCTTTTAGCCACAATCAGGGAAAAAGGCTTTGCAAAACAAGAGCCAAGAGTGATGTTTGGAATCCACAACTTAGTCTTGTTAAAAAGGACAGGAGGGGAACAAGTTGACAGAAAATAGTAATGCCTTCAGGTGGGAGTGTGGAAATTGTCTCCTAAATTAAAGTCTTCCTCATAATCATGAAATGCTTTAGTAATTTTTAAGGCACTCTCCTCAAACTTAGTGATTTGGTCTTAAATTGAGGTGCTCCTTGTACCAGAATTGTGTCTGCTAATCACAGATCCTTACCGTTCTGGTGCCTTGGTGTGCCTCATTTCCACACAAATGCTGTGTGCTTTTCCACCCCTCTTCTTTGCATATACAAAATCTGCTTAAATTCCAATCAATCCCTCAGCAAATGCCCTTTTAGTCTTGAATTCTACCCAAAAGAAAGAGGGGATGTGCTCTGCAGAGCTGTGTGCAGGCAGGGCTAAAGACAAACCCCGCAGTGCTGCTGCAGCATCACCAGGCACGTGGAATCCAGCAGCAAAATGTATGGAATAGATATATATGTTTTTCACCCACACAGTGGAGCAAAAGTGGGTTATTTAACAGAAAAAAAAGTCCCAAAACACAAAGCAGTTTTGTGGAAGAAAGCAGGTAGTCTCTAATTTAAAAGAATTTGCAATTCTGGTAGCTTTCTTACAAGTGTAGGTGGGGCAGCATAAAACATTTACTGGGTTTTCTGAATATTTCCCCTGCTAATATCTAAGGAAAAACAAAGTGAATTTTAGCATCTCATGCTGCATCTTTTTAAAGCTCTTCATAAATGTATTTCTTAGCAGTACGAAAACACTTTCTTAATTCTCTTAATTGCTTGAAATTGTTGTCTGTGAAAGTAATTGGTGAATAAATTGTTTTAGCTGGAAATCAATGTCATGCAACCAAACCAACAGACTGTAGGGGCAAATAACAAAATTCGATTCAAACAAGCAGGAATAAGAGGTTTTATGCTGCTCATGTATTGGTTATTAAAAGAAACTACCTGATGGTGCACTGGAAGGGAGTGTGGATTTACAGAGGATGACAGGGAAATGTCTGTTCTAACCCCAAACCTCCATCCATTCTAAAGTCTGAACTTGTTCCAAATTTCCAGTCCTGCTTAATTTGTGTGTTTCATGCTACAAAGGGATGGAGTGAGCAATGAACACTCGTAAGGACAATAGTGTCTGTTTTATCAGAACTGCCCTCCAAAATTCCCTGTTTCCTTTAAAAAAAACCCCCAAATCCACATTAGAGTTGTTTCCCTTTTTGGTGGTGGTTAACACTACATTTCACATTAAACACAAAGGGAAGAGATCTCTCCACCACCGAGAACTGGGACCTGATGGAATGGAATCAATATTCAGCTGATCAACATCTGTTTGCATTGGCTGAGAACTGGGAGCAGCGCTGTAAACTGAATAGTGCATGCTGAATATTAAATGAGTTTTCTGCATCTATTGGGGCTGGGCAGAACACGGATGGTTTCCCATTGCTAACTCTGACTCCTGCATTTGTCCTTCTCAGCAGATTGGATTGACTGAGACAGTGGGGTGGGCTCAGCCCCCTGGTACACTCCTGTAATACAATTTCTTTTGTCACTGCCAATGTATAATCTTATGGGTAATTATAGCTCAAGAGCATTTTACTTAAGGAAGCCATAATTAGTGCTGTGATGTTTAAATAAGGTTTGAAGGCTTTATTCACAGCTAGTAGCTGATGATCAGTGCAACCTCTAGAAGTCACAAGGATCTGAAGCAAGGATAGATTCATTTTTCCTGGTCCATGTCCAAACAAGAGGAAAAAAAAAAAAAGAAAGACAATATAATTCAAGCTTTGACACTGATAGGAGAAGGAGGGGAGGGAGGGAATTGCAAATACACCTCAGGAAAGTGTCCTGTTGTTGGCTTGCCTAGAGGACAAAAAAAAAGCTCATTCATGCCCNGATAGGAGAAGGAGGGGAGGGAGGGAATTGCAAATACACCTCAGGAAAGTGTCCTGTTGTTGGCTTGCCTAGAGGACAAAAAAAAAAGCTCATTCATGCCCTGTTAGGGCTTCCTTTAATTGGCTGAGACCCTGACCTGCAGGAAGACCATCTTCCCAAAGCAGGTGTGTGCATCTGTAGTTTTATCACCCCTTATAAATATTCCCTTTCCCAGCCTACTTCCTACCATTTAGAGAGTGGATATATATTATCTTAGACTGCATTATTATCTAAAGATCAAGAAACCTCCTTTCCAATGGCTCATTAGACGTGATTCATTGCACCAACTTTCAATTAGTTTAATGTTAAGCTAAGCCTGTCTCAGCCTATGCCAATCCCTCAGATGCTTTATAGGACAGACGAAAGGGCAAAGACACTTCCATTTCCTCCATTTGTCTTAGAACCCAGTGACTGCAACCATCAGGTCATCTTGCAGGCCTACCTATTACATAGCAAAAATAAGGCTTTAGTCCAAAAGTAATTTTGGTGAAGACAAGTGGAACTATTAGGAGGAAATTATAAACAAGAACTTTGGGGGCCAGGGCAAAGCAGAAGACTTCCTAAACACAGCTCCAAAGCTCAGAGGATGGTTGGGGTGAGATTTCTTTTACCCAGACAACCTCCCAAGAACTAAGCTTTTCTCTCCCTCTGTTAGATGGATATTTGTACTGTGGGTTCACACTAACAACACAACCAAGTGCTTCTCCAGGTGAAGTTACTGGAAAAAATTACCTTTCTTGCTACATGCCAACACATGAGTTGAAGGATTTAGGCTTTGTTTTTCCTGTCACAAGTGAAGACATCACCAAAGGAAGCAAGTCAGTTCTCCTGTCTCAGCATTCAGCAGTTTTTACCTTACAAACAAAGCAAACTGAACCTGGGTCTTGGGTGGATGAAAAGTTCCCATCAAAAAAGACGTTCACAGAGGTATAGGAGTGGGTCAGGGATTTACTGATTTTATCATCCTGTTGCTGCAGAAGCACAGCAGCTGCTTCAGAGGAAAGGACAGGAAGCCTTACAGAAGGCAATTATGGAATAACTTGCTGACAGGAAAGAATTCTTACTAGCCTCCATTAATTAGAGGTTATCTCATGTCCTGGAAGCATGAAGACTTACATCCTTTCCAAAAAGATTGTCATGCTATTTATCATTTCTGATATTCACGAGCTTGTAAACTGCATCTTAAACCACATATTTCTTGATTCAGCTTAATGGCACAAAATGAACAGTGTTTATTTACAATGAAGACATAAACTCTTCTGTATAAATCATACCAATTTTTTCATTATATCACAAATTATTGCTAAGGATAACAAAACTGACTCATCTGGCACTAAAAAATAAACAGAGGTTTGAGGATTTCCCTCATAAATTCAGCACAACATAGTCCCATTTTGCAACCATGAATTGTAACAAACAAGATGATTTTTCCTGCTTTAAAAGTCTGCTATTAATTATTATCTGGATCAAGCTTCCCTCCACTTATCTGACCTTATGACAAACGTGTTTGAGAAATTTCCATCTCTGTATTTATGCCTGTCCCTCTCTGACATACAATGTTGGGACACTCACTTAGGCTCAGTCTGACTAGCAGAAATACAAACTAGAGGACTGCAAGCCTGAGGCTACAGATGTGTAACAGTGGTGAGACGCACCCAGCCAGCATCCCTTAAAATATTTAAATATAACCAAATGTCACCCAAGGCAATTAAACCCAAAGCTTGCTGTCCCCCCAGTGCCAGACCCTGCTAAAGCTGTTGCTGATTGTCCCAGTGGTGTCTAAAGCAGCACTGAACTGTCCAGGACTGGTCATGGATAGCCCAAGATTCAGCCATGCAGGGGGTTCGAGACCAATTCTGTACTTGCCTTTTGCCATCCTGCTTTCAGGTAAAGGCGTTTTGGGCAAGGAGAGAGGCACAAAGAGCTTTTCATCTCCCTTCATTTCCCCCTGTCCCCCAGTGGGATGTGTGTCAGCTGGTTTATTGCCATTTTTTGGCTGGTGACACTCAGCCCTGCCCTCACAAAGCCATGTTCCAGCAACCACTGGATTCGGCTGGGGCTGGAGCAGCCCTGACCTGCTCTGGGCTGGAAGGAGCTCCTGGCTCCCCTCTGCCTTGGCTAAGAAGCCACCAACAAGATTTAGTGTCACTTAGGAGACCCCTTATATCAAAAAAAGGAACTGATTCAGCCTCATACATGTTGAGAGCTGTCAAACTGTGGCTCAACTCAAAGATCCTTTTCACATCTCTTGTCACGCACATCAACGGCTGTCCTTTCAAAGTGTGCAAACATTGCCTTTGTTCCTGTGACAGACCCGTCCTGCCCACACCTCCCAATGCTCCTGGGGTGGTTTCTGTGATTTTATTTTTTATTTAATTCCACTGGAACTTCCTGCCACATCTGTAACTAAAGAGAAACCCAAAAGGAGCTCAGCTTTCACCTGTCAACTGCCATGTGCATGAGGCCGCCCATTCTCCATTGCTTTCCATCAGAGCCTTTGTCTTGGANGGGGGAGGAGCCAACCATTCCTACCTAGATAAAAACTGAGACTGAGGAACACCAGGCAGCCTGTTTTTCCACTGAATTCCCAGAAGAGGACTGGATCCTTCTCACCAGCACTGGACCCTTCTACAGGATCATTGCTCCAACAGAGCCACATCTGTTACTCCAGGAGGATTTATTTGGACTGCTTCCAACACCCTGACCAACAGGGTGTCAGGTCATGTTCTAACTCTGTCAGGGTTTCTAGGATTTTTGTTTGTTTGCTTGCTTCTTTTTTTTTTGTGCTACTACATTTGTATTTTTAATATTCCCAGTAAAGAACTGTTATTCCTATTCCCATATCTTTGCCTGAAAGCCCCTAATTGCGAAATTATAATAATTTGGAGAGAGGGGGGTTAGGTTCTCCATTCCAAGGAAAGCTCCAGCTTTCCCTGGCAGACATCTGTCTTTCTAAACCAAGAAAGACAGCCTTTCATTATCTCTAGGCTTTCTCACATTTACATTTTTGTCCTTCTGCTCCTCTGGGAAGTGCGATTTTCCTTTGTAACTGCAGCCCCCTTGTTTTGTCCATGTTCACAGCATCAAGCCAGTGCATAACTCTGGCTGCTCTTGGTCCTCGGGAAGCACATCCTTTGGCCTCAGGAAGACATCTCCCCATCTGTGTTCCCTTCCTCCAAGGATGCCTTTGGCATCACTGCCTTTTGTGCAACAGCTGTTGGGCTCACAGGGCTCAACCATGTCCTCCACCTGCTGACCCAGTGATGGAAAACAGCTCTAGTTTGGGAAAAAAATTATGGATGGAGTGGAGAGATGGGAGCTTTTTCCACATAACCCCAAAGTCCCGGAGTTCAAGCAGGTTTGGCAGATATTGGGTACTCTGCAGCAAGAAAAACCCCTAAATGAGTAGGCAGGGAATACCAGATGGAAGAAGCTCAAGCAAAAATTGAGTCCACACTCAACACAATAGCTGCACAGACGTTGTCCCAAATTACACAGCTTAGATTTGCACGCTCTCCAAAACTCCCCAGTGCAAATAAACAGCAAGACTGCACTACTTGTGAGCATAAATATGCACAGCACTTAAAAAGAGCCAAAACAACCACCACAGATACACAAGGAATTAAGTAACAGCAAATAATCAGAGAGCAACAGCCACTGAGGAAAGTTGATATTACTTGAAGATAGGAATCATTCAAATGTGGTTCTTCTCAAAGTTACATCAGATTGCTATTGCTGTTACCAGGGCCCAGTGAAGTAATTTCTAATTTCATTCATGCAATGTGTTTTTACATATCTAAAATCACAGGAAGAAATCTTTCCCCCACAGAACCTGACCCAGGATTGGCCATTGCCTTCCATAGAATTAAATATTCACCCACAGGATTTTCTTTCCTGTTCTGGCCTCCTCTGCAGTTCAGGCCTTGATGAAATGCAGAGAGGCTCAGAAAACAGACATTTTATCTTTGCTATCAATAAGGAATCAGTCTTGTGGGAATTTGGAGGTTTAAGGTTACTGGGGATAGAGAGGTTTTAGGGGACTGTCCTCAAACTGCTCACAGCACCACTGGACTATTTTTGCCGAAACTCTGTTCTGAGGTTTTTGAAAGTGTGTCTTCATACTAAATATACCATTAGGTACTTCCCAGAGAAGTATTTGTGTTCATGGCCTGACTTGGAAAAGAGTACAAGCAAAGCTGGTTTCCAGTGAGGCACTGCCTGGCTCATTTTGGTTTCCATGAAGCACAAAGAGCTTGAGACCAGCCAGGGTGATTCAGATCTTCATCTGGTGCCAGATGCCAGCAGTCTCCTGGCACTCTGTCCTCCCATCCAACCATATATCCTCTTAAGCACAAAATCCTGAATTTTTCTGATTTGTTCAATTTTCAGCATGAGCAGGCCATGGTTGTTACTTCCTACATGTTACATTATGATAGTGAACATAACCTGGGTGTTGTTCCAGCTGTGCTCCTTTCTTTGTTGTTTTCTCTCTGACTGAAACCTGTGCCTCTTTAAATTCAACTATTCTTTTCTTCATATAAATAACAACAAGATTGGGCCCAATTGACATTCTCTGTCTTATCCAGAAGTTAAGGATCCAGTGTAATTTTCCATATTTCCATACACTAGTTATACGTTTTAACATTAGCATTTAAGAGTATCAGTGAGAAGCTGTTTTTTGTCAGGACAAAAAAAGGACTTTTGATTATTTTAGCAATCATTTCAGTGCTTGCTTTTATTTGACCATTATCAACTTCCATCCAGAAAGTTTATTTCTGCATGGTTAAATACACAAACATTCACTCACACACTTATCTCTGTACTCACACACATCCACACAAATAAACGCTTCCAAATATTTCTGAGTGGTGGCGAACTCCTGTCTCTGAGAAAGAGGCTCCACATGCTCATCAGAGGAATTATGAGCCAGTAAGAGCAATGGCATTGGCTATCAGACAGTTGGTACCAGGAGCTGTTGTGGGGAGAGCAGCAATCTAGAGCTGAGAGGATTTGCAACCTGGCTGTTGGTCATGACTTAGAAAGAGGAGATATGGTCCTAACCTCACCTAGCGTGAACAGAAAAGCTCTAATGATCTATTGTTAAAAATATCTTTTTTTCCCCTCTGATTAATTTTTGATAANTTCACCCTGTGAAATCAACAACACTATTCAAATTGCACACCCACAACCCCAGTGCCATCACTCAATTTCAAGAGCCTGTTCCAGAGTCTCAAGTCAAATGCAGTGCTTGCTTGATGGTCAGTGCCCTTTAGAACAGAAAGCCTGAAATTTTCAGCCTCCAGGGCTCCAACAGTGGCAGCCCTCATGCTTTTTTATGATGTATAACAGTGTCCTAGACATCATCTGGGAACATTTTTCCTTCCTGGAGGTCTCCTGCGGACCTTTGGGGACTCAGTGGAGTGGGTGACATGCCAGGCTGCTTGGCAGGGTCAGGGCTGAGGCAGTTCTGGGTTTGCAGGAAGCCTCAAAACCAGGGGAAACTTTAAAGCCTGGAAGTGGCAGCCACAAGTAGCTGAGAGGTCTCTGAGGTGAGGCAATAAATGATTGGTGGTTTCCATGATCTCGCCTTTTGACTTAGCTGCCCTGTTTAGCTTCTGTGACTGTTTACATGGAGCTGGCCCTTAGAAACCCACTCAGTGTGAGGCAAGAGGGGTGTGCTCTGAATAAAAACTGGGGTTTGTGTATTTTTTATGGTTTTGAGGTTCTAACAGGACTTCCTCTCCTCTGTTTCATCCAGTAGGCTATAGCTGGGAAAGGTAAAGCCACCAGTCATGATGGCTAAAAAGGAAGGATATTTGCCCTTCACCAGCTCACTCTCTGGTTTTCAGAGATGTCTCTTTACTGACTCTAGACAGAGGTTTATTCATTAGAAAAAACTCTTCTAAGCAATGAATAAGAAGCATTAACTTTTTTTTTTCTATTTTTGCTAAAACTCCCAAGTATATATTTGGAGTATTCCATACTCAAAACATCAGAGAGCTAAACCATGAATCTGAATTTTTCAAGTCTCACATAGGTGCATTTACCAGCAGACAAGTACTGATTTCCACATCTAAAGCCTGGCCCCTCAAAATCAAAGAAATGTTTCCAGTGATCTAATTTTGCTAGGTATTTGGTTCCTGCCAGTGGAGGCAGCACCTCCATCCCTGCTTCTGCACAGAAACTGAGCCTTAACAGCATTAGGACTGGTTCCTATCTCAGCCCTAAGCCCATTTGGCTTCATAGGATTCCCTGCCTGTTATTTCCAGGCAGATTTGCTCAAAACTTACCCCTTTTTACAGAATTAAAAAGTCTTCCTTTCATGTGCAATCAGATATAAAAACAGGCCAATTGAAAGCAGTGGAATGTCACTCTGCCATTCCAAGTGAAAATGCTGGCACTTTCCTCAGGAATGCAGTGACTCAAGTCCCCAGATAAGACAAGACCAAATAAATAATGACAATAGCAAACCCAGGACAGCTAAATTCCAAAGCAGTGCTTCAAAACTTGTATTTAAATCATTGCCCTAGACCACCAATTAAAGTTCTTGTCTGCAGTGTAAGGAATAATTCTTCTTCCTTTGGTTGAGGTGAGTCAACCCTTTACCTCCCACGGATGTGCTCTAAACCCCAGCCACTGAAATGTGTAGTGGGAGATTTCTCATGTTAAAGGTATTTCACTTTGCATGGAACAACCAAATAACCCTTGGACAGCTGAGAGTATCTGAAAATTAGGCATTAGCCTGTGTTTAGGGATATTAACCTTGTTCCTCAGAGGGAGGTTGGCTGTCCCATACAGCACAGACTGGCAGGTAGGCCGCACGTGTTGCCAACAGAGGAAGGTGCTTTTCTATTTATTTCCACAAGCTCCATACTGGGCTTTTTAATTGACTGATTAGGAAAACCTGCTTGGAGAAAAGCTGGGAGGGAGTGATGTGCCCCAGCCAGCTCATCTGAAGAAGGGAGGTGGCTCTGGCTGCAGCAGCTGCAGGGGAGCTGACCTCAGCCCCGAGGTTCCAGTGCTTCCTGCCAACCACCTGGGGCTCATTTTGGCTCTGGTTGGAGGCCACCAGCCCTGCCCCATTCCCACTGCAGCCCACACTCTGGTCCCACCCTGCTGTGTGGCCCTTCCATCAGTCTCTGGCCACCTCTGATGCCATCCTAGCACGAAAGCATCCCACAGCTGCAGATCCAGGCAGGTGTCGAGCCAGGTCTCATCTGTACTGGTGTGACAACAGCCTCACCTTGTACATGTGAGGGCTGTGGCACTTTACAGGCCCCTGAGTTATCCTTTGGGCTGCTGAGGAGACCTGGCTGTGCTGCCATGTGCAAGTGATAGTCTCTTCTTTTTGGGAAGAAAGTTGCCATGACTACCAGACTCAATGTGGAGGTTCTATGCACTGGCACAGTCTGAAGCTAACAGGTCACATTACCAGACTGGGTAAAACCTTTTCAAAAGGTCTTACTTTCTGAACCTCAGATGGATTGGAGGGTACAGATGTGCTCTATTTGCCTTTGGGAACACAAGGAATGTGAACCAGGCAAAATCAAACCACTCAGAGCTCAGTGGTGCCAACATGGATTACACATTTTAGGATTTCTCTGTATCACTTTCTCTTTTTTTCCCCCCTGTGAATGGTTCTTGAACTTTCTTGACAAATTAAGGCTCTCCAGTTTACTTTCAGGCTCTTTAGTCAAATGTTGATTCTGCTCTCACGCCTGACTTTGAATGCCATGGTAATGTTAAAGGTTGACCTAAAAATTAGATGTTTAAACAAAGGGGATCTTGAGTCTTCCCAAGCACATTTGTGCTGTGCCCACCAGCCTGACAGATAATAACTGCCAAAGGTTTTGACTAGCCCAGCCCTTTGATTGCCTGTTTTCCTCCAGAATTTTAAACCACCCTTGTTCTTAACACACTTTGTACCTAAAGCCCTGTGGGAATCCCACAATATCACTGCCCAGGGTAGCACTGCTGAAGGCAAAGCTCATCTAAAGGTTCTCTTTTTAACTTTTTTGGCCTGAGCTCATCCACACGGTTGCCCACACATTTGTTAATGTGAGCAACTGCTTTGCTCTCAATATCTTTGCTGCTTCCCTCTCAGTATCTTTGAGAGGGAAGGTTGGTTCTGTATTTCAAAAGTTCACAAGTCAAGTTGCACTGAAAGGCCTCTTTAACCTCAGCCTTAAGCATCCTCAGCATATCATTAGGAAGATTAGCAGAGCCTTTAGCACCCCACTGAATTTCCTTATGTATGGCAAGGCCTGGCAGATCAAAGGAAACATTACTTCAAATAGTGTCTGACTTATCTTGTGCTTACCCTAGCACCGCTGGCCTCTCAATCATCATATTTTCTTCCAGTAGGGATTGCTTTTAAAGACAACAGTTTATCCTCCAAGAGTCTTGTTTTGACCCTTTCATCTTTCCCAACTTGCCTTGCTGAGACGTGCAATTAAAAGAAGTAACAAACCAAATAGCTGGTAGATAAAAATGTGTTCAAATTAAGAAAATAGTTGCAACTCCTAATTACTACTTGGTTCTGCTAATGAAGTGACTAAGAATCTGAGAAAAATCATGTTTATTCTTTATAGATTTGCCTGGAACTTGGCAGAAACTCTTCACAAACACTGAGGTCAATGATATTTGGCCTTCTTTGGCATTTTCCAAGTAGGATGTGAACGACTACACAGTGCTCAGGGGTCAGTCCCTGTTCTGCAGCCACATGTGGGTGTGTTTGGACCTTTCCACCCACACAGAGACTCCAGCTCAGGGTGTTCCAGCTGCAGGCCCACCCACATGGACTGACTGCAAGCAGAGGTGTCTGATTCATTAGCGCACTTCTTATAAAACTGTATTATTCATCAGTTTAAGGTATTAATCACTTTCTATTTAAATTTCCTTCAGGGGCTTGTTATTTATTCTGTAGGCAATTTTTAGCATGTTGTAATATGAAATCTACTTTCATTTAGTCAGCTTAAAATATTTCCAGGTTTATTACTTACATGTAAATCTGAATTGAGATATATATGCAATAATCAAGGAACATGGATTTGCAAATAAGATGTTTGACCTTTACCTTTTATCAAAATTCCAGGACTGGTAACTCCTGTATAAATGAGTCATCTGAAGAATTAAAAGTCAGGTACATAACTGTTACTCCACCATATCTATTTCAGTTAAGCATCAGCTGCTATTTCCATTCTAAATCCCATTTTCATGGGTATATAATTTGATGTTTTCAATTATATGGGGCTTAAATTTCCCTTAGTACTCTTAACTTCACAAGTAAGCATGGCAATTCGAAGTTGAATGACTGTGCTTCAAAAAGTATCATTTAACAATAAAAGGATAAGATTTGTGTTCTAAGGTTTGGGTGCAAATGGTGAAAAGGAACCTTATAAAATGATGGTTTAGATTGGTTTGCTATGGATTTAACCGCTGTGGCATTTAACAGCATTTTAAACTAAGGCTTTTGTTACTTCCATTCCAGTTCTTTTCAAATCAACTTTCAAACACCTCACACTTGTAACAGCTGGGAGATAAATAATCTAACAGATATCATCAATCTCCCATCCTCAGACCAACAGGGTATGTAAACAGCATAATGCTAATTATCTGCAGTTAGGATCAGACAAGGAAACGTGGAGTTTTCATAGAGTAATCCAGAATACTTCAGAGCCAGAACCAGAGATATTTCTAAAAAAATATGAGCACTGTGATCATAAATTTTATGTCACTTAACTCAGAGATAGCTGCCTTCTAACCTTGATGGGCAGAGAAACGTGTCCTTCACATTCTGCTGTCAAGTAGATATTAAATTTGTCAAAACCCCAGTGACGTACCAAAAACTAGAAAGAAAATCACTGAATCCTATTGTTTTCAAGAAGAAAAGTTCCAGTTATTAGATTTCATTGTCGTCCTTGGCATCTACAGTCAAGGTCTTCCTATAGTAATGTCATTTTTCTCACCAGTTTTCCTGGTTTGTTTTGTAATCTTTTGGCATCATTTTGCCTGCAGATAAGGGAGGAAAACTAGAAAAATTTAGTGTCTTGGATCCAATAACCATCCCTTTTCAGGCTGGACCTTATTGCTCTGGGATCTCTGAATATTGTGTCAAGTTTTCTGGCTGCAGTGGAACAAGAATGATTAGATCCCCTTTACTCAACTTCATTTAGTGCTGAGCCCTTCTCCTAAGGTTTGCTTGTATTTGTTTGATGTATTTGGGGTGGAGGGGGAAACTTCTGTCCCAAAAGTCCCCAAAGTTAATCCTAAGCAGAACCTGGGACTTTCTCAAAGCCCTGTGGTGCAGCATGGGGAATGAGACGAGAGCTGCTGGCACACAGCTCTGAGCCTTCTTCTGCAGTGGAGGCAAGAGAGCCCTGTGATGGGCTCCAATCATATATCATTAGCATTCATAAACCTCATTTCCTGCCAGCAACAGCCACTCAGCACTGAAAAATCAGAATTTCACAGTGCATTGCCATGCAAGTTGAAATAAATCCCCGAGGCAGAGCACTGTACGCTCTGTCCTGAAGCACAGCAGGCAGCCCCCAGGAAGTCTGCTAAAGGAGACACTGAGCACTCTGCCTTTAGTGGTCTCTTTTTAGACACATAAATTCTGTTTTTTAATCTGTTTTTATGTGTATCTCTATGTAAATATGTGTGTATGAGAAGTAGAAAAGTGCCTTGAGGATATAATTCCCTACGAATGATAGCTATTATTAGACAGAAATATGAGACTGTTCCACCTCTGTACCATCTGTGTTAAAAGGCAGCTTCAAGGCTCTGGCAGCACTAAAAGAGCTGGCAGTGCACTTTTCTTACCTCTGCTGCCTGCAAAGAGAAAATTAGTAAAGGCTCCCCAATACTGAGCAATTGAATGTGTTTACCAAAAGGAACCATCAGTGACACAGAATTCTGCTCTGGACGCTGTAAAAAGATTGTATAAACATCTGCCTTATCATTTACTGTACATCTCTCCCATGCACTTATTTTTTATGAGTATCTTAAAATACCCAGCATGTTCTTGCCATTGTGTTTTTAAGAGTATTTTGAGCAGATAAGCTATTTCCTTACTGATGTCTACATTCTGCTGAGTCAAATATTTGCACTCAGTTCAAAAGTAATGATGAAAGTTTGACATTTTCGGTTTTCACTTTTGCTTTTTCTTCCAGATTCACAAAACAAGAAGCAGTTTCCCCAAAAAAATCTTTTCTACAAGGCGTCTTTGGTCAGAGAGCTTTGTAAACACAACTCATAGAGTGAAGCAGCACAGGGCTCAGTTTTCCAAATCCACAATAAAATTAAATAGTTGATTGGGAAGATGGATGAATTTCAGAAGACGTAAGAGCCAAGAATGCCTTCTGCCTTCACTGAAACTGGTAACACATGTTTTTCCTTGTAGCCCAGCACAGAACCAAACAGAAGAAAATACTCTCACAAAATAATTCGGTATTAGAATTATGAGATTCTGATGGTTATTAATGGATGTGAAACCAGCCTTTCATCCCACTGTGAATTATTCTTTGAAACCAGCATTAAATCACACATCCAAAGTCAAAGACCTTTCACTCAGGCTGCTCCGGGCTGGTATGATTTGTTTCCACTCCATAGATTGTCCACGTATTTAAATGCAGTTGTAACACTGCAGAGCTGATCTCACCAAACTCAGTGTGTCCTAACTCATCTTTGTGGGGATTGTCTCCTTTAGATCATAGTGAAAGGCACATTTTGGTGTGTAACTGTGGCTGAAATCCAAGGTTGGACGTGGAACTTATTTTTTTATTCTTATATTCTTATCTATTTATTTATTCTGGTGGTAACAGCTATGAATTGTTCAGTGTATGCTGCTCTGCCAAAGCCATGGTACTTTACTTTGTCCTTTGATTGGACACAATTTTTGCTTGTACAAGGTGTGTTTTTCAATCTGCATCTCCATGCAATCCATGAAGATAATATTAAGGGGTAAACCCGGGTGCCCTTTTGAACTGCCCAGGCTGTGAGCACAGGGAGGGCACCCAGATCAATCAGCAAAGTGAAAACAGAGGTGTGAGTTTGCTCTACAGAGGTGGCAGGTGCACTGCAGGACTACAAAGGGGACCTGCTCCTTTTGGGAACCTGCCATAAACACAACAGCTGAGGCAGGAAGGGCTGCAGTGAGCTCATGTTTATTTTAATATTGTTTGTTTCTCTGCTCGAACAACTCCCTGGATTATTTTGACCTCGGGTGCTCATTCCAAAGAAGAGTTTGTGTGCAAACAGCACCTGCATGGTGGAGCACACTACGAGCCACTGCTGCCACTGTGTTACTTTCTTATCATCCATAATGTGAAAATGTCTGTGGCTGCCTGCACAGCCAGCCCACAGGCTGCCAGGCTCTGCAGATGGCAGACACATGTGTGCACAACATCCACATTTTATTGCTCTGATCAATAAAATTAAGGATTTCCCACCTCTGATGCTGTCTTGGTAAAAATTGTCTCTAGTTGCTGGTTAATCTCTGTGCCTGTAATTTCCAGATGATGCTGTCTTTAAATATTTGCAGTTAATTTTGGCATTGTTGAGCAGTTGGCCTACCTGTTGGATTATCCTAGAGCCAACATTTTCTTGGTGTTATCTAGTGCTTTAATTTATTAGCTCCCCTCCTTAGTGAAGAATTAACTTTGATCTTCTCTTATCTGCTCTTGTGTTTGTGGTGAAAGTATCTTCTCCAATGCAATTCCTTATTTTCTGGCTTTATGGAAAAACTCAGAGGTTAAAATCAGCCCTTCCAGGGGTGCAGAGCCACCTCACCTGAGCTGTGAACCTCTGAAGGTGGGAGCAAACCTACATTTCACACCATGCCTTGGGTTTGGGGTCACTGTGTGATGTTTCACCTGGTTTATTCTAATCTGAACATTCATGCATCTCCCATGACTGCATTACCACAAACCCATTTTTTAATTGTCCTAGTTCTGAACAGGCAAATGGTTGAACCTCCTCAGGGGTTGAAGAAGGAGAAATATGAAACCTCTCAGACAGCAAAATATGCAAAGCTCAGTCCTGTTTTCTTTGAACAGGCTAACTTGTATTTTCTATCAAATATTTTCAAATATTTTTTAATTTTTTGGGCTCTTGAAAAACAGTATTTTCAATTTCAATTTTCTATCAAGTATTCTCAATTTTTATCTCTTTGGGCTCTTGAAAAACAGTCCCCATAAAACTGCAACTTCAGGCATTAAAAATAAAATTTGTGCCTATTTACTTATTTGTTCAAACATCTATTCAGGTGTCAAATACAGAAGATGGGCTTTTTACATCCCTTTCTGTCCAGAAGAGTCGTACCAATCATGCAGACTTCAACAGATGGCAGTTTCCACAGGTTTAGTTAAATAAAATTGTAAGGGAAGTGATCCCACAGAAGGTTTGCCTACCTCAGTCCACTCTCTCTGGTGGCATCCAAGGGCAAAGAGCAGGAACAGACCAGGCACAGACAATTTCCCCTCTCAAACTCTCCCAGCTTCTGTCGACTCTCAGCTTCAGATGTGGTTTCCATGATTTATCTGGAAATCTGTGGATTTCCATTCCATGAACTCGTCCAGTTTCCTCTTAAGCCTTCAGCATCCAGAATCTCATCACTCATGACTTCATAGACCTTGTCACTGCCCTTGGCAGCTGCCTCTCTCCTGAGACACCCCTCCTTGGTTTGGTGGCTTCCCACATGGCAGCTGAATGAGTGACACTTTGTCACTCTTCAAATCATTGCCCATTTCATAAAGGAGAGATGTCACAGGTGATCACAATAGAAGATCAGACAGCAATTTTCCCATGGGAATTATTATGTTATAATAATGTCATAAATAATGTTATTTATAAATAACATTTAAATATTTATTATAAAACATTTAAATATTTATGAATAACATTATTTATATTGTTTATTATTACATGATTAACATTATTTATGTTATCAATAATGTAATGTGCTGGGAATGGGATATATATGATCATTTTACGTGGGTGTGATCAACCCATGAAAATCCCATTTTATCACATTTTCTAGCTCCTTCAGGATATAATGATCAGACTGCAAGTTTTGGATTTTGAATTGCCATCACATGAATGCCTCAGCCATCAGAGGAAGGACACATTTTAGTATGTACAGTGTTTACAGGATTGAGAATTGTTCTGGAAAATAGGTGGTTTTTTTTCAATGCAAATGTCTTCAGGGCTTTCTGGTTATTGAACGTAGTCAGGAGTCATTTCCAGAGAATACTTTTACCACAGTTCTGATAAAAGCTTGTAAGTAGTGCCACCAGAGTATAACTGCATGCAGGAACAAATAAATTAATTAGAATGTGAGTTGTTGGAGGAGATGATGGTTCCCTCTCCTTGACCATGGGCCATTCTGGAGAGATATGGAGCATCTGACTGCCCAAGTGCTCATTTACACTTCACAGAACCATTATTTACACATCTAACTGCTATGTTTATAGTTTTACTCAGGACTCTGAATATGATAATTCTACTCCCTGGTTTAAAGATGGAACTAAAATCAAATTCCCATTTTGTGATCAGGTCCTTTTACATTTAAACAAAAAAATGGACAAATTGAGGTGCCTCATCACAATTAATACTTTTGTTCTCATTCCATTTGTTTTTGGCTCTCTGCAAGCAACATTTTCTACTTAAAAAGCAAACACAATAAAGAAAATAAAGTCAGGAGGAAGGAAATGTGTAAATCTTTGTCAGCTTTGCATTACCACAGTAAATGCAATGTGATATTTCCAGCATCCACTAGAACAGCATCATTTTTGCTGCTGACAGTATGATTACTCTTTTTTTATGGGAGAAAAACAGGAGCTTTTCCCTCTGTTAAGATCTCATTTTCTTAATCTCATTCACTAGCTGGTACCATACTTCTTCAAATTGGACATTTTTCTTCTCAAGCTATGCATGGATGTACATTCTGATCCTACTGTTAAACTTAATGGAAAAAAAATATTTGACCCGACCATGTCAGCACATTTTTATGAGCAAAACCCCAGAGTCTCTTATTCGAACTCTTGGTAGCTTATGGGGTTTATATGCAGCTTTGGTGAGAGCTTTTATATAAGTGAATGTGTTTTAAACCAGTGTTTGTCAGAATTCTATATTATTACATTTTTCCAATTCTGTTGATTTATGTGTAATCTTCTCATTTCCTCCCTCAGCCCTGTAAAAATGATCCTCGCTGCTGTGCTGCTCATACAGCAAAAACTGGCCAACTTTTCTTCAGAATGGCTGCTTGACTCTATCCTGACAGTGTCCACATGCCAAAAATTCCCTCACTAATTATTTCTGTCTCCTAAATCTTCTTTCCCTGCTTTTCTCACTCCATGGAAACTCTTTCTTGACCTGTATATGTGCCCTGTTTTAACAGTTTGTTGCTATACTGTGGCTGCCCTTAACCTTGTATTCATTTTCTTTTCTTCTGTATAACAAACTGCAGGTAACAAATACAGAGGCCTGTTAAAATGATTCCGGAGTGTCAACTCTTGTTCATGTTTTTTTGTGGGAAAATTCAAATGGAGCTCTCCATCCCCTAGGAAATCATTGCTCTAAATCTGTTGCACAGTTTGAGTCTGTGAAACCAACTTGTTGCAATAAATTAACAGCTTAAGTAAACTTATGTATGCCCTTGTTCCTAATAATATGTTTAAATGAAAGTGCATTTTCATGTTAAAATTTAAATTATGCAGATTTTTTAAACACACTCTTCCAAAGTTACTTTTTTTCCCAAGTTTGGTGCCACAAGTTACAAATTCTTTATTTGAATTATAATCACAGAATCACAGAATTGTTTGGGTTGGAAGGGACCTTAAGAATCTTCTTGTTTCAACATCCCTGCTGTGGGAAGGGTGGCCTTATACAATATATTCATTTCTTTTATAAAGAGTCCAAGTTTCATTGCATTTTTCTATTTTTCTCATTCCAAAAGAAAAAAAATCCTTACCAAAGCAGCTCCCAAAATCCAGTAGGTGTTAGTTAAATAACATAACTCCTCCAAATATGGTGAACCATCAATTTTTGAAATAATTGGGTTTTTTTCCACACCTCTGTCTATTACATTTATTATAATAAAATACATCTATTTTATTTGAATAAATACATTCATTTATTTGAATCCTTTCATTCCATTTCTTTTCCAAGAGTAGGATTCTACATTCCCAGGGAACATGAGGGCCCCATGGATAGTAAATGCTCCCTGTGTAAATCCTTGGGTCACCCTTGGCCCCTGCCCCAAAGTACTCAGGATGAAGAATTGTGCAATATTTAACCCCAGTGCCATATTTTGGTGTATTCAGGATCCTAAATGTGCAGCCTCCTGGGGTGAGGTGACCTCCACTGGCTGAGGGACACCTTGCAAGGCTGAGGTGTCACTGTCACTGTCAGGTGGCAGCTCATCCATGGGCAAAGTCTTTATCTTCTTATCTCACACCCACCTGGGGCCCTGGAGGGCAGAACTTTATTCACAAATTATCTGGGACTCTCTGGATCACAATCTGCTCCTGCAACACAAACTCTTCCTACCCGGGTGTGTTGTAGCTTTTCCTCTGGTTGATGCTTTGCAGCCTGGCTGAAAAAGGGCCTAGAGCCCCTTAATGAACTTGGTTTGAGCTTCCTGTCTCCTCTGTCACCAAATGACTAATTACTAATTTCCAGCTATGAATAATTTACATTACATCCTCCTTCTTAACCTCAGGGGTGTTTTCTTGGATTTATGTGCTTTAGATTTCTGCAGACATCTTCATGCTGCTGCAAAGGCTACGTTGAACACCTGCCTGAAATAAAGAGCAGTTTTCCAAGCAGTATTTTTAAATATTTTACATCTGTCATGAAAATGAAGAAGTTTATCTCTGAGTTCTCTGCTAAATCTAATGTGTTGGATTGTTCTTATTCTTATATAGGAGTCTTTAAAATTCTGGTTTCTCAAATAGCTACAGGGCTACAGTTCCCTACAGACTTTTCCTTGCCTTGTCTTTTGGTCTTCCCCCAAAAATCTCTTTGCAGACCCTGGATTATGATTATTGCAGTAGATGTTCTGGCTGCTACCAGCCGACCTGGTTATCCCATTATGCCTTTTATCACCATCCTTTCTGGTGATCTGAGCTTCCTACGAGTGCCCAAGGGGATGCTTTTCCCAAACATGTAATTATCCTCCCTTTGCCACTTCAACAGCCAGGACTGAGCTCCTGGAAAGCCTTTGATTAGTCAAATTTAGAGCCCATGGCTCTGTGCTGTTGATCTCTCTCCCTTGCCTGACCTAAATTCCATTGTACACCTGCCATGCTGCGTTTGCTTAAATCTGGAACAAATTCTGGTTCTTGATGTTCTGCCAGTCTGGGGTTTTAGCTCAGGGAGGTGGCTGGGCACAGGGATTTGTCTCTGCACTGACTTGTGGACCTGCCCCAGGAGTGCTGTGCTCATGCCTCTGACTCAAAAAGCTCCAGGGATGGGGAGCACATCACGGGCTGCATCCTCTGCCCAGAGCCCCTCACTCCTCCTGCTGCTTCCAGCCTCCTGCTTTGGGCTGCCACTCCCTGCCCAGGAAAGTCTGAGTGCATAAAACCCGCTCAGTTGTGGACGAAAAAAACCCCCAGAAAAACAAACCAACACCATGGAACAAACACCTTCTGTAGAAGTCGTATTTCAAAAAAAGCCTAGCTCAAAGTTAAAAGAGCTTTCTTGGAGAAATGTGGTCACTGGCTCCACATTCACGTCCCTTCTGGAAGGGATTAATGTTTTTATATCCTTTTTTTTTTTCTAATACATGATGTAATACACTTTTTTTTTTCTGACAAATAATAACATAAACATCATTCTATAACATACAAATAATAACATAAGCATAAATCTGTAGTTGGGGATATCAAGTAGGGTGCCACAGTTCTTGCCACCTTCAGATGAATATTTATCTTTACTTTCATAATTAAAACTGATCTATCCTTAAGGAAACTGGTCAAAAACCTGACATATATCCAAAATTAGTGAACACTAGAATATTTTGATCCAAAGAACTTGGTCAGAGCCATAGCTGAAATATGACTGGAAAAGCCCACAGCATCCACCAGTCCTCTCCAGGTCAGCATGACACAGTTTTCCTCTAAAACAGGATCTCTTGGCATGTCCTTGGAGCTCTACCACAGCTGATCATGGATCAGCACTCCCAAACAAGGCAGAGCTCTACTCTGCATTTTCACAAAACCTCAGGACCAAAAGAATGGACCAGTTCATAAAGTGTAAATGATTCTCCACACCTGGAGACCCATGTGAAAGGTGGAGCATCCTATTCTTGGAAATAGGCCCTTAAATGATGCCAAAATCTCATTTGTGAGTCTAAATCCTTGAGTGGATCTGACAAAGGTGATATGATCTATCTGGGGGATCTAGAACTTAAAGCTTTCTATTCTTGGAATACCTAAACCCCATCAGTTTCCCCCTTTCTGGTAAGAAATATCCAGATTCTCTCCAATGTGAGATTTTATTTTAATAAAGTCTACTGAAAGGTGCGAAGTGGAACAGTTTAATTAAAATCAGGACAATGGGAAGAGTTTCCAAGTAAGCAGAAACTTCCATGGCTCAAACTACATGGAACACATATTAATTATCACTGCAACATAAGTTCAAACAGTGATGCAGCCAGAAAGAAAAGTATTGATGGATAAAATTGAGAAGGTTGGGGCAGATAATAAAATGAATTATTTGCGTCAGTGTGACACCAGTAGTTTTTCAGGGGACTCTAAATCTAAAATGCTTCCTTGTGTCTCATGAAGGTTACATTATATTCAAAGGTACTTCTTGGTATTTCAGGCGGCACTGGAGACTGGAATTCAATCTTCAGTGTCTCCATTTGAAATTTTCACTGTTGTCAGAAATAAAAAGACAAGGAAGTGAATTCTTTTCAGTTGTTTGTTATTTGGGCAGGGAATTTGCCTGTGACATGTGTGTACAGTGCAAAGCTCCCCTGGGGTGTGACTGTCCTGTTAATGCCACCATTAATAATAATGTAAATAAGCTGTCAGCTCAATTCTTAAGTAATTCTGCCCTAAATCTTAGCTTTGATCTCTTCACATTTCAAAGGCAATACATAGATGAGACATTTTAAATGGTCTCACTTAGCATATGCCATCTGACCTTTTAGGAGGTGAAGTGTTGGAGGTGCCTGGATCCCATCTCCTTTCCACAAAGTCACAGACATTGGGGTAAAGCACAGGGAAGAGAGGAACCTCTGGGGTTAAACTGAGGTGGTGAAATGGTTGACATGAGGAAATAGGGGTGAAAATTGCCCCATTGTTAGATTTACTCTGGTATATAATATGGGTTTAAATAATTTGACTGCTATTTTGATACTCAGCCATGAGGCTGCTTAAATTGATATTTTCTTTAGGGTCTGATTTACTTTCTTGTCCCTTATCCTCATGACCAAGCCAGGGGTGGTATTGGTTAGTCTGGTACCTTTTACCACTAAGAAATTCTCCACACTGAGCTAAACATTGTTTTTTCTCAGAAGAAAATTCTCAAAAAGCCTGGTTTTCATCCTGAAATTTTGAAAATTTCAAAATAGCTTTTAAGTCCATTAAAAAAAATCATCAGCTAAGTAACTATAACATTTTACACTCTACCTAGGGCACAAAGAGTCTAGACTGGATAGAAGATCTGGCCCAATCATTTGGTTAATTCTAGTGATGCCTTAAGTTTTAGCTTTCATGTTTTCAGATTCTGTGCTGCCCAGGGGTGCAGTTCTGAGCCTCATATTCAGTGTCAGTCAGCTCTGCACAGAGCAGGCAGACAAAACAAATCCTTTTCCTTCTGAAGACCAAGAACAACTTTCAGGCCCAAAAGCACAAACAAGGGTGGCTGAAGGGAGGAACAAGAAGGATGGGAACTCACAACCTGAAGCTGTAATTGGACAATTAAACCCCAATATGCAAATGGACCAAAAATTATAAAAGTGTGAGACCTCATGACTGTTTGTCCATTTTGTGACCATTTTGAGTCCACCTTGGGTGTAGCCCTGGCCAGGCCCTGTCCTGCCCAAGGTGGATCCTGGAGGCCTTTCAATAAATCCCTACTTTATTCACTAGCTCTGTCCAGTCTCTGTTTCAGGTCAGCCTTCCAAGGCATCACTGGCATAATTTAAATGATTGCAGTTTGTCCATTTGAGACTGTATTTTCCAGAGCAGCACTGCACATTCCTGCTTGATGGTTGTGAGCAGAGTTTGACAGAGTTTCTCCCTGTTCCTCCAGCCCAGGAGCACAGCAGGACTCATGGACAGCACCATGGCTTGGAACCAAAGCTCAACCACGGGCTGTCTTTTAGACCTTTACAATCAGTCCTGAAGGACTTCTGCCAGGATCTCCAGGGGATGGATGCTCATGCTGAAGTTTGCAAAGGGAGTGAAGGGGTTACAGATACCTCACGGGCAGCTGGTGCTTGCAGCCCTGTGTTTTTTCCTTTGGAAATCCCAGAAAAACTGATTTCTGCTAGCTGAGAAGGAGGAGCAGGGCCTCCACGTCGCTGGTGTCTTTCCAGTCAAGTCCCCAACTCCTCTGGGGCTTTTCAGTGTTGTAGCCTTGGAGACAACTAGAAAAAATCCATTACTGAATCAATGCCAAGTGGGAAAATGAGACAAAGAGCCTTCCAAGAGCACAAAAAAACTGAGATGAGACTGAAAAAAATAAACAAGAAGAATGGTAGTTCTACTTCATTCTGAAGTGGAGCTCACATAAAATAAATGCTGATGGGTTTGCTTTCCAAGTGGAACATGGGAGAGAGCGAGCGAGGGAGGTTGCAAAAGAAAAATCATTTGTACATTAAATATCTGGAGGGAGCACTTTCAGTCATGCTGGAAACTCCAATTTTTCCAAAGCATCCTGCAGCAAACTGCACAAATGCCTAGGAAGGAGTAAAGGTGTCTTGGATCAGGCAGCACCCAATATGTTTATGCAGGCCTGATGGGAAGAGACATGTTTATTCAAGCTGCTTGCCAAAATTATATGTGCTGGAGGCTGCTAAGGAAGGGAAAGAATTTATTATTTGTAACAGTGCAATGTTATATATGTATAAGAAAACCCACCTAAGTAAAATGGATTCTAAGTAATTTCAAGCTGGGCTTTCAGAAACTGGAAAAAGAGCAGGGGAGAGGAAAAAACAGGGTGTGGGACAGGAAAATGCTCTGAGTTGTGTTCTTACCTCACAGAAGCTCCACAGTGAGTCAGTGTGACAGCAATTGGGCACCAGACTGTGTTGTACCCCACAGAGGTGACACCACTGTCCCAACACCACCAGCACCTCCATCCTTAAATACCTGTTGGGCAGTAGGGGCCAGCAAGCCAGCCTAGCTGAGCTCCAAGTGTTTTTTCTTGGGGTGAATCCCCTGAATCAACAGACCTGCAAGTTTGTAGGTATGATGGAAAAAAATATCTACATTATTGCATTCCTCTAATGGAATAATATCTGCATAATGCCGTTACTCTAAGATTGTGGCATCTCACCACTAAGTTGAAAAAACAATAACCAAAAATCCCATGACCTTGGATGTTCGAAAACTTGCAAAGCAATCCTTCTAGATCCTGCAGTGATTCTGAAAATCACAATTTCTAGCCAAACCTACTTGCTCTAAACTTTGGAGCTGTGTCTCCTTGCTGGATTGAAGTGGATCTCACTATTGAAATGTAACTCATGTCCAAGAGCCTCATATAATCTGCCTCAAGGAATTATTACTGCACTTAAAGCAAATTGTTTTGCAAGCACTGGGTTTCTGTTTTGTAATAAATCTAGGCTTTCTTTGTCTTGCTTTATTTTGCTTCAGTGAACAACATCCACTCATTGTCTTTTCTTCCCAAGATGTTTGAATAATTATTGTTTTCAAAGCAAGAGGTTTTGTTTGATTAAGTATAAATAGTTGTATAAATCTGCATACCTCAAAATACACACATAAAGAAAGACAGGGAGATGAGACAGCAAAGAGAAAATGAGGGGAGCAGATTAAAGGAGAAAAAGAGTGAAAATAGAATCTTTCTCTTTGAGTCACTGCAGCTCTTCCACTTGCATTTGTGATATTTTCAAGGAGGTTGAGATCCTGGTTCTCAAGAAGAACTCGGGAAGATGCAGTCACGCAGCAGATGATTTTGTGGACAGATATCCTGCATCCCTCTTTCTCCCTCACTTGGCTACAACCAGAGGCAAGCACAGGTCCTGCAGAGTCAGCTCAGCCTGTCTTATTTTTTAATTAAATGTGGGAATACCCTTAGATATTGTTTTAACAAAAAAAAAAAAAAAAAA
>VXBB01021694.1:194949-207117 GCA_013399915.1 Illadopsis cleaveri | reverse complement strand
GCCACTTTCTTATCAAGCCAAACAGCGAAGTGGGCAGTGGGGTGAAGAAATTTACCTCTATCCCAGCCAACACCAGGACAGGGTTTGGCTACTTCTGTTTTGCCCCTTTCCTGGAAATTCTCTCACAGGGTGATCCTAAACTCCCTGCCCATACCCGAGGAACTGGATCCTCACCAACCCATTCCACCTTTGTGGGAAAGCAGCAACCATGAAGGGAAAAGAACTTTGGCTGATGTTGTCGGGGAGGAGGCTGTGAGTCCCATGGAAATGTCCATTCAGCAGGGATCAGCAGGGGAAGGAGGAAGGATTTTGGTGCAGGTTGTGTCCAGATGTGCAGCTGCAGTGTGGGGAATACCTTGGTTCACACGGCACAGTTTGCACTTTTATCGTGTGGAAGCTGAATTCTTTGGAGTTTTTCTTAGGCAAACAGTTGCTGTGCTATTCTTGAACCAGCACTTCCTCCCTCTGGAAATGCCCAGGCACCTCAGCTTCCATTCTTGTGATCCAACTCCTGGATCCCCTGCTCAAGCAATGCATTTGTTTGATACTGTAACTCAGGAAAAATATAAAATGCAATAAAATCTTCAAAATACTTTAATGGAGTGGATCTTGAAGTTTTAGAGGCAGAGATCTTGGGTGCCCCCTTACCCTGTAACTTCACGGAAATACTTTGTAACTGAAGAAATTTAAAAACAAACCTATCAAAGGATTAAATTTTCCATGATTTAAGCATAGTTTTAAAGAGCATTTAGCACTTATTAGCTTTGTGCTTTGTATAAATGCATTATCTGTTGCCAATATTATTTAATCTGTATCTGCATTAACTTGCATTTACCATCTGTTCCTTATATGGAACCCCTGTAAAACATGATGTTTAACATTAGATTAATGAAGAAAAATGGGCCTGCAATCACATTTTGTGGAAAACTGATGTCTCAGCTCTACCTTTAGTGTCATTTATGGCAGGTGGGCAACGGCAAGGGATTTTGTGATGATGCCTCAGCAAAGTGGGCCATGGCCAGGCCCTGTGGAAGGTCACCCTCTGAGCCTGACAGGATTATCTGCTGGGAAAAATTGGTCCTATTTCCAATGTAGGGAAAATTCAGCAGAATAAGGCACACTGGAATAAGGAATATTTGTCCTGCAAGGGACAATTCCATTGGTAAGTCAGTGCTTTCAGGTGAGGTGTTTATTAAATTTTCTCAGTTTGAAATAGCTGTCTTGGGAAGGGTTTAGCAGAGAAGTCAGTGTGTCATCTGGCAACCCAAGACATTTGTGCCAAACAGGACACCCCACATTCAGGACCCCTGAATCTGTGGCTGCGTCCAAGGAATTCTGCCTTAGGAGCGCAGTCCCAGGGGCACAGATGGGAGTCCTTTGAGCACTATCATGTCACATTTAGAAGGAACAGCCTGGTTCATGCAATGTTTGGAAATTTCTTCCGTGCCTCCTAGAGAACACACAAACTAAAAGAGAGTAAAAACATACAAAAGAATATTCCAAGAAAATGTTGCAATGAAAGGAAAACAACAGAGAACTTCCTCTGTTTGGGTCAGTAAACACAAAGAAAATCTCTACAAACAAACTGCTTTCAGCAAGGGTACAAGTGAAGTTCAGAGCACAGGTCATGGGATCCTTGGCTGTAACCTCCATTTTGGGGGGAATTACTGGCAGAAATTCCTCCCAGCCCTGGTGGAGGCTGTGTTTTGTATGGCCATGTCTGACTGATTGTAGGACCAACACACACCACCCCTGTGTCTGCTGGCTGCAGCTCCTCCAGGAGCAAACAAGCTCAATGTAGAAGCTGTAACTCTTCAGGGATAAATAGGAAACATCTGCTGGTTTAGATATTTTTCGTGCAACATGGACACTGCTGAGTGCAGTCACCACTCAAACCCTGACACCAGAGCGTCGGCTGGGCCTGGTGCTCATTGTGCAATCACCTGAGGGTCACCACNTCTGTCCAGCATGTCCAGCATTGTCCAGCCTGTCCAGAATTGTCCAGCATTGTCCAGCATTGTCCAGCATTGTCCACCATGTCCAGCCTGTCCAGCCTGTCCAGCATGCCCAGCATTGTCCAGCCTGTTCAGAATTGTCCAGCATTGTCCAGAATTGTCCAGCTTGTCCAGCATGGCCAGCATGGCCAGCATTGTCCAGCCTGTCCAGAATTGTCCAGCCTGTCCAGCATGTCCAGCACTGTCCAGCATGTCCAGCATGTCCAGCCTGTCCAGCAGCCTCAGCAGGAGGTTCAGCACAGCTGTAGAGATCCAATCCATCTGGGAGCTCTTGCTTTATGCCTAGGGTATTTCCCCCTGTGTTTAATATCCTCTAGTTCACTGATTTAACCGTGGAGCTCTAGCCAAGATTACATAATTATCAAACACTCTGTTCTGGAATTCCTTGTAGCGGGATCTAGCAAAGAAATGGAGTTTTCTCTCCATCTTTTATGGGTGGATTTTGCTGTGAATGATGTATGTGAGAAGGTGTCTGTGCCCACAATGCTGGCTGTGTGCTGGTTGAATGATCACACCCATTAAAATGCAGAGATTTCCCCCCGAAATACCCACAGAGAAAGATATTTGCTGCTGTATTTACTGCTGTATTTACTGCTTTAGCTGAAAAATGCAAAATAGACACTTAACTCCAAATTTAACAGAAGGGACAAAAGCAGAATCTCTCAGTTCCTTCTGTGTAAGCTTGTGACCATTTGCAATACAAAGGTGTCTGAACAATTATTTGATTTCTTTGAATGTTTAGTTGGAAGTGCTTTGCTTTTTCCAGCCATTTTTTGAGTCACGTAGCTGTGACCACACCAATGTCCTATTTCTTCATCAAGGCTGGTGTTTCACTACGGCTCTCTGAAACAGAAGACTGCAAATCAGGGAGCACACAACAACAGTCCAGAGAGGGAATTAACCTGCTAAACATGCCCAGAACTGCTTTTTCTCTCTCTATCCCTTTTTTTTTTTTCTTAAGTCATTTAGGGAAGACCCGAACCCCAACCCTATTAGCAGGAAGATACAAAGGGTCTTTTGAACCTGGAACTTTCAAAATCTTCATATTTTACTACACAGAATGAAATGTTTGAGTGTTTATTTTCTTATCTGTTTGGGTTTTGTCTGCTCTTTTTTTTTTTTTTTAAATCATAATTGTCAGTGTGATCCTTCCCTTCAGTTTCCAGGAGAGAGTACCACAGGCATGGTGAGCTCTTGCTCCTGAACAGAAGACATGGAAATAATAAACTTTGAAAAAGTTGCTTTAGAAACTGTTTCTAATGGTTAGGCTTCAACTCCTGGCCCTCAAGAACGTGGAGAGTTTTTTTAGTTCAGTGGAAATATCTAATTTTAACAGACGAAATAAATGGAGCCAGGCATGTAATAAGGGCACTACTCTGTATAAAGGCAGCAGAGATGGTCCAGCAGAGATTACCTAATGAGCATCAGCTTGGCTGCTCTAGCTACAGACTGAAAACAAACATTCTGCATGAGTAACAGGCCCTCAGGAAATGCCCAAACCCAAAATTTCAGGCATTAATCTCCAGTGCAGAAAATTTAATCTTTTATTTCCTGATGCTACTCGGGACTCCTTGTGTGAGTGTCAAGGACTCAGACACCCTCGTTTTTCACTGTCCTGAAAGCAAGTGAGGAAGGCCATGAGAACACTTCCAGATGTTCACAGAATCACAGAATCACAGAATTTCTAGGTTGGAAGAGACCTTCAAGATCATCGAGTCCAACCCATGCTCCAACACCTCAACTAGATTACGGCACCAAGTGCCACATCCAGTCTCTTTTTGAACACATCCAGGGATGGTGAGTCCACCACCTCCTCGGGCAAACCATTCCAGTACTTTACCACTAAATTAACCCTCCACACTTCACAGATTCAGGGATTTCTTTTTGAGATCATTTATAGAAGTTTGGAAAGAGCGCAGGGTATCATGTTATTAAAAATTAGGGAGGAGCGTTTTCTTTTTACAATAAATTGAAGACATTACTTAGCTTCTTTTTGCAATCACTATTAACATCTGTGCTCCAAAAATGAAGTAGTTCTAGGTACCTATAACTAAATACATCCTTACCATTATATTAATGATTTTGCACCAAAGAATGTGTCCCAAATTTGGCTGTAGCAAGGCATCCAAACATTCAGCTGGGTCTGATGTTACTGGGAAGGTCACAGATTTATAACATTTTAGGCTGCCATGTTCAGTGCAACAAACTGTAATTCCTTTAAGGATTAATTGCCAAAAAGCAACAAGAATTAAAGAATCAGAAGCTCTGCAGAAAAGGGATGTCTCTGTGCAGTTTTGGGGGAACTCACTGAGGTCACACCTGGAGCAGCAGCCAGGATGTTTTGCTGTGGTGCTTCATCCAGCATTTTTCTCTCTTGGAGAATGGAAGAGTGCACACAAAGGATAAAAGGAAAAAGAGGAGTACCAGGAATACCCACACAATAAAATAAGAGGATCTCCATTTAAGGTGAAGTTGAATTACCTCCTTTACTCTGAAGCTGGATTTAGTTTGATGAGAATTTGGAGAGAATGAGCAGTATATTTAGCAATTAACATGGCCTTCATTTTGCATTAACAGGCTGTCAATAACCCAGGTCAGCTTGGTAGCTTAAAGCTTGCCTAGTTCTGATTAACTTCTCTCTTTTATGCAAACATTAACTCACTCCTGGCACGCACTGCTCTTGCTGCCATGGCACAGATTAGATGAAGGTGGAAGAGACTTATCATATCAGGTCCTACAGGAGATCATAGGTATGCAGGCAGCAGCAAAGTGCTTGCCAAAGGCAAGAAACCAGGGAAAATATAGAAAACAAACCCTCATCTGCTTAGTTACCCAGAACCAGGGTCCTACTGAGGGACAAAGGCTTCTCTGGCAAGGGGCAAGTGACCAGGAGCTGTGATTGTCACTCTGTGAGATGGTTCCATGCCATGACCATGGCTATGCCAAGCAGCTTCTGCCTCGTGGAGCTGGTGACTGTACAATAAACCATCTGCAGGTCCTGATCTATAAATTATTCTCGTTATGTGTTGAAAGCAGCTGCATTGTTTATGCACATCTCAGTTCTGCTCGACAGGAGCAAAGGTTAGTGAGGGTGCTCACAGTGAGATCAGTAAATCAGAGAGATCAGTAAATCAGATCCTCACATGCAGAAGGTTGAGGATGCTGAAGCAGAGCTTTGGTTCCCTTCTTTTTCTCTTTTTTACCCATGGAAACTTCAATAAAAATATCCTTCTGTCATCCCATCTGGGTACAAGTCCAATTTCACAGCTTCAGCAGTTGCACAGCCTCTGTGGAAGGAGCAGAAATCTCTCCTGAAACTTCAGATAATTTGTGACCTTTTGGAAGCTCTGAAGCAAACCAGAACACAAGGATGGAAATCTACCATTGTAGTTATTAATAACTCTGAAAGAAAAAATTAAATTGTGCTGAAGAAAAACGACAACACCTGTTCTTACCTTCCAGGTGCTTGGAACAATGCTGTTGCTGAGCTTCAGGGACCAAGGGGAGAAATTGTTTCTGCCTGATGCAGTTAGATACAGAGTCTCCAGAGATTACAAAAGCTGCACGAAAACATGAAAGGGAGAGGAAATAAATAATTTTTAAGGAAATAAAATTGGACAGGCCACCTTTGTCCTTTTCCACTCAAACAAGAGAGCATACACGTAAGCCCAGCTGGTTATTTTACACAGAATATTATAGGTAGAGGTGATTTTTCGGCCAGGTATTAATCTTGGTTAGGACACAGAAATCAACGTTATGTACAGGATACAGCCTGTGGACCTTTATTTTAGACTTTTTGATATATAAGGGCAGCTGCTACTGGGAAGGGCACTGCAGCACTCAAAGGAATCCATGAGACTTTCTCAAAAGTTGCGAAGTCAAGCCAATCAGGTTCACAGAATTCACAGAATTATAAAGATTTTTATAAAGAGTCATAAAGGTTGATTATAAAGAAAGGAATTTTATCACCTATTTTTATTCTGTTGACCCGTGACAGCAGCATCTGACCAGCAGACATGAAAACTGTCTCTGACCTGTAAGGTTTTTACCTGGTGTGAGTGAAATCCTTCAGCTGAGCCACAAGAGCCCTTTTTGAAGGAGAGAAGTTACTTTCTCTTCAGTGTGGTGGGAATTTGGCATCCTTCTCCCCTGAACAATATGAAAAATCTCAACCTGAGACTCACTCAGATCCAAATCTAACAGCACCCAAATATTTCCCATGATGGAAAGCCCTGGAGATCCCAGCAAGAACAGCAGCAGATGAAGTATAAGGACCATCACTGTAACCAGTCAATGGCGTGAGCAGAAAAGTTAATTAACACACTGCTTTAATCAAGAGAAGTCTTACACCACGTAGTGGTGTGCACAGAAAGGCTGTGAGCTTTCCCTTCTGCAAAGGGAAAACAGTTCTAGAATTAAACAGATAGGCTCAGGCTCCTTGCCACAGTAAATCTCTCCTAAATCCTTTCACCCCACTCCAAGGGTGGGAGTGGGAGGTGCAGGACAGGGGAGGGTTAGCCAAGACTTCTATTGCTCCCGAGGGAACTGGGATTGCTACAGCTGCTAAAACGAGGAGTAGGATTTATGCTGCATGTTTGGAATAGCACTGGTGTTAAGCAATATATACTTCTTAACTTATATTTTTTATTTTTTTTACTCTAGTGCATATAGCATGGTTATACCATTTCTGGAATAAGGAAAAAACCCAACCAGACTTTAGCTGTTTCAGATAAATTCACACAAAATTTCTGCACCATGTCCCACTGAATTTACAGTTAATTCATGTTAGTTAATGTTAGTTGTGTCTGAGGTTTCTGGCTGATCTCTTGTTTACCCTTTTGATAACAATGCCAAGCACTTCCTAAAGTTGCACTGCATCCAGTAAGGAGTTGATGGGAATTTGCTGATTTACACCAGCTGTGACTTCATGCAGGCATTTAGTGGAAATATTATGTGTTTCTTGTAGTGGAAAAAATAATCTCAGTGCTGAAGATGTTTTATTATTCAGTAACCTGTCAGTACACAGAAAAACATGATGCCTTGTTTCTCTTTACACTTTTAAGAAGCTACAGGTGACTTCAGGGGCAAAAAATTCCTCAGTCCCTCCAAGAAAAGCCATGGGAATCAGCTGGTATGTTCTGCCTAGAAACGTTTTTAAAATAATGGATTAAGTGATACAGAATCCATAGGTGAATTCAAGTTATGAAGTTATAGCTGTCTTTATGTAATTGAGGTTATTTATACCAAGTTTAATATAGTCACGGTTTCGATCACTGTTATTTGAACATATTTATTTAAAAATTAAAGAATGTCTTAGGTTGTCTGCCAGCTGTATCACAGCCACACCAGTTATCGTGCAAGAGATCAGTCATTCAAATTCAGTGCATGACAAAGTGTAGGAAAAAGAAATATTCCCACAAATGCAAACGTTATGAGGAAAGTGCTTTATATATGTTGTGAGCCACAGAGTCAACTGGCTGTTTTAGCTGAGACACTCACTGCTCCCCCCATGTTTATAAATAGAATTATGAGGGGTGTGTTACATGTTCTAAACTGCCCCAAGAACACAAATATTCCACAATTTGTGTGTTCATTTGCATATCCTAAGAGAATACAATGCTAACGTTTTGGAAGCCTGTAAAATCCCATATTGTCTTGATGGAAACAATTATGGTGAAAGCAAAGCAAGAGCAGAACTGACTTCCAGAGCCGTGGGTGACACCAGAAGTCCCAGAGCTCCACCACACACTAGAGCAGAGCTCCCACCTCGCTCACCCAACTCCCTCAGGAAGGGCTTTTGTGTGTGAAAAATGAACCTGTGCCTTGGTTTCTGTGGCAGGTCAGCTTGGTTTTAGTGTGACATTGCTGGGGAGTCACCCTTCAGGCTGATCAGGGGAGACAGGAATGAATAGTGAGGGAGAATAAGGAGACACAATCCAATTAGGCGGGAGGTGATGTCAAAGGCAAGTCTCAATTACAGAGAGATTATTAACAGTGATGGTGTCAGCCTAAGATAAATACACTCAGCCTAACGCCAGACATGCAAATACTCTCAGTCTGGCTCTAGACATGCTAATTGAAGCCTGTGTTGAGGAGTCACTGTGAGCAAGTGTTGGGCACACAATGCCCAGGGGAGCCAGTCAGAGCCTCTCACTGGGACTGGGGCACTCACAGAGCAGATTATGGCAAAGCCAACACATTTCCCTGTTTCAACAGCTCTGAGGGGGTCACTCAAGGGATGAACCAGGAGCTGACCAGCCTGGGAATGGTCACTGTGCATAAATCACAAGGTTGTGGTTTGTCTAAAAATAGCACAGAATCACAGAATGGCCTTAAATCCCACCCAGTGCCACCTCTGCCCTGGGCAGGGACACTTTCCATGGTCCCAGGGTGCTCCAAATCCTGTCCAGCCTGCCCTTGGACACCTCCAGGGACCCAGGGGCAGCCACAGCTTCTCTGGGCACCCTGTGCCAGGGCCTGCCCACCCTCATAGGGAGGAATTTCAGTGACACCAAACCCAAGTTTGGACTAAAGGAATACAGAAAGCTGAGATCACTGCCAACTCTACTAGATCCATTGATATAAGCTATGGGAATCTATTTCTCTCATTGCTCCTTGAAGATTATTTATCCTCTATTTGACAAAATTTAATCAACTGACAAAATCACCATCAACCAAACGGCAAGTATTTTAGAAACACTTCATGATTTTCCTTTTTTGCCAGTCTCTAAGAATTCCATTTCTGCTGCACAGGACTTGAACACAGAAGGCTGGAATTTTTGGTGTTTTCCATAAAAAATTATCACCAAAAAAACCCAAAACCCAAAAAACCCCACCAAAAAACAAACAAACAAACAAAAAACCAACCAACAAACAACAAAAAAAACAACAAAAAAAACCAAACCCAAAAATCCCAACAACAGCACCAACACTGATCATTAGGGGTCTCTTTGAGAAACACTGTGTACTTGAAAGACATAAATTTACTCAGAGTAATAAGGTTCCCTTTATGTCTAATGCAGATATTGATGTACAAAATTATATCTAAAACCAGTTGAAGGCCTGATGAACTTACATAACCAGCTTTGGTAAATTGGTGTTGAAAAGGACATTTGTGAGATCAAGACAATGTAAAAAAAAAGAAAAAAAGGTTGAGATAATTCAAGATCCTCTAGATCATTTAGATCCTGTCTAAAACGTAGGAACTTTATGGGTTAGGAAGACAGAAAAGAAATCTACACCTAACTAGCCAAGCTCAGCTGAACAACCTAAAATCAGTGTAATGATTGCATAAAAGCCACACTTCTGGCAGTATAATTTATATTTATATTAATTTATATTCTTTGGAGATCCTGCGTAAAGGGATGTTATTCTGCCATTTTCAGTTCCATCTCTCCCAACAACACTGTGGACACATCTGCCTATCCTAAGAATGTAGGAAAATCTAGAGAATTCTATTTTAAGTAATATCTTTAATTCAGTCAATGTTATGGGTTGGACAGTTAGAATTGATACCTGATTTTGTCTTGTTTTGTTAATAAATGATGCGGCTTTTGTTTCTGAAGGCATATTCTTTTTAATTAAAAAATCTAATAACACAGAGGTGTTCTAGATGATGTCATCTATTTGTAGGGAGTTTTATTCTTTGTAATTTTTATGCAATACTAAAAAAAAAAAAAAAGACACCAAAAATGTGTTCCCAGGTTCCATTTTCTCTTTAAAAAACTATCTAAGACAAAGTGAACCGTTTCTCCTTGACAGATTTTTTCATGGATGTCATCTCCTTTGAGCAGACAAAGAGGATTCTTTCCAGTTCTTCTGAACAGAGGTTCTCATTGTTTCAGGGATGTCTCCATTTTACTATTTATATCTGTTTTAGAGTCCTAAGCAAATATCAGCACGCCACGTAAATTAAGAAGATTAAATAAGGGCAGCACTAAAAAAAGCAAGCCAGGCTTAACCCCAGTGTAAAGGATGAATTAAGCACAGTGACATCAAACAGGAGCAGGAAACTTGGAGAAGCAGTAGGTGATTACTGCCTCTTAATTTATGAGTAGGATTAGAGTGTAAACACTTGAAGAGGCACACAGAATAGAAAAGGTGCTTTTCTCTGCAGAGTGGTCATGCAAAATGTAAGACAAGGGCATCCTCTGCCTGGCCATCCCACTGCAAACACTCAGCCATAAAGCTTCTGGTGCTCTAATACCCTTTTTCTCCATGACACAGTCATGGGAAATGCAGCCCTCCCAATAAATCACATCAAGCTGCCCCTTTGTTCCCTTGTTGCTCTCTTTAATATTAACTTCAGCTCCATGGAGCATTAGCACCTGGGACATCAAGGACACAACCTGTGCTCCATCACCCCAGAGCTGACAAACTGCACTGGGAGCTGGGCCTGGCTTATGCTGGGCCTGGCTGATGCTGGGCTTTGGTGATTTTCCTCTGGGCTGTTGGAGCTGCAACCAGTGATGGATGAGATGGATTTGATGGGATGGATGGATGGTCTGACTTCCTCCCAGCCTGTCTGAGCAGCTCCCCTCTTGCTGTGGCCCCTCTGACATTTCTGGGTTTAAACATGTAATGTGCAGCTAGATGGTTTTCTTACAGCATGAATGAGGGGAGAATGATTGCTAAAGACAGGGCATATCTGTGATGTTTTCACAGAATTCACAGAATGACTAGGTAGAAGAGACCTTCAAGATCATTGAGTCCAACCCAGCCCTAACACCTCAACTAAACCATGGCACCGAGTGCCACATCCAGGCTTTGTTTTAAACACATCCAGGGATGGGGACTCCACCACCTTCCCAGGCAGGCCATTCCAGTACTTTATCACCCTTTCTGTAAAAAACTTTTTCCTATATCCAACCTCTATTTCCCTTGGTGCAGCCTGAGACTGCGTCCTCTTATTCTGTCAGTGCTGCCTGGAGAAAGAGACCAACCCTCAGCTGATACAGCCACCTTTCAGGGAGCTGCAGAGGGTGATAAGGTCACTTCTGAGACACACCAGAGCACCAGGAATTTGAGATTATCACTACAGAGCCAAGGCTTTCAAAAGAGCACCATGAGAACTGTTGCAAGGAGCAGCCACAGCTCTATCACTGAGAAGATATGTGCACATCTTTTACTAAATCTATTTGTTTTTTGTAAATAAATATCCACTTTTGAGGCAAAAGCTGTCTCTTGAAACTTTCAGATCTATTAGGTCCTGAACTAAACCTTCTGGTGACTGCTAGCACAAAGTTCTAAAGGCAGAAGAGACAACATTTTGGCATCTCTGTGGCTGAAGTTGGCTCCAAATGAAACTTTCTCATATGAGAAAATGAAAAGTGTCACACAAATCCTTTGCCTTGATCACAAATGATGATAGGTGCTTTACTTCTCTTCTGGCAATGTGTTATATTGTATTAAAACCACATTTTTACCTATTAACTGCAAAGGACATTATTTTATTTTGTTTTTCTTTCTTTTTGGATTGTCTTTATTGAAGCTTCTGGGAGTACTTCAAGAGACAAAGGAAAATTGATTTTTTTTCCATTTATTCCTGTAATCCTCCAGTTTTCACCAACACATTCAGACCAGTAACTGAAATGTTTTGTTTGACCACACCAAACTCATGCTTTCTGGTGAACTACTGCACATAACTTACTCTTGTCTCAACATGCCTGGAACAGTATATGTAAAAATATCCTTAAAAGAGGGGAAAGTCACAGCAAGAGAGAAAAAAAAGGGGAGGGGGGGAGACAGGAGTGACATATTAGAAGTGAAAAATGCTACTAAAATGAAATATATCTTTTCTTGGCACAAATAAGAGGCTTCTTTTTCATTGCCAAAGTCAAGTCAGATTACTTTTCAGAGTTATGCAAACCTCAAAGTTTTGCCTGGAGGAGATCCTGAGAGAGAATTTGAGGAAGGCTCATTTCGATTCCTGCTATTTGATCCACAAAGGAGAAACACTGCTGGCATCAGCTCAGCACACCCTGGGATGCTCTTGGCCTGTCATCCTTGAAAGAAGAGAAGAATTGCTGGTGGGGTAGAGGCAAGTGAGTGATCCCAGTGAGGGTTCCAGTGAGCCCAGCCACAATACCAGCCTTCACCAGCAGTGAAAAAAAACAAAACAAAACAAAACAAAACAAAACAAAAAAAAACAAAA
>VXBB01021694.1:133694-194881 GCA_013399915.1 Illadopsis cleaveri | reverse complement strand
AAAAAAAAAAAAACAACCAAAAAAAACCACCACAGCCACTGTGAAGATAGTTGGTTATTTTGCATCAGTGTTGCCGTCATCTTCTGTAATTTTTTTTTATTATTGTTCCATCTCTCGTTACTAATCAGGATCCTTTCATTCATTTGATAACATTATCAGTTTAACATAACAAACCCACCAGTTTCTGTGCAAAAAAACCCAGAAGTGACCTTTTCTTACCTAAGTGCACGTTCTAGTGCCAGCAGGACGGGCGTTTGACTGCGGTGGGATGTGTTTTGTTTGACATTCCAACACTTGACTGTGTGACACGGGGAAGATGGAAACGATGCTTTTGGCACTCGCATACCTGGAATCGTGCTACAGCTTGCCAGCAGGAGAGGAACAAAGCCCGAGCCTGCAGGGACATCCTGGAGTAATGGCCCATTAATCCAAACAGAGCAATCGCTCACCCGTCAGACTGAAAGAATTTAGACAACATTTTAAACAGCTTCTCTGCTTTTCTGTAGCATAATGAGCACAAATCTGCCATGTTCTAGTCTCCTAAAGCGAGAGAGCAGGAGAGTAGCCCCTACACTCCGAGAATTGTGTTAACACAACTTGGGTGCTCCTTAAGCAAAGCAGATTTCCCCAGAGCACGTCCCCTGAAACATTTTCCCCTCCCTGACAGAGAAGATCTTTATCATGTCACTCCTGGAGAACAATTTGCAGGGTCTAAATAGACAAAGGAATTGTTCAATACCTCTTACTTATTTTTCATTATGCTCTTAGAATTATTATCCTTTTCTGATTTGCCCTTGCTGTGATGAACAGCACCAGCTGGAACATTGCCCACGGTCACATCACCCCAGGAGCAACAGGACAAGAATAATGTCCCATTACTGCTGGGACATTTGATTTGCCTCTGCCAGCTGAAAGGTTGCCCCTTGGACTGAGAATTCCTAGAATCCCACATTTTGCAGGATGCAGACACACAGCTCTACACACCTCTGCTTTCTGCAGCATGAAAAAAGGGGAGAGGTTACCTGAGAGAGCCAACTTTGAGAAGAAAGATTCTCCTGCAGGACACTGAAAATACTTGAGCAGATCACAAAAGGTGACCTGAATCTGTGTCCCAGAATGGGAGACAGACATTAACCCTGCCTTTTCTTTCTGACAGTGAAATATCAGCATAGACCTACAATAGCCATTTTCTCGAGTCAAAAGAAAACTTCAAATGATTAGATATTTGATCTATTTTTTAAACCTATCAAAATCCCAGGGCTTGTAAATGTCTCCTCAGCCTCAGATCATCTCTTTAGGCTTTTAAATTTTGTATTTTTGACATTATTCAGATAAAGGGAGGTTTGTTGGGTTTTTTCTGAGAAAACAGAGGAAAAACAGTAGAAGCTCAATGATGTGTGTTCAGTGTTCTTTTGTGGCAAACAAACTTGCAAAAATTGCATCCTGGCATAACCTATTTATTGCCATGCAATTATTATTCAATCCAGTTTATCCAGTCCAGCACTGAAAGGATGGGCTTGGCTCCTGATTGTCACTGAGAGCTAAATAAAGGTAAAGCCTGATATTTTCTGGGTCATACTCTCTGAAAAGATCTTATAAAGAGAATGTTGAAAAGTCTCACCCCTGGTAGGACAGCCAAAACCCCATTTACCTTCCACTTCTACAGGGCTGAGAAAGCCCCCTGAAGAGCACCTATGGGTTATTTAAAGACCAAAGGAAACAGATCTGAGCAGATACAGGAAAGAGATTAAAATGGCTCTTGATTATGCCAGGGGAGATTTAGACTGGATATTAGGAAAAATCTCTTCATGAGAAGGGTTGTCCTGCCCTGGCACAGCTGCCCAGGGCAGTGGTGGAGCCATCACCCATGGAGGGATTTAAAAACCCTGTTGGATGTGGCCCTTGGGGACACGGATTTGTGATGGCCTTGGCAGTGCTGGGGAACAGATTGCACTCAATGATCCTACAGATATTTTCTACTCTTTCCATCAGGTGTTTGTTTGAGCCCATAAAGATTCAGAGCAGCTTCAGCCAGCTCAGGGCAGGGATGAATCTTTATATATCCCAGAAACTTTGTTGTTGGAGGCCATGAGTGCAGTGTGTTTGTGGGCAGATAGAACCCTACACCACACCTATCCCAGATTCTCTGTAGTTGTTTTTTCCCTCAGAATTGCTCCCACATCAATCATGGCTACATAGCCTCCTGTTTGCTCAGATCAGGGGGAAGGAGAGGTCGGGTAAAATATGATTCAAATCTGGATCCTGTAGGCACAGTCCAGAAAAANTAGAAGCTATATCTATTTAAGCTTCCAAAGGTGACCTGCCACTATTTTGACCTTAATATAGAGTGAAATGTACAAAAAAAAATTATACTAGAGCGTTTTTAAAATAAAACACATTAAACAAAGACAGAGTGAAAGACTGGAAGCTGAAGCCACATAAATTCAAAGTGGAAAATGGGTGATGATTTTTCCTCGGTAGCAGTCAGTCACTGCAAGAACTTCTCATGCATGATGGTTTCCCCATCACTTAAATTTTTTAAACAAAATCGGATGTCTTTCTAAAACATATCCTTTTGTGGAATAATGCAGTCTGCCCTGGATTACACAGGGAGTCAAATATTCCCTTCTGGCCTTCATCTAAGAATGGTTATATTCATGTTCTAGGAAGTTACTTGTACCTATGGAACAAGTTTGTCTCACCCCCTCAAGGTGATCTTTTCAAGACATCTAATGAAACTAGATAATGTGTGTTGGACAAAAATGTGCTGTCATCCTGACATCTATGAATCACAAATGTGTTCTCAGCAAGCAAACCTTGAGGCTGAAGCCTCAGAGCACCCCAGGTACACCCATGGGTGCAGGTGTGCCATCCTGGGCTGCTCTGGAGGTGACAGCAACCACCTTTAGCCCTTTTCCTAATCCTTGTGCTCCCCAGTGATGATGGGGAGGCGATTTTCACTCACACCACAGTGACTGCTCTGTGCCCATCTCCTCTGCACAAGCAAAACACGACCAATAAATAAATAGTTGCGTTTCTTCCCTGCCTTACAGATGTTGCAACAGCTTCGCAGGTGGGCTTTGGACTCCTGTTGGGTCTCATGCACCAAAGCCTTGCAGGTGTTTCCCACATCTTTGTGGTCTTTCCTTTGGAAAAGCATCTTGCCCACTGCTTAAAAAACACAGGTCCTGGCACTGCTGGTTGTTTGCCTTTGCTTTAACTGCCCACCCACACCGAGGCAGAGGTGTTTTATGGTGTTTAGAAAGGCTATGGATACAATGTGAGGCTTTGAACAGCCAGCCTTCCCTCCAGAGCAGGAGGGGTGGCAGGGAAAGGTGACCCAGGGGTGTTGGTGGGGTTTTTCACCTCGACCTCCCCCTCCAGGAGTTCTGCTGTGATGATTGGCACTGGCTGCTCTCCCACCTCAGCCTCCCAGCACACAACTGCACAAACCCCAGCCTGTCTCCAGCTGATTGCACCTGAAAAGCAGAGGCAGGTCATTACAACCCAGCATTACACACAGCATCTTATTAAGCACCTCATGATACCTAAAATTAAGGCAAATGAAAGAAAATTTCCTAAAACACTTCTGCGGTCACAGGCTGTGTACTTGGCATGAATTTGGTAAGGTTTCCTAGGCTATGAGTCTATGCTTCCTATAACCTTTTGGAAAAGCTTTGATTTATTTTCATTTTGCTTCCATAATAATTACTGATTATCCCATGAAGCAGTCAAAATAAAAGAAGCAGTGAAAGCAGGGCATAGAAAACAGACCCAAAATACTTCCAGCCTAATGCAGATGGAGGCTGTACACAATTTTCTCCTGAATTCTTATTGTGACCTAATAGGGATCTAAATTATTGTGATCTAAACTGGACTTTCAAAGTATTCTGGAAATCAGAGGATTATATTAGACAGTGCTAATCTACTTTAATTAAAACTAATTTTAATTTAATCTCTGTTAATTTTATTATAGGACCATAAGGTTGTTTTGGGTTTTTTTCTTCAGGATATGGTTTAGAAGCCACTGGGAGTTATTTGGATGCTGCTTTCCAAACCCTGGGCTTTTACTTTTAAATATTGTCATTCACTTGCCAAATTCTAGCCCATTCCTTTAGAAGCAGAGCCCAAACCAGACAGGGCCTCACTCACATCTAATTGCTTTTGGAAAATAAACATTTTACTTCATATTTCCAACACTCTGCTTGACAACATGGTAGGTCCTGTGCTTCTCCTGCGTGGAGAGAGATTAAGGAGGACTTGAAAACCCACCAGACCCAACACCAGCCACAAATGGGTGGGGAGGGCTGCTGCTACCTGGTACTGCCTCTTTGCCTAAACTAGGCAATCAGTTTGGCAGAGGATCCCAACTTTTAAGCAGTTAGTGGCTCATGTAATAAACCCTACCTCTGCTGTGAAGCTTAAAAAGTTCTTTTTCAAGGAAAAGTTTTTGCACTGGAAACAGCACCAGTAGCTGTGGAGGTACCAGGGTGCTCCTGACTTTCAGCAATTCTCTACACTTTCCATAGGACAACAATCTGCACATTTTCTTTTTCCTGCTTGCCTGCTAGAAAAAAAGAAAGTCTTCATATTCTTGGTACAATAGATGCCTTGAATGAGCACCTTTGTAGCCAAATGCTCTGTAAGAGCAGGTTCCTGCTATTCTGTGCAGAAATTCTGTGTAATTCACTTCCAGTTGGGTTAATTTTAACCAGCATTGGGATCTCAGAACAAGGATTTTTAATGCACTGATGTGCTATGCACAGGAGCCCTGAATTCCCTGGGTTTTTATGATTCTCGGTATTGTAGTGGTGATAATAAAAGTTTCAGAAGAGCAGCTCTAAGCAGACAAAAATCCTTCCAGTCATAATGGACTGGCCAAGGCAGCTACCTCAGACTAATGGGTCTAGTCCATATTCCTGAAACTGGGCTGCTAACTAAATATATTTCCTTAATTATATTATTGATCTGAAAGGTAAAGTTCTTATGTATTTTAGTATTTTGTGCCTCCTCAGATGATATCCTGCTTAATTTTTCTTAATAAATTCCTCCTCACCCCCCCCAAAAATGCATATTGATAGATTAATGAATAACACTATTTTCCAATCTCTCTCATTCATCTTTTCCCCTGAATACCTTGGTCTTCATACCACAGGTACTGAGGGCTTTCATCTTTCTTATATTTTCTTTTTTTTTTACCTCAGACATAGTAGGTGTTGTAATGATAAGACACACTGTTCTAGCCCCATATTTAAAAGTCTGAAAAATGTATTTTCACTCGCAAAGCACAGGTCAACTGCATTTGAAATAATAGCCCTTAACGAACCCAGCACATTCTACTTTGTTTTGCATCCCTGTTAATGAAATTCTGAATGGGAAGGGAGAAATGTTGAGCTAGGAACAGGAGACCTGTACTGAAGAAAGTGGGGGATAGCAAAGGAATGAAGCAAAACTCTTGGAACATTAGAGGTTTGCAGTAAAGATGTAGTAGATAAGAGGGGGGGAAATACAAGAAACTTCTTCAATATGTTAAAATATAACAAAATATTTTTATAAAAAACATACAGAGCTATTGGATGGCTCATAAGTGGGCATCTATGTTCAAATCTTGGTAAAAACTTCATTGCTTAAATAATAGAGAAACTCTATTCTCTAATACTAAAGTAAGTATCCCAGATGGACCTTCATGTTCAGGTCTGAGAAACTCTGACTATGGTTATATAGATATAGAGAACCAAAAGATGTAAATATGTGTTTGTGTTTATCACTACTAGAGAGTGACATCATTTGGAAGTTGTTAGCTTGAAATTTATTCCATGTAATGTCAACTCAAACAACTTGGTTCTTTTTTAATTTGGCTTAAATTTCATTGAAATCTTTGGTATAGACACCAGATTTGGCTCTCAAATGCTAAACCCATAAGTGAAATACTTTCAAAATAAGTTTTTGAAACTGTTGGGACAGAAAAAGATGACCTGTACTCAGATGACTTGTACAAAAACAAACAGAATTGTTATCACGGGTAGAATTCTTTCTCTTTTCCCAGAGTGGTTTCAATTTGTTCTCTCTATAGCATTACTGCCTGGTCACTCAAATAACATTATTGAAAACCAAATAATTAACAAACCCAAGCCCACTGGTCTTTCAAAGTCCTGTAACATCCTGAAGAATACGTTTCCCTCTGCACTTGTGTTTCATTGGATTTAGAGCAACATTTTGCATTTTCCCCATTTCCCAGCTTCAGGGAAACACTGGCAGGATCTGCAGCCTCTCACCCTCCCACCAGCTCTGGCCTCAGCAAATTCTTGCTGCTGTCTTGTCTTCAGGGAAAGCCTTAGATGTGCAGGCTTATCTCAGTGATTTAAACCCAGCTACCTAAGGATGTGATGGATTTCCTTTGCTTGCAGCCTCCCAGGCAGGAGCTGATGGATATCTCAGGGACATGTTACAGCTCAGACAGAGAGAGGTGCCTGATGCAGAAATTACAGGGTCAGACTCCCAGACCTGTGTTATGTGGGAGGTCAGGCAAGGTGAGCTGGCACTTCAAACCCGTGCATCTGCTCTGTAAATCTCAAAGATGTCTGCAGAGGGATGACAGGCACAAGGAATTTAATGGAAAGCACTTACTTTTTCTTTTTTGTCTGAGCTGTAACCCAAGGCTTTGCCTTTCCACCACACAGTTTTGAAAGGAAATTAATTTCCCTGCTCACTGGTTTTACTGAAAATTATTTAAAGTGATTTTTCAGCTACCACTTAGCTGAGCATAAAAACTTAACGCCAAAGCTCTCTCATTTCAACACTTCCCTCCAGAGGAGTTCCACCTGAAACAAAATTAATTTCTCTACCTTTCAACTCAGGACTCCCAATTCAGCTTTAATTGTAACTCCAGGGAAGAGGATTTCCCTCTCCTTTCTCTTCATATTCCTTGTGCCATGCTTCTTATGTCCCAACACTTCTGAGCACCAGGCAAGGACATCCTGTGCCACGTTTAACTTCTGCAAAGAATTCTGTGGAGGAAGAGTAGGCACAGAGGAGGCTGGACCTTGCTGTGGGGTCGTTTCTGGGCTTGGGGAAGCTTAAAAAGAGACGGCAACAACTCTAGAAAAATAAGTCTCCAGCTTTGTAACAAAACCAGCCAAGGAAGTGCCAGGTTATCATGACATGGAAACAGCTCAAAAAGAGTAAAAGAACTGACATTTGCAGTGTGGAGAAAAGAGGTCATTCCAAACACAGTGCTGGGGGGGAAATTGGAGTCCTGTAACTCTAAACAGGAACGGGACCAGGCTGGTTACCTGCAAAAACACAGCCTGGAGAGCTGAGCAAGCCTCGGTGGGGTGGCAGCAGCTGCCCAGATTTGTGAGCACTAGGCCTTTATGAGCTGAGCACTTTAATGAGCATGTTTTCTTTAGTGTTTATTTTCACAGAGTCAGACTGATCTCATGTTCCGAGAATGAAACCCTGGCATGGAAGTGGCATATCTGCCAGTTAAAGTCAACAGTTGATGTGCAGAGAGCAAACAGGATTTCATGTTGTGGTAAAAGTTGAGTTACTGTTTGCTCTAATTCTGTTTTCTTCGTGTCAGACATGTTAAGAGTAAATAGTAAAAGAATTTCATTTTTGCTTGGAAAAAAAAAAGAAAAAATACCCTAATAACCCTAATTCTACAAGTTGAAGACAAATGTTATGAAATCTACCTACTAATAAATAGCTTGAAATGTCCTCTGCAAAAGGTATCATAATAAAAGACTCTAGTGATTTGCACAGTGTTGAACTGTTAAGGAGGGGAAGACACAACTGTGAATGAACAGAATGAAAATCCTCCCTGACATAAAGATAGGCAAGGGCAGATTAAGGTCTCACACCAAGCAGGTTCAGCAAGTGTCTAAATCTCACCAACAATAGAACCCCTGCCCTGTGTGAGCAGCCCAGCTCATCCCTGTTCTGCTCACATGGGTGATCACAGGAGATCACATTTCCACCCATGATTTCCCAGCTTTGGGAAAGACTGGGCACTCTGGGCTCCCACTGCTCAGAAGTGAGCTCAGAACCGGCAGGGTTCAGCCTGAGGCTCAAAAATGCAATGATTAATGACACTCACCACTGGCACAGCCCTTCTGAGACACCTGTGACACGTCCCACCCTGGCAGGGAAATGGAACTGCTGACCCAACAGCCCTTTCCACCCCCAGCTTCTGGGGTTTTATGGATTGTCATTCACACCTAGGGCTGATATGGCTGTAAAACCCCAGCCAGGCAGGAAAGCTGGCAGGGCAGCTCTGTGGTTTTAGGCTTAGCTGTGTTTGAAAGACTGAAAGGAGGTAGAAGGCTTCAGGATTGGTGTTGACAGTTGTTTTCAAATATATGCAAAGACAACATCCAGTTATGCAGACAGCAAACTCACCTGGAGTTTGGAGGCTGTAGGACAGATGCAACTAAAAAAAAAAAGGAAAAAGGAAAATAAACCAAATTCCCTCTAAACACCACGTGTATGGAGGAGAGACTGACACCTGCTCAAAAGGTTGGCAAAAGTTTCTCTGTGTTGCAGGGAGTCCCCAAAACAAGGCAGGGGAGCTCAGGCAGGCTCTGTACCCACTGCTGGCTCTCAGTTCAGTGGAGGCAATTGAACATGGGTTAGCCACACCACCTACCTGGCCACTGTGACCCCGACACTGGGGCAGAGCTCCCCCTTTAGAGCTTGTTTCTGCATGAGAAACCTTCTTTGTTTCAAGCACAATAAGTCTAATAAAGCAATAGAAATATGTATGAAACAGAGAGACAGAACTGGTTTAATTTTCCCCTCCCAAATCCTGTCAAGGGAGAAGGGAATGCTGGAAAGCAGGTTTTCAAATCAAACACCAATACCCTAAACCTGGGACTGCCCCTCATCTCACTGCATAATCATTAAGCAGCTTTGTTATGTTGTATTTATGTGGCATGGCACCTGTATTTGTTTAAAATCATGCTCTAGACAAGGGCCATTCAAACTGCAGAGCTGGAAATCAGAGCTGCTGAGGCACTTTAAATGAGATTTCAGACCAGGTCCCTCTCCACCACCTTCTCCTGTTGGGAAAGGGTATTCAGAGCTGACATGGTTTTCCCAGGTGTTTCCTACAGGGACAGAGTGTGGAGTGAGCAGTTAATCATGAGTGCATTGGAGTGTCCTGGGGTCCTTGGGTGAAAGCTGTTACAGACATTGAAAAAGTGTTTAATAATCAGAGCCCCATGTCCTGAGTGCAGGCTGGGTTCACAGGAGTTCAGACACCTCTGAAGAGCTTCAGACCAAAAGTAAGAACAAGCTGCAACTTCAGGGGCTGCACCTTGCTGGGACTCCCTCCCAGGAAAGCCCTTGGAAAGTGTGTCCAAACTGCCCTTGGAGTGACCCAGGCAATGCCCCTGAGATGCAAACAGATCTCAGAAGGTGCCCAGGGAAACACCCCTGCAGATCACCACCAGGGATCTCTGTCCAGGGACACTCAGCTCCAGGTTTTCATTCTGCACATACAAAGTTAGAGTTGCTTACAGTTCACAAAAAAAAAAACAAAAAGAAAAATAGTTTTTATCACAACTAACTCACTTATAAATAATTACTTGTGAGAATCCATGTAACAACCACCCTCATGAGAAATCAGATTAGGGGCTTCCAGCTCTCTGGAAATGCACTGGCAAGTCAAAATGCCTTTTTGTGCCTCATTTGCATTGTGCTCTCATGAAAGGGAACTAGACATACGAAGGTATTTTTCAACTGGAGGAGGATTGAGGATGAGGAGTTTGTTTCTCTCTCTCTTAATCTGAGGGGGGAACAAATTCAGCAGGTCCTTCTCACAGTTACAGATTGGGTTTGGGATGGAAGGAAACTTAAAGCCCACCCAGTCCTGAGCCCTGCCATAGGCAGGGACACCTTCCACTATCCCAGGCTGCTCCAAGCCCTGTCCAGCCTGGCCTTGGACACTTCCAGGGATCCAGGGACACTCACATCTTCCCTGGGCACCCTGTGCCAGGGCTTGTCCACCCTCACAGGGAACAATTCCTTCCTAATATCTAATCTAAACTTACTCTCTTTCAGCCTACACCTTCTCTTCAGTCCTGCTCTACACCCACTGCTCTCTCCTTCAGGGTGGAGGTTCCCTGCTGCCCCAACCCCAACCCCAACCTCTTCCTCCTGTTTTAAAGGCTGGTGAGTGTTACTTGCAGGCATTTTTCTAAGTGTATGCTAAACTCTTGCCCACTTGCTGCCCTTAGGTTTCACATCCCTGTAGACAAACTCCTCCACACCACTCTGAACCATGCCACGGCGCTAGGCTTGCTGGTTGGTTTTTTTTTTCTACATAAACATATTAAGTATTAAGAGAAGTTAATCATTAGCTGGCTGGTTGGGCATTAAGAGAGAATCCCTCCTTTGTCTCTCAGTGTTATTAAATGCCTTCTGCTTTGAAATGCCACATAAAAGTGATAGATGCCCTTTCCTTAAAAGCCAGGCTTCCAGTCGAGCTATGCCTGATATTAGCTCAGCCACAAAGAGCCCTCCTTGTTTAAATATAGCAGCATGAGGCAGATATGGCTCAGTCAGCCTGGCTGCTGTGCTGCCCTGATAAGGAGCTGCAGGGACAGGGGAGTGTTCCCTGGGCATGATCCCCAGGGGGGAGTTACAGCTGGAGACCAGGGGCAGCACAAAAAATGATTGACCTGAGGCCAGAGATGCCAATGGTCAAGTGTATTTGGGATAAGGGGGTGGAAGGCTCTTGACACTTTGAGAGATGGTTTAGAGTGGAAGCTGCTGCTTCAAATGGCTTCAGAAAGAGCAAACTCTACCTGTGTAGACTGAAAAAGGGATGTGTTTACCCACGTGTGGGGTTTATCCTTCCAGTTGGGTTTATCCTTCCAGCTGGGTTTAACCTTCCAGCTGGGTTTAACCTTCCAGCTGGGTTTATCCTTCCAGCTGGGTTTGTCCTTCCAGCTGGGTTTAACCTTCTAGCTGGGTTTGTCCTTCCAGCTGGGTTTGTCCATCCAGTTGAGTTTAACTTTCTATTCAACATCTGTGTTCAGAGAGCCTCAGGACTGCTTTCAGAAGCACTGCCATCTCCTCAAAAACACACACACACACACACACAGCCCTAAACAAGAATTGAGTGAACAGGGAGGCAGAAAATTAGGGCTGAGTGAAAGAGCAAGCAAATCCTCTTCCCAGATCACTAAGGAAAAAAAAAAGTTTCTTCCCAGAGGAATGATAAACTATATTTTTTGTCTAGCAGCTTTTACAAGGTGAAAGTGTTGCTCAGGAGAATAAATGCCTGCTTTGTGTGGCCCCCCTGGAACCAGGAGGCAGTCAAGTCTGGGCTCAGCTAATGTATAATCTATATTTACATGTCAAAATCCCCCCTTATTTAGGTTCTTGATTTACAGCCCCTAGTTTTCATAAAAGTCAGTCATTCCTAGTGAAAGAATGCAGAGCAGATTTATAGGATCTGCATTATGCCTTAAATCTTAATAGCATTTTTAAAGCATTTTTATGACTCGTCCTAAGTAATGTTTTCCCTCTGTTTTTTTCAAGGCATTACTGTGTAAAACCAAATACAAATCCTCACCTTAAAACCAAGATCATTTCAACCAACCCCGCTGGCATCAACCCTGCTGCAATGCCAAACCTTGTCAGCAATGTCCTTATAAGCCTCTGTTTTCAAGCATTCATAGCTTGAATGCAAAATGTGCTTTTCGCCAAGGTTTGCCTGATAAGATCTCAACCTGCATGGGCAGTGAATTTGTTTTCACCATCACAGTCAAAATAAAATAAATCTCTGGAGGCTGCTGTGAGGTGGATGAAGGTAAAGGGTCTGATTCTGCGCCTTCTCCCCCACACCAGGCTGTTCTTTGCTTTGATAAATCTGTTTGAAATATATGTCAGCTCAGGTTCAGCCCAGTCCAGAGCAGAAATATCCCAAGTCCATTAATCACATGCACAGACACAAAAATGCTGGCTGGGCTCGTGTGTTTGCGCCCATGGATGGGCCCAGCACTGCAATGTTGGTTCTTAACCAGCTCTCTCAAAAATTCTCAAGCTTTAGACAGAAATTTAAATATTATCAAAGAAGTAAATAGTTCAGTGGTGTGTCCCAAAGTGGTTTTGTAGGAAATGAGTTTCTTGTGCATTTTTTTAGGGAACCAAGCACCAAGAGTTAATATGTTTTGGGGGAGAGACCTCAGAGTCCCTCCCAGTGCCCCAGGGGGCTCCAGGAGAGCTGGAGAGAGACTTGGAACAAGGGCATGGAGAGACAGGACAAGGGGAGTTGGCTTTAAACTGAAACAGGAGAGGGATGGATGGGATTTTGGGAGGAGGCCCTGACACAGGGTGCCCAGAGAAGCTGTGGCTGCCCCTGGATCCCTGGAATGTCCAAGGCCAGGTTGGAACACCCTGGGAGAGTGGAATGTGCCCCTGCCCATGGCAGGGATGGCACTGGATGGGATTTAAGGTCCCTCCCAGTCCAAACCATTCTGGGATTCTGTGACTTCACCTGACAGAACCAACAATGTTGGAACCAAACAAGTGTCCCCAAAGTCTCTTTGGCCACAAGCTGAGGATTTCTTTAGATAATATATTATAACCTCTGGTGACTTAACCTGAAAGTGTCCAGAGGAAATGGAAAAACATCTGTTATATACTGGGTTATTGCAAGCTAGTGTAAGTATACATAAAATGCTATCAATAGAGAAAGAAAAATAAGTTGGGAACAGCAAATATTTCCAGTAAATTATAAATATACTTTAGGATATCTTGAATAATGTTTCAAAGAATTCAGAATATTCTCCCAATATATCAAGTATTTACTCTGGATCCAGTCTTGCAACCTCCAGTCATATGAGAGTCTCATCCACAGTAACTGGGTTTTGAAGGTAAAGACCACTCAGTTGAGTACACAGTTTTAAAGCCTGCTGTGATTCCCTTAAATGCCTTAAAATTAAAAATTTCCATTTACAATAGCATTGAATATGAGAAACAGGTTTTAAAACACCAGTCTCCATTCCAAGCTGGTCAAAATTTACAGATAAAAATCAATCATAAATGCAGCTATTACCCTGGTAATAGATGTTTCAACAGACTTTGTTGAAGTGCATGAAATTTTGTGTAAACAACAATTAAATTCAGTATGTACTATGCATAGAAAAATACCTTTAAAATAAACCATCACATTGTGACAATTTATATTAAAAATACCTTCTCCTCAGGGAATTTATTAAATAGCCATAAAGTCTAATCCTAATGACTGGTAGGTACTGAAAAGCTATTCATATTTTGGATACTTACATACCACTTTAAAATCCCCCAAAGAGGTCAGCACCAACAAGTAAATAAACCCCAAATTCCTACCTCCTACATTCCCACTGACAAATAAACTTTGATATTTGTATACAAACAGTTAAGTACATTCTAAGAGGAGCATAAATGAAGAAAAAAGAAAACCTTGAGGACTTATCAACAGAGCTGAAATTGCTTCCAGACATCCAGCATTAATAACACACCTGCTTTAACAGGTACCAACTTGAGCTGTGATTATACAACATTCAGAGTTCTTGGCTTTGGTCAGCCATGGTTAAACAGATGCTGAAAATGGAATATGGGAAGAGTGGTGCTGGAACATCCTGAGACTGCGTGCCAAACACTTGAGCTCTCCAGGCTGATCCTCCAGACCTTCATTTTGCTGCTCTTCAGCAATTTCCAGTGATTAAAGTTGAAACCTGAGTGCAGTTTCTGTCCTTTGCTGCATCTTTGCAGCAAATAGGAAACAACCAGGAAACCTGCCCTGTGTTTCCCCATGCAGGGCAGGCAGTGGGGGCCACACCAGCCAGAATTCCTCTCTGTTGTCTTCCTAAAAGTGCCCAACAGACTCTAGATACCTTATATCAGTTGGATAAAGAGTGAGAGGTATCTTATATCAGTTGGGTATCTTATATCACTTGGAACAGCTCCATTGGGACAGGCTGGATAAATATTCTCCCTAAACAGAGTCGGCAAGTGACAAAGTTCTGGCCCCCAAAATCCAAAGCTGTACATTCCTGCCTCTTCACAGAAAGAGAATTGCCTCAAAGGCCACCAGTGGTCACATTTTCTCCTGATTTCCAGTATCTAGAGTTGAGTGCCTGATAGAAATCTCTCCCTGGTAAGGTCAGGGGAGCAGGCTGCCCAACAGCAGAGCCTCCATCCTTTGAGGTTTCCAAGACCAGAGCTCAGGAAACCCTGCACAGCCCAGTGTGATCCCAGAGCTGACCCTCTCAGAGCAGAAGGCTGGACAAGAGCTCTCCTGGCATCCCTTCCACCCTGAATTGCCCTGCAGTGCTGAGAAATCATTCTCCCTCTCTCCCCTGTACTCCTTCTGCCCCCAAAATCAAGCCTTCTCTAGGAATATTTTCATTTGTGCCTTAATATTTTCTTCAGGAAGTCTGCTGACACTGAATTAAAAGTTCAGTTTGAGAGAGAATTACATTGTTAGGAATACTGTCAGCTATCTCACACTTTCTCTGTTATTTCATTACTGTCACAATCCTTTTCCCCCCCAAAGTGAGAGCTGCCAGCTCCAGCTTCCAAGTGACCATTGTAATGAAACACTTGATTTTCAAATGATCATTGAAGCAGGAAATATTTTACACCCCCTGAACTTTCCAATAGCTCAGGAGCACACTTTTTCCCTCTTTACAGGAGTTTCTAATAGCTCAGATATGTGATCTGTGTGGAGCAGTTTCTGGCTGAGCACCTTGGGATACCTGGATGCCAATTGAAAGGCAACATCTCTTTATTTAAAGTAGAGAATGTCATTTATACAGGCAATGGAAATATATTCTTCAGACATAAAACTAGAGTGTAAGAGGCCATGAGATGCCAGTCAACCTTCTGCCCTTGGACAATGAATCTGTGCTGCTCCCAGTTAATGTGCACCTCGATTTCTTTAAAAATAAAATTTCTGTGGTATAGATTCTAAAATCTCCCTTAGAAATTTTGAATTCAAGAGGCAAGGACATGATAACAAGCTCTGATGCTTTTGGCTGTTGTTGTTATTTGAAATATGTCCCTTTTTTGCTCTGTTTTCTATTTTTTTGCCTGTGCACTATGCAATGGGAGCTTGGACACCAACTGACCTTGTGCTAAATAGATGTGATTACAACACTGCCTCACTGCCAGTGCGCCTGGGGAAAGTTGCTCCTGCCAGCCTGGCAGCTGTGCACTGAAGGGTTGAACCTCTTGACCACTCAGAGCTGAACACTCACTTGGCAGGAGGCAATCAGCATGGACAAGCAGGGGCAGGTAATGGGCCTCAGACATAGAACCTGTCAGAGCACGAGTTACTGCTGCTCTGGGACTGCATGAGCTCACACATTCCTCTCTTGAAAGCTTCTTTTTATTAAGTGTACACCGTGGATTCCTCGGAGCTAGCACTCCCTTTTTGGATCCAGCCCATCTGGAGTGGGAATCAACCACTTCAGAGGAAGTTTTCCTGGGGATGATGAGGGAGGTATTGGCTAATTCCTTGTGCTCCCAACCTTCACCTGCTGGCCCAGGGCTGGCTCACAGGCTGGGGATGTGCTGGCCCTGCTGCAGGAGCACAGCCTGGCATTGCAAAGGTCTCCTGAGAGGTTCTGAATCAGCAGAGGCACAGCAGGGCTCCAACCTGAGTCACCAACACAGCTACTGAGTACAGAGAGGCTCTGGGAGTCAGGAGGGAGGGATTCTGGGCTGGGAGTGACAGACAACGGGAATTCATCCTGCAAGAGCTTGGAGGGGAAAAGAAGGTGGTGGATGCAATAGCAAAGCCAATATTGTTCAGAAATTTAACAGCTTTGGTGACCAGAGTTCACTGTGGGGCTCACAGGGACCCCCCAGGCTCCTGACTTGGCTCTGACATCTTTACCCAGCAAGTTCCTTCAGAGACACAACAGTTTTAGCTGCAAGATCTGGTTTTTTTGGAATCAGATGCTAAAGGAAACCTGCAGAAAAGGTGGAGAGATATTTTTTACAAGAGAGTGTAGTGACAGAACAAGGGGAAATGGCTTCAAACTGAAAGGGAGTAGGTTTAGATTAAATATTAGAAAAAAAATCCTTCCCTGTGAGGGTGGGCAGGCCCTGGCAGAGAGAGCCCAGAGAAGCTGTGGCTGCCCCTGGATCCCTGGCAGTGTCCAATCCAAGGTTGGATCGGGCTTAGAACAACGTAGGTTTTAAATTTGGGCTCAAAACACTACCAGAGAAAAATTACAAGGAGCAACAATCCCCAATAAACTCAGTTATCCTCCAATTGTAGTGTGTTCTACTCACAATTTTTTTGGTATGAATACAATTCCACAGAGAAAATTGGAACTTAATAGAGGAAACCAGGTCCAGTTCAGAGGAAGGTATTTTACTAAATGCAGTCGTCGCATCTAATCAATATTAAAATAACTGTCACTAAGGTGTTGTGCATTGGTGCATGCCTGAATTAGTGAAGATGAACAAAATTTAACTGTCTGCATTTAAACAGAAGTCTCAAAGGCTTGAGAGGGATTTTTAATCCCTGAACGGCAAATCTGACCCTGATTCAAAACCATATACACCAAAAAACTCCTCAGGTCCCACTGACCCATACACCTAAAAGTTGTCACCAGAAAATCATTCTGCTGCTTACATGCCACAGAATTTTGGTGAATTTTGTGTATTTTTTTTAGCCAAAGTTGAACCAGACAACATTGGAAGGATCAGGGCCAGCACAGTGGGCAGTGATTAAATGTGTAAGCAGGGGAATGGGGCTACATCCCCTGTGCCCACAGCGTGTGACAGCAGGAATTTGGGAGCTGGGTGCCCCTGGCAGTGGAAGATGCTGTTGGGATCACCCTGCCCAGGGGCCAGAGCTGCTGTTGATGCTTTAAGTTTTAGCTTTCATATTTTCAGATTCTGTGCTGCCCAGGGGTGCAGTTCTGAGCCTCACAGTCAGTGTCACTCAGCTCTGCACAGAGCAGGGAGACAAAACAAATCCTTTTCCTGATGAAGACCAAGGACAACTTTCAGGCCCAAAAGCACAAACAAGGGTGGCTGAAGGGAGGAAAAAAAGGATGGGACCTCACAGCCTGGAGCTGGAATTGGACAATTAACCCCCAATATGCAAATGGACCAAAACTTACAAAAATGTGAGACCCCGTGACAGGGCAGCCATTTTGTGACCATTCTTAGTCCACCTTGGGTGTAGCCCTGGTCAGGCCCTGTCCTGCCCAAGGTGTATCCTGGAGGCCTTTCAATAAAGTCCTACTTTATTCTCCAGCTCTGTCCAGTCTCTCTCTCTGTTTCAGGTCAGCCTTCCCAAGGCATCACTCCCACCTGGCTTTGGCCAACAGAAAAATCCTCAGCTCCACTCAGGATGGATGGCTGCAAGCTGAGGCCAGGCCAATTCTGTCTGGAGAGGCAGCACGCAGGTTTTTAGCAGAAATTGTAATTTTAAATGAGATTCTAAATCTGGGGAGGGTGTCTGAGGGCCGACCTCCTGCCTGACCAGAAACAGGGGCAGATGTGGGATCATGTGGCACCTTGGGAGACAGGCTGGCTTTTCCACCTCAGGAATTCATGTATATCAAATATGAACTTCATTTTTCTCCTCTCCCACTGTCCAGAGATGTCAGAAATCAGTATAATTGCACAGACTGTCAAGACTCCCTGGGAATTATGTGTATTTTCTCTCTTTCTCTCTCATACAGAACCTATCTTCCCTCTAAATAATTACTGCCAGAGCTGAATCAGAGCCTGCCAACCTTGCAGGAAAGAATCCAACCCTTTTCTACAAACTTTCAAAACAAATATGATGTCACTTTGCTGAATTCATTTTTTTTCTTTATTTTTTTACACCCAGTGTCATTTGATTCTCTTTGAATAACTTGAAAGAGGTGTGGTACTCAGGGAATCTTTGGGCAGACCCTCAGCTGGTGTACAACTGGCTTCAGAAAAGCACTGCTCAGTTACATCCTGAAGATGCCTCACAGTGAATTTGAAAAGCTCTCTTGGAGATTATTCACCTCATGTGAATGCCACTGTTCCCACCAGCTATGTCATTTTAAGGATTTTAGCTGGTAAGTCAGAGGACAGACAATAGGATGGGACAGAGCCCAAGTAATTAACTCTTCACTTGGTTTTATTACTGAATCCTGGACTGGACTCCCACAGGGAACCTGTAACATGTTAGTCAAAGGAAAAAAGGGCAAAACTTTAAATAATTAAAAGTTTGGAAGATGAAATGAAACAGCAGCCTATGATTTGCACACAGAAACTTTAAGAAAAACCCAACAAAACAAAATAAAACCCCAAAAGACATTAATTGAAACCTTTAATCCTAGGAAAGTATTCATTCTGAGATAATTACTGCCATAAAATTCTCTGACATTGACAAGGGAACTGTCTTCAAAAGCTCCATACGTAAACAGCCTGGAACTTGAGAGAGGAGCTGGCAAGGATGAAATCCTGCAGAGATGGGAAAAGGAGGGAAGATTTTGGAGGGAACTGAGCCTTACAGTGTTAGGTCATTCCTCTGTGAAAACATGTTTTCATCTATAAGAGACTGAAAGAGGAAAAGGATGGGGAAGATTTGCCAGCAGAAAGCCAGCTCCTCCTGTAAATAAGAAACTAGTGGGTAAAAAAAAAAATAGTAGTAAGAAACTGGACCTGGGAAGGCATTTGGGACAAATGTCAGCAATACAAGCTGATTAAAACTGAAATCCCACAATTCCTTATTCATAGTGCATGAAGTGCAGCAATCTAAAATCCTCCTGCTGGGTTCCTCTGCTCTTCCCAATTACAAACCTTTCTGAGATGCACTAAATTAAGGTTGTCACTGTCCTTTGCTCCAGCCCTGCTCATTTTGGCACTTCCCCAAAGATGACAGTGACTCTTGGAGCACAGCAGTGTTCAGTCCCTGCCCCATAATCCTTGAGTTTGGTTTGTGCTCCTGGGAAATGACACCTGCTTTTAACAGAGACAAGGCTGGCTGAGATGTTCAATCACCTTCTCACCCTCTGTGCACTGGCTAAGAAGGTTTTGACTGACAGATAAACAGTGTTGTCAAGATTCCAAAGCCTCTTTTCCTCTCCAGGAATATTGTTAAAATCCCCCTAAAAGCGGTGTCCATCAGTCCTGCCTGTTGGGAAATTTCCCTCTCCTGGGAAAATGCTCCAGTTCATGCTGATGCTTCTTTCCTACCAATTACTTATTCCTACGTCAGGGGTAATAAAAATGGCTTTGGGATGTTTTTCCTGAACATTCCATATAGCAAAGGGATGCACTCATCAGCAACTCCTTTGGTTGATGTGCTTTTAAATGTTTTTAACAGTTGCATTGTTAAATATGTCTATAACAAATGAAAATTTGAAACAAAACTATTTGGGTATTTTTCCCTTTTTTTCTCATCGAGTGTGATTTTGTACTTTAGAAGTCACATAAATACTTGATATACAGAGGGGTAGTGCCCCAGGTTAATGCAAAACCAGTTTTCCTTCTGCTGCACCAACAGAAGACACACTTCGCAATTTCTGTGTGTGCATTAGATCTGCTCCCAGCACTTACTAGGGAGCCAATCTCCCCTTTAATGTCAATAATTAAGAGGCACAAATCCTTCAGCACAAAAATAAACTCAACCAGACTTCAGCACAACTGAGTGCTGAAGCAAACCCCATCTTTCTGGCTTTAGATGCCAAATAAAGCTTTAAATCACACTTATTAATGCATTTTGAAGCATTTCCTTTTTGCCAAATCAGAACAGATTTCAAGTGAGGTGTGACCTTTAATGACAGCACGAGCTCCTACTTTTATAAGAAAACTGGGCACTCTCGATACCCTTCTTTCCTTTCCTGTAGCTATTTGTAGCTGATGCTAAAATCCGTATCTGAGCTCATTCCTGCTCGGTGGTGCCTGGGAGCTGCCAGGACTGAAAATAGGGAAAGAAAAGAAAAAGTCCTTCAGGGCTGAAAATAGAGAAAGGAAAACCCGGCCCCTTTGGCTGAGGCGATTTCGCTGGGCGAGATTTCGCTGCTCCCAACCCTCTCCATTCGCTGATCTCTGCTGCCCTCTCCTGCAGCAGCCGGAAACTGAATAACTGAGTTATTCAGTGAAATAACTCGGTATTAAAGCTGCTGTGGTGAGGTGTTTAATCTCCGAGGGGATGGGGCAGGAGTTTTAGGAGTAGGGAAAACTTAAGCTGGAAAATTTAAGTGCTCATAACAGCGTATTGAGCACAACAAGGGGCAAAATAATGATAATTACAAAAATGCTAAAATGCTAATAATGATAATGCTGATAGTAGTAACAGTAATTATAATAAAAATAATAGGAACGATGGGAATAAATTAAATAATAATAAAATCATTAAAGTTGGAAAAGAAATCCAGGATTAACAAGTCCAGCTTTTGACTTAAACCCACCATGCCCACTAATCCAGATTGTCCCCAAGGGCCACATCCACTGTTTTTTTGAGCACTTTCAGGGATGGTGGCTCCCCCACTGCCCTGGGGATCCTGTTTCAGTGCTTGACCACTCTTTCAGTGAAAAAATCTTTCCTAATATCCGACCTGAGCGTCCCCTGGAGTAACTTGAGGCCATTCCCTCTCCTCCTGTCCCTGTTCCCTGGGAGCAGAGCCCGACCCCCCCCGGCTGTCCCCTCCTGTCAGGGACTTGTGCAGAGCCATAAGGTCCCCCCTGAGCCTTCTTTTCTCCAGGCTCAGCCCCTTTCCCAACTCCTTCATCCCCTCTTCCTGGGACTTACATGCCTGAATTCATTTAAGATATCACAAAGCTCTGGAGTTTCACAGAAATGCAAACGTTTTAAATGTTCATCAAACAGGAAAATGTGGAAGAATGGGAAAGAGAAAAAAAAATGGACTTTGCAAATAATCTTGTGGCCGAGGAACTTGCCTGCAAAGCAGTCAGAAAGGACAAACAGATGATTTCACTTCAGTTCAAAGAATGTGCCTTGGCTTTTTGATGAGATGGTTGTGGCATAAAATAAGAATAAACTCCCTCCACACTGGCTTGGTCCTACTGGGAGAAAAAGCTGCTACCAGAAAACATCACATCCAGGTGATCTCTGACAAATTCACTGCCTGCTCTCTTTCCATATTAGCCAGGCTGCTTTTCCTTGCATTAATCTGCCTTTCAGCTGTGTTTTAATCAAAGCCAGGCTTAACTTCGCAGTGGAAAAAGAAAGCAGATGCTGAGGTAAACCACAGAGTAGAACTGGGAGAAACAGTCAGAAAGAAAAGGCTCCTTGGTTTGATAAGGATTTAAGAACTATTTTTCTAGAGGGAAGGGAGAAAGAAAATGCTCCATTTTTTTTTCCAGCTTGGAAAAACAGCTAGGCCTGCCTTCTTTTCCCAAATGTAGGAAGCATGGGCTGGTTTGTACAATATTTTGCATGTGCCAGTTCCTATTTAGTAGCGCAACATAGAAAAGGCAAAAAATCAATGCTGACAATTTGAAAATCAATCTTCAGATTGTGGAAATGAAATTTTTGTGTTGTCTGCAATTAAGGAACAAGAAAACAAGTACTCCAAACAAGCCAACAAGTACTTCATATCAATGTTCTAGGGAGGGATTGTGTGCAAACACCCAGAGACTGAGATCCAGAATTGCCATTACTGTAGGTATCAGTTAAAATTCCAGATGCAAGAAATTATTGACACAGAACACAGTAGGAAAGAAAATAGAACACAGTAGGAAAGAAAAGACTCAGATGGAGGGAGAGATTTGTGTTGGTTTTGTTGGTTGGTTGGTTTTTTTGCTGTTGTTTGTTTTTTGGGGTTTTTTTGTGGGGGTGTTTTTTAATTTTTGTATTTGTTAATAAATGTCCTCGCGTACCCAATGCAATTTTCTTCCGCAAAAGAAAAGTGGTTGGTTACCAGTGACACTGAGCAAAAAGTTCATTTAGGAGCCAGGAAGAGAAGACCAAAAGCTGGTCTAGAAAAAATGACATCTGCAGCAGCAACCTTGCTGTTTTTTCCTCGCACAAGCAGATGCTGGAGCTGAAGCAACACAAAAGAATTATACAGTAGATCTAGAAAAGACATACAGAGCTGTGGAGAAGCTCAAAACTTTCTGAAATAGCTGCACTCTACATAAACACCAGATGAACTTGCCTCTTATATGAAGCATTACTAGAGACAGAAACCAAAAAGGTGAAAAGAGGTTCTTGTATAAAATTCACAAACAATGCTGGAAAAAAGGTATTTCCAATGGGTCACTAAATGACACCATCATTCATGAGCCTGTGGATGGATTCCAAAAGCAGGGGGGAAAAAGAAGATTTACTCTGTAGGGCCATGAATATGAAACCAACTTGGAAAAACTACCACATACAAAAAAAAAAAAGAAGGCAGAAAGATGATCCCTTTTTTTGCAACTGAAATTTGCTACCTGTAGCTTTGTATTAGTTACAGCAAGTGAAATAAAAGCCAGTCCAATATAACTCTATTATCTCCTGCTACACCAGGGTGAAAAGTAATAACATTGCATTTTTTTTTTCAAACCACCTGTTGGCACCTGTTTTGCCCAATGTATAACACTATCACTCAATAAACCTCTGGAAAGCAGCCACAGAACCAGGATTTACCAGGGGAACCTTCCTGACCTGCAGCCACCCTTTGCTAAATGATGTAGCCGTGACAATGACATGGAAAAAAAAAAAAAAAAATTTCAACTTGGGGATCTGATTTCCAGAAAGAAAACCTTTAAGTTGGGCCAAGAAAGTCACACTGGGGAAGTATTTAACAGCCTTGCCTTCACCACCTGCTGAGTTTGGTCTGACGGGAACTTTGGATTTCCCCACAGCATCTGCTCACGGGCTGTTCCCATCATCTACAATTCCTCTTCGGATGCTGCATTTGCAGGGAAGGAGGAGAAAACAGGGAAGTGGAGGGAGAAGTTTAACCTATGAACAATTCCAGTAAATAACATGGAAATAAAACTTAGTATCACCTAATTGTAATTGCTTCTTTAGGATTTTCAAGACTGAAATAAACTCACCACTTACTTTCTGAGACTGCATTTTAAATGTGCTGCTCCCCCTCCTCTGAGGATTCATGCTCCTCCTTTTCTTCCAAATTATTAAACCAAGCCAGAAAGCCATTTTAAATCTCAAAACAGAAAAACCCCACACTGTTGCTTCGCGTGTCTCCCTGGTCAGCCCGTACTTCTGGGCAGCCCGGTCAGCTCAGACACGCTCCAACAGGATCAATGTGTGGGTTCTTGGCTTTGCAGCACCNAACTGTTAAACAAAATTCTGCAACCCCACACCACACTAATAGCAAATTAAACACAAAGAAACTCTAGAATTTATAAACCGCCCCCGCTCTCCCAACTTTTACAACTAAAATCTAGGTGCTCTATTTCAGCTACATTTGCATGTTTTCTGGTTTTGTTCTGCCAGAGATTAGAATGGATGAAGTGCCAGCTGTTATTCCTCAAAGCGTGCCTATTTGTTCCACCTGGATGTTAAATTTTACCTTTTCCTGTATTTTCCCCTTTAATTGGTCATTCCACACCCAGCTCATCACAACTTAATTTGTTCAGATGGGCTGAGGAGGCAGGAGATCAAGAGAGCAAGGGCAGAGTTCTCTATTACAGGGGGATGTGAGCTTTCTGATAATCAATTCTCTAGAACAGGCTGTGTTTTTGCAACTCCAGCCCGTTTGTTACTGTTAAAATTTGCAGGAAATAATTTCAATTGTCAGTGGAGTTGTGAGGATGCGCTTTGGTAGGAGAGGTTGATTCACTACACATAATAAATACTGGTGAGAAACCAGGCATGTTTCAAGAGGTGGATGTTGTCTTTTGATTAAAGGAGCAAAATATGAGAGGGAGAAAAGCACTTTGGACAAGGACAGCAAAATCTGGCTGCATTTTCTGCCAAGCTCTGCCCATCCTTAGGAAAGGCAGGATTCAGATTTGCAAAGAAAGTTTGTACTGTGCTTCCACAGAAAAGAACTTCAACGAGTTCAAATCCACCAGTCTACTTCTAAAAAATCTAATTTCATGTTTTCAAGGTGTTTATTTTGCCCTGGAATCAACAGGAGTGGACAAAATGCACTTTGCCTGTGAGGTAACTGTGAGATCCCAGCTACACATAGCAATGACAACACGCCACTAACTGGTACAAGGGGGTGTGAAGTTGGAAAAGAATTGAAATCAGCTTGGGAAATGAACAGATACTGACTTTGCAATTTAATCTTTCAGTACTCCAACCTTTGGAGAGGTGAGAACACAGCTCTGCTGAACCCCTCTGTGAACACCCTGTATTAAAGCTGTCACTTTTAAGCAAAATGCTTTTGCCTTGACTATCTGCAAACACCTCAGCAGCACCCACCTCCTGGTTTTGTTTTTGTCATTCTCCCATTCCTACAGAAGCCTTTTAATAAGGCTTCTTAATAAAAATAAGGATGAGGAAAGAGTTATTTCTTTCCCCATCCTTATTTTTCCTCATTCTTGTCTTTCCCCTTCCTCATCTTCAGCATTTAAGTAGAAACTGAACAATTTACCATCAGAATTCCCAAATCAAAAATATCTGTGGGTCAGTATCAATCTCATTAAAGTATCTTATGCCACTGTTTGGATCTATGGGTAAAAGGTTTTTTTTACCCTGAATTCATCAGTGAATGGTTCACATCAATATCAAAGTTGTGATGAATTATTCTGAGAAAGAAATAAATAATTATAAAAAACCTTCAAACCCTACTCTTTTGTAAGCTACTATTGTTCTCCTTCTCCCCAGCAATTAAATTTTTAGTTGAACTTTCAGAATACAATTTTGGGCAGCAAGTGATCATCCAAACCAAGTCCATTCCCCACTGAAGAATCTGTGAATTGTCTTCATTTTCTGTCTCCCGAGTCAGCTGCACCAAAAATGATCTCTCAGATTATTTGCTCAGACACTCAACATCAACACTCTGGGCCAGGTTTCTTGATGTATAATAAATGCCTCTCTCTGGCTGCAGTGTCTCTAAACTGGCAGACTGCATTTTAATGAAAGCAAATGATAAATAATTTGCAATATAGCACTAATCATTTGTACACTGCAATCAAGTATTTCGTGTTGTCATTTTCCCTAATTATTCCCCCTGAACCAATTCTCTGTATATGTGTGTATAAACACATCCACACACCATTAAACTGAATTTTTTGAGAAGTACCTCAGAAACTGACCCAAGTTAGGCAATTTTAGACACTGTTGGTCAATATGTTTAATTTACAGGCTACCTTTATTGTCAAACACATCATGATCCAATTAAAACTCTAATTAGGGCCTGCCTGTACTGAAGCTAAGCTGAAAGACCATTTTCTGGACTTTTCACAAAGTAAATCCGTTATCATAAAACTGAAATAATTTGGACTTTTTTTAAGAATCACATCAGGAACTGAAAAGAAATAACCTCATTTTTAAAATTCAGCTCTGCCAGAAGAGTCCCATGCCAATACTCACTGTCAGCTTCCCTCGGGTCATACAAGCACCAGTGGAATGTGAGCACACAGATGTGGAGAGAAACTGCCTGTGGGACTGACTGAGCTCCAGAGATGGACAAATTTCAGATGCTGCACTCAACTGGAGAGAATTTATGCATCCCTGCAGACTCAATCTTATGCTTGTTTTTTGTTTTTTGTTGTTATCATGGAAGGCCAGAATTATTCATATAAACAAGGAGAGCGGTAACCAGCACTAGTTGTGCTACAAGATTTTCTCCAACTTGAAGATCCTCATCTAGACAACCGAAATGCCAAAAAACTTCCTTATTTCCAAAGGTCCTGGCCTTTTGCAAAAGAATATTTAAACAGTTCCTGAATGCTCTGCTCTGGTAATCAAACATCCCAGTTAATTAATGGTTAATTAAATGGTTGGTGTTCAAAGACAAATGCACGAAGAATCTCTGTGTACTGACCTGCAAACACAATTTTACCATTTTCTCATTGCCAAGGATGGTCAAACACAGGTTCCAGAATTATGGCTGCACTGCTGACAGAAGCTTCAAAATGCAGATTATAAACTGCAGTATTCACAGTGCTTTGAGGAAGGAATTCTCAAAGGGGTTTAAAGGAGTTGAAATCATATTTATTTTAAAAATTCATTCAGTTCACTTTCTAGGCTGTGAGAACAGAAGGGAGGGGGTTTCTTTCATCACTTATTTCTGTACTTTTCAAAACTCAGGATGTGCAGACCGTGTCCTGCTTTAATTTCACCCACACAAATTTCATGTTTGCTGCTAAAGCCTGGGAATTAATACTGCTCAAACACAATTTTCATTAGGACTAATATGGAAAATGTGACTCAGATGTACAAAGGATAATCACTTCCTCTATTAAACCCAGCCCTGAGCATTGTTCCTGTCCAGAAGGCAAAATGACAACAGTTGCACAAGCAGCACTCCATTCCAGGACAACAGATGATGGGTTTGTATTAAATCAAGACACACAGAGATTTTAAAAATATTTTTATTATTGTAATGAGACTGCAATATTATCTAAATAAACTTTTCAATCACTATTACACTCTATTTTCTTCAGGAAGATTCCAGTTGGGAATGCCACAAAGTATCCTGCAACCTGCACACTTAAAACTTTATAGAAACATTCAGTAACAAAAGGCCTTTGCAGTATGTTGTTTTTTAAAAAAAACCCTTCAGAGTTACAAATCCAAGTGTACACTGAAGTAGGTTTATTTCAGAGACCCACTGACAAACAGCTTCATGACCTGCCAAAGAACAACTCTGGGTGTGCTCACAACAACTCTGGGGGAGCCTTGTCCACAAGGGCTGCTGCAAAAGCAAGAGAAAGGACTGAGCAGAGTTGTAGCAGTCAGTGTGAGCCAGAATTTAGGCCTCTGCTAATTACGGTTAATTTTGCTTAATTCTGTTGCTCACGTAATACTTAAGGCAAATTTCCTTGTATACTCATTTTCCCAAGCTAAAGCAACAACATAAGCACAGTTCACAGCACACTGAACAAAAGGTATTTTGTGGTTATTTATGTAAGATGTGCCAAGAACAAACACAACACATTGCAGTTACAACTCCTACTTTTCTGCTTAGAATGATGAAACTCTTTTTCAGTTTGTATTCAAAAAGATTTAAACAATCCAGCCTTTCCAATTTTATCAGAAGTATTATTTAAGATTTGAATCAAAAAGTTTTCTAGAGCTGGAGATGTCCCAAAGCTGTTCTCAATACATATCCATGAATCCTTGAACAAAAGGAGAATCCAATGCACTGTTACTGCAAGTAGATAACACAAGAATTACATTCAAATGAGAGACATTTTATAGGATTCTTTTCACGACAACAAACTCAGCTTCAGTAGCTCCAACAAGCTGGGAAAAAATGAGAACTTGGGTTTTAGCCTAAATGCCACAGTCTTCAGTTTGCAAGGGCAATGTACCATCAGCACCCACAACTGAGCTGTAAAATTTCTCCTCAGTAATACACAGAGAAGACACATCTGACATCAGAAAGAGTAACACAAACAAGTACTGAAACACTGGCAAAAAAATCAGAAAAGAGATTTTTGGTGGCATCCTTGTGTATGTGGACCATAAAATATGTTAGCAGGAGAAGTATCTCATGAAAAAACCATTGTTCTGGCTTTGCACAATGCTCTTTTCACCTTTTGTTAATCAGACATTCAATAACAAAACAGTGCCTGGGGACAGCACCAGCAGTGTCCTGACCTTGCTGCTCTGCAGGTAAAACCTTCTGCCATCCTTTGACATGCAGAATTCAGTCCCCAGCGTGTGCAGGGGGTGCACATTTGAAAATAAAATGGAATAAAACAACCCTTAACTGAAAAAAGTGACGTTTCATGAACTTCTGGAATGTTAGGAGAGCAACATTTGAAAGTGAACCTGTTAAAGATTCCATCCCAGACAGTTATGGAAATGACAATACAGTGAATTGATTTAAAATAACAGTAATTTTAAACAAGAAATTGGACTGAAAAAACTATGATGTTTCAGGAAAGAACTGTGTGCTTTGTTATCTCTGTTTATTTTAAAATATATTTATATTTTTACAGTAGAGATTCAATCATTTTTACATATAAATACAACAGCACTGAAGTTCTATTAAGATTTGGTTTTTAGAAGTAAATGGACCAGACTTTTTCACAGGTATGGAACTCTTTCAGAATGTTTTTAAATTTAATTCTTGCAACAGTTGAAAAAGTGGAAATATTATTGTATAATTTTATCATAAGCTTCTTTCCCCTCTTGTGAAAGCGAAGACAAATTTAACAAAAGGCAACACCACAGTTCTTAGTCCTGACTTTGAACACATTTAACAGTATTTGCTCAAATCACACAGATCAGCTATTACAGTAATTCAAGAGAAAAGTGTATTTTCACCCAGTGGAATCCTAGTCTGCCAGAGAACCTCACAAACGCAAAATTCTCACTCCTGGGTCACCTCCTCCTTTGGCTGTTTGAGCTCAGTCAGAAGCTCCTTCCCACTTTCTCCTGCTTTTGAGGCAAAGAGAGCAGCTCCCTCCTTAAAGCCCAGGAGCTTCAAGCTTCTGGCATAATCTGCATACACAGCATGGATCAGTTTATGTAAAAGAAGCATTAAGGAAAACACAAATTAATAGCAAAACGAAACTCAGAATCCTTTTTCCCCCTTGGCTCTCCCCAAGTGAAAATGCTGAACACTGCTACCAGTTGTGCTAATCCATTATTTGTCAGCACCAATAAGAAAAAAAAAGTTGTTTTAAATTCTCCTTTTGAACTCGTATTAGTATTTATAAATATGCAGAGTGCTGTAAACCCAACCCAAAATTTCAGATGTGCTTCAGTACCTACCATGATACAATGGCAAAAATTGCAACAGAAATTTTAATGTCACGAAGATATTTTTCATTAATTAGCCAGAAGTTATCTACATGACTTATTAGTAGCATTTTTAATTTAGAGGCTGATTACTCCATAGAACAGGATCAGGCATTATTTACATATGCATTATTATTTATAGTATATAATACAAAAGCTTGTGCAACTGCTCAGCTTGCCAGAACACCAGGTCAGATGCGAAGATTTGGCGAGCAAAGACAGGGTTTCAGAAAAAAGGATATTTGTATCATCATTAACTTCAAATGCCCCATACTTCAGACAAGCTTCTACAAATAAAGCTGCTCTATCAAAGTACCTCATACTGTTAAATGGGAAAAAAACAAAAAAGAGAATAATTTGTTAGGATACAAACCAGAAAAGTATTGCAGGACATCACACCAAAACACTTCCAGAGAGGCTTTCTAAATCTTTTTTAGATCTCCCCTTTCTCCATGCAATCAAGAGCTGACACTTGCAATAAATTTTTCTGAAAGATCAGGCCTGAAGTTACGCAGGAAAAATCATAGATACTANCACAGAATCTGAAAACATGAAAGTAAAACTTAAGGCATTACCTGTAGTGAAACAAAATGCCAGTTGTAGCCCACAGGTTAAAATTAATTAAAGAAAAACACGCTAAAATAGAAACAGAAGTCAGAAATAAGTGTGGACAAGAGAAAACACAGGTTGTGCTGTTTCACCTTTACCTGTGCAACATCTCTGCAACTTTTGTGAAGCAGCCAAGAGACAGGAGCACAAGGATGGCCTTGGATTTCTGGTTGACCTGTGGGGAGCAGAGGTGATCGACCCAGCGCCGCAGCACGTCCGCACACTCCTCCGAGCTGAGCCGCACCTGCGCGACACAGCAGAGCCTGAGCCCGTCCCCAGCTGCCACACACACACTGCACTCTGCCCCTGCTGCATTCCCCTCAAGGCAACACTCTGGGCAGCAGAAAAGCATCTGGAATCATCCTTTTTAAATAAAAAATACCTGAATTCCTTGAATTAATATAAGGAAAATCAGAGATATCTGGATATAAAAGTACTTCGCTTGAGTCGCTCTATTTTTGCATGTTAGCCCAAGCTGTTCTAAAATTTTTCTAAATCAAGAAGTTGCTCTTCATCCTTCNTTGAGTCGCTCTATTTTTGCATGTGATTAAGATCATTTCTAGCCCAAGCTGTTCTAAAGTTTTTCTAAATCAAGGAGTTGCTCTTCATCCTTTACTGAAGACTTAAGGACAAAAAAAATCTTTATTTTTCTGAAAAGCAGCATTCGCTCGTTTAGAAAATCTAAGTACAACTTTTTCCATTTTTTCTTCAGGAAACACAACAGAAATTTCACTTAAGAGACACTGAAAAATCCTTATTAATTCCTGCCCATTTATAATGTGGAGAATTAATGCTGTGTCTGGGTAGTTTTATTGTAATTATGGCTGCTCACAGCAGGTGATACAAATTTATGTGGGTGGTGGTAATTTTGAAATCAGCTCACACATTACATAGAGCTCAGCACAAAGTCACTGCCCAGTTACTTATCCAGGAGTGGGTTTTGGTAGTTTATTACCAACTTTACACTGCTGCAGCTATATGGACCTTCCCAAACTGCTAAAAAATTAAGAAATTGAGCATTCCAAGGCTTTTTTAGGCCCCAGTCCTGTGATGTGGACAAGGAGGGCAGATCTGTGTGGTCAGAAGGCTGAAGAATCTGCCAGCACTGATTGAATGGACTGGCTTCTCAGAGCTGAACAGCATTTCTAATTGATGTTTCAGTTATTTAGAGAACTTCAGCACCCTCCTCAGCCTTCCTAAGCCCAGATGTTAAGCAGGGGGCTGGTGTTACCAGCCTGGGAAGTGAGGAATTGCACACCTTGGCCAGCCAGGCTGCACGGTTCCACTCGCCGTAGGTCTGCAGGTAGCGACAGGCGTCCGCAGCCTTGTCAATCAGACACAGCAGCTGCACCCCCTCTGCAACACAGAAATGCACTCCAGTCAGGAAATCCAGGGAAAAAAGAGAAAAAGAGTTGCTATCTAAGTGTGGAAAAAGATCTCCATATCCTCAGCACATGAAGTTGTTGAGACTGCTCTCAATACAACCTGGGTGCCAGTCATTGCATCTTTGTTCTGGGCTGCAGAGGCCACACAAAGCTCTCATTTATCTTTGTTCTCAAGACAAATTTAGGGGTTCACAGGACTTCTCATCATAAAGACATAATGATCTTTGTAAATTAAAGAAATAGATTTCATAGGTAGTTCTTTATTTTAATTTAATGTTGTCTACAGTGCAATTATTAACAGTCTACAGAGCGGAAAGTAGTTTTTCCAGGCAAGTAAAAATTTTCTTGGCATGTCTGAGTATTTCAGTGATATGGTTATAACTGAAATATTTCAGTTATGTTTCAGCTCTTGCATTAAACAACATCAACCTGTACTTGTAAGAAAATACGTATTATGAAAAAAGTTCTGAACTGAAAAGGAGACTAAACCCATGTTTCACATTTCGTAACAGGACACCAAATTTTAGTTAATTCTCTAATTAGAAAAGTGGAAAATACATATTTTGTGCTAGGCTTCTTTTTGTGCAAACACTGCTAAAAGATTTACTCCAGCAGTAAGTTTTCCAGTGAAAATAAATCAAGACAAGCTGGATTTTATAACTCAGTTACTGATCATTTTTTTTGTTAACTACTCTGCGTAGTGTCTACTCCAGCACATGCAACAGGTAAGATCTATGCCAGCAGGATTCACTCCCATTTCCAAACACTGGCATCCTTAAAAATGATGAGAATTATCAGTTTACAAGCAAGGAGAAAGAGATATTTCACCTGCAAGCTTTCCATTGGCTATCATGTTGGTTGCCACCAGTTTAATGGTGCTTTGAGATGGCCCTGATGAGGTGACAGTTGTGACCAGGCAAGCTTTGAGGGAATCACAGTAATAATGTGCATTCTCTGAACTGGTTTCTAGCAGTAGTTGCACTGCTCTGTCAGTCTGGCAAGAGAAAAAAAATGCAACTTTGACCACAACATATTAATTTTGTGTAAAAGCCACTCTATTTTTACCCTTTTTAAGACATGGAACAAATAACAATGGAAGTTATTCTAAAACAGGCTACAAAAACATCTCCCTATCTAGTAATGACTAAGATTCTATTTCAATGGGACATTTGTAGTAAGGATAGCACTGAAAACACATCATGAATTTAACACAACAATGCAAAAACTCTACACTAGGAAATAACAAATAAAGTTAGAAAAAGCTTTCCTTGACTAGGCTAAGTACACAAAATAGACAAGGAAGAAGAATAAAAAATTCAAATATTACCCACAAACCTGGCCCAAGAGAAGAAGTTGATCAGCACATTTCCTGGTATGATCATATGTTGATCTCTTCACTTCCTGGAGATTTACCCTTTCCAGCTGGAATTTCTGGACAAAGAAGGAAAAAATATTTTAAATGTAAGCCTACCATAAGAAATAAAACCAGGCATTTAAAAAATATGTAAATATCTTGCCAGTTTGTGGAACAGCCTGTATTTTTAAGTACCAAGAATGTTTTAATCCAGACTGGTATGTTACTAATAAAAGTGAAATATGTACAGAGAAGTGAGTGTTTATTATGCTGATGACATTCCTATCAAATTTGGTTTTGAACTCTTTTTTGACATACCTGGAAGTAAGAATTTTCACACAGTATGTCATAGCATATATCCAGAGGATTAACCATGTGCTCTTGGAGGATGGCTGTGTCTGGTTTTGCAGGCTTTTCCTGGCATAGGCTGTGCAAATAGTGGGCAGCAATAGTCCAGAAATGCAGCTCAGATTCATCCCCATACAGTCTGAGAAGATACAAAGTAGGATGTGAAACAGGTTTGTAATTTTCATACTCCCCATAAAAATAAGATAAATTTCATTTTCTCAAGGACTGTGCATTCCTGTGGACAACACAAGTACTTTGAGAGAACATTACAGAATGACATTCAGCAAGGTTAAGCTACAACAGCATTAAACTCCAGAAATGTTCAGCATAGAAATAGGTGGAAATTGATATTTATTATTATTTTACACTTAGTCACTGATATTTTCTTTCAACCACAAGTTACTAAGTTTGAAAACCATCTCTGAATACAGACAGACAAAAATTGGCTCAGTTTAGGCAGAGGGACCACACAGAACAAATATACTTCAAGTAAACCCCAGGCCCCCCCCTGATTGTACAGAACTATTGCGAAGTTCTAAGTGACATTCTGGGGCATGAACAACTAAATGCAACATGGCTGCCAGAACTGCAGTTATAAAAGTGCCACCAAGGCTGAGGGAAGTTCCTTGTATCCAGCAAGCAAATAAAGCTGTTTCAGTGAGGTAACATTTCCATTTTGGTCCTAAAACCACTCTACTAGATGGGTAACAAAACAGTTTAGGGACTGTGTTAAGTTAAAGGGTGAGTTCCTAAACTTCAGCTCATTTCTATGCATTAATAACATCAAGGTTTTCCTAGGAAACATTTCCTATATTTATCTGAATCTCTGCTACCTGGCAACCAGGAGACATCTCTGCAGGAGAGTAAAATCTGGATCGAGCAGAAGTTTCTTAATGTCACTGCAAAAGAGAAAGTGTTAAAGAATCTGTAAAATGCTGGGCAGGTTTTTTTTTTAGTTGGTTGGTTTTGAAGATAAATAGGATATATCACATACAAACTGAGAAGATCAACCCCCAAAATACACAATTTCTTTTCTGCAATGAAAAAATGCATCTATGAAAATAATTACAAGAGGAATTATATAAAGTTTGAAGTATAACTGCACCAGGGGCAAATTCAGTGAGTCCATCAGGATCTCTCTAGCCTTGCAATATAGGGAATCACCACCAGGGTGTATGCAAAGCTGTCAATTAGTCTGCAGTAATTCTACTAATTAAAATATCAACTCAGCTACAAATAATCTTGCAGCTATGTAGTGTCATGGCAGAAGGGATGCACGTGCATGAATTTAGGTTTTCCATTTCTGTTTCATACTGGATAAAAATAGGCTGTTACTTTTTCCATCCTACTAAATGAAAGGACAAAAGTAAAATGGACAGAATTGTCTATTTACTAGCTTTAACTATCATTTTCAAAGTTTAAATTCAATGCCAAAAGCTGGTTTCTGTGTAAATAGAGCAATGTGCAACAAAATTACTCTGGAATTTTATCTTCAACAAAGGACTTTTGGAATCATCTTTTTTTCCTCAGAGCTCAAATATTCTAACAAATCTTGGAGTGTTTAAATAGCAGTGTCCAGTGCAGTCTGGGTCAGCATAAAGAACCCCTAAACCCCTGAGAAGCACTGCTTAAAACATTCAAAATGCTCACAGGTCAGTTGAAATCATGTACCTATCAGTACCTTTAAAGCACCAAGTTTAAAATTACATTAAAATCACATTAAAAAATAACTTTTTTTTTAATAAAAACTGTCATTACTCAAGCGTATTTTTAGAGAGACAAAAAGAATTCTTTCTTCATTAATCGTGAATTGCCAAAAACTTCAGATTTTTTGCAATCTCAGAATTTCATAGCTTACACAAGTAATAATAAGAAGATTCTTACTTGGACAATGAATTCAACTGCTCTTGAAGAAGGTTTTTAATATTTTCATTCTCTGGATAATCACTGGATTTAAAAAAAGGAAAAATAGAGGTTTTCTACATTATCAAAAGGACAGAATTATCTGAAATGCAAGAGCACTACTTGTAGGAGAAAAAACACAAGCACATACATGGAAACAATCTTTCACATTCTCTTGGTAAGTCATTGATGCAGGATTCTTTATCCAGTTCCAGTTCCAAAATAGCAGTGAAAGATTTGAGTTTGCTTCCATTGAACCTCAGAGTCAGTGCCAATCTTTCTTTTCCCGTTTTTCTTCTTTTCATTAACCTTAAAATTAATATAAATGGCAATGCCCAGAGCTTTATTGTGTTACCATGAGCCAATCCAGGACACAGAAATGTGTTCCTATGATGATGTGGATGTGGCTCCCCAAGAATACAGACTATTAGAATAACAGAATATCACTTGCAGTTACTCTTTAGGAACAACTCTGACTCCTGCATTAACTTCTAGAACAAAGAGAACATAATTTTTCTCAGAAGTAATATAATGCCATAAAAACATTGCCAGGACTTAAAGCAGACTGCAGTTTTTAATAGCCAAGTGCTACTGAAGGCCAGAAGAAATACCTGACCTTAGAGCCTTATCTAGTTATTACTTTTAGCAATAAATAGTGAACTAATTATATTTTTGACTGTCCCCAAGAGCAGGGAAACAGTTATTTGCACAGAAAGTCTAATAAAAGATGTAGGCTTTAAAAAATAAGAATATGCTATACACAGATATATATTTGTTCTTACATGTTCATAATATCTAGAGAATATTTCTCATCCCACGGCTGATGCAGCAGGAATGCTTTTAAAGTTAATGAAGCCCTTGGAACAAGCAGGTAGGGACACCAGACAGGTTCTGAAACAAAAGGAAAAGATTCACTGTCCAGAAGGTCATGTGCAGTAATGCTGTGTTCATTGAAAATGTACCACAGAAAATATCCCACCAGAAAATGGACACCAGAAAATGTTCTTCCAGAAAATGCACCACAGAATATGCACCACAGGAAATGGGCACCAGAAAATGTACCAGAGAAAATGCACCTCCAGAAAATGCATCACAGAATATGCACCACAGGAAATGGGCACCAGAAAATGTACCACAGAAAATGCACCTCCAGAAAATGCACCACAGAATATGCACCACAGGAAATGGGCACCAGAAAATGTACCACAGAAAATGTACACCAAAAAATGTACACCAGAAAATTTCCCAGCTTGTTTGCAAGCACCAGGAAAATCATAAATAAAAGTCTTTTCACACACCCAGCACAGGCTGCTGGACATAAAAGCTTATCAAGTAAAAACACTTTATAGAAGGTACAGGGTTATCAACCATGCTCAAATGAGAATTTCAGGACATTTCATAATGAATTTTGCCACAGATTCCTGGAGTGCATTATACTGGCTTTGGCAGAGCTGTGTACACTGATTACTGCCACTACATGGGCATGTTGCAAAGTAAGTGAAGCTATACCAAATACATCATAAAGCATGTTTAGTTTTGCTTTGTCCCCTTAATTCCTACAGTACAATACAAGGATTAAACCCCATCATCTGGAAAGGGTGGTGGGAAGTTTAGTAAAATAAAGATTATACACCAAGTGCTGTCACACAGATGTAAAAGTCAGTAAGTCTGTTCTCAGTCCAAGGTGTGGGTGGCAGGCAGTAAATGCTACCCAGTGACTGAGGGGTAAAACAAGTACCAAAACCAGCTCCATTATTAAATATTCACAATTCCCTGTACTTCGTGTGCACTGAGTGATGTAGGGCTTTTGTAAATGTGATTTGGTAATTAAAACATTAGCACAGAGCAGAGGCAGGAGGACAGCTCAATCACAGGCTGGCACAGCCTCATTTCAGCGTGCTTGGCTTTACAACATTCATTTTTATAACTTAATATTGCAGAACACTCATTTGATAGCAGAAATGCCTGTGATAAATTACATGTTTCCTCAAACCAACCACAGCTCCCCACATCACAGTTTATTGCATGGTCTTAGAATCTGTGGAGTTTAAGGAAATCTAACGTTTTAAGGGAATTGTATGAGTAAAGGTAGGATTGACTCAAAAGGCAACAACAAGAAGAGTTATTTGCAACACCAGTAACAAGAAATACAAAAAAATGTAGCTTAGTTAACTAGTTAAATATTTAAATTCCCTTCTTAAACGTACTGCTAAAAAGGCAAATAGCACTGATATTGCTATTTTAAAGGTCAATTTGAAAAGCAATCAATCAGTCTACAAACACCTGGGAAAAAATCAGAAAGTACACTTTCACCCATCAAGAAATGTTTCAAAATCATGTAATCAGTACCAGTGATGCAGGTACTGATACCTAATTGATGTGCCAATGCTTTTCAAGTCAATTGGCTAGATATCTGTACAAAAATCTCTTATTTTGTTCATTTATATTTCAATTAAGATATGAAGAAGTACATGTTATTTAGGAGATTAAATTTGTATTAAAAAACCCATGCATATGACCTAAGCATAAAAAAATTACCTGTATCTCTGAAAAGCAGTAGAAAGGCATCAAAATCTCTACATGTGCCAATTCCCTGTTCTAACAGAAGTGCTGAGCTCTGCTTTCTAAACAGGAGTGCAGAAGCATCAAGCAGTGGATAGCACAAAAGCCATGAGCATACCTATTAAATCCTGCTCATCCATCCTGAAACACGAGGCTTTCATGGATAAGTCCAGCACTCGGATGCATCCATCATCTGATGCCAGCACCACTTTGTCTGACGTGCACCAGTCCACATCCAAGATCCGGAAATTCACATTCCTCCCACTTCTCAAACTGCTCACCATTTGTACCTGGGGGAGTTCAGTCATTTGTTATTTTTAGCAGCCTCTCCATCACCCCATGTGAGGCTGTGTCACACACCCAGGAGGCACAGCACAAAACTCAGGATGAAAGGTGAAGTTAGCCATGAATCATTTCAATAATGGTCTTTTCTGGAGAGCAGGGAATTTAGAAACCTTGGAGTAGGTCACAACGTTGCCCTGGAACAATACTGTTTCCCAATTTAGAGCTGAGAAAAAATCCTTTTGACCATAGCGTACAGCTGTCTTTTTGTTATCTTTTCTAACAGGACAGGATTAGATGTATAATAGAACTGAGAATATAAAATATTACTACTACAGATACCCTGGAAGATTTTCGAAAATGTGAAAATGTGAATTTAATTTAAAATGCTTTCATGTAGGAAACTCCTTCATCCTAGAAAAAAAAGAGGGAACAGCTACAGGAGGTGTATCTTGTGGCATCAAAACTACTCAAATGTGCTGCAAAGAGAGACTCATTGGGTAATATCCTACTCTGCTTATGTAATTCACAGTAGTTGTTCATATCTGCTGTCCATTCTTATCATCAGTGGAGTTTCATATTGCACTAATTAAGTGTCTGAGTTTGAAGCTGGTGTTGATTACAAAGTGAACGGGAAAAAAATTAAAATTCCTGTTTCATATCCTGATACCCTGAACTTATTCCAGGGGCTAAATTAAAACAGGACAATTGTATTTCCTTCCCCATGGTACTCTAATCCCCTGAAAGACCTACAAAGCAAACCCCAGAAGCTTTGTGAACATAACCACAGAGTTTCTGAGCAAGAAGAGAAGCAAGCCAATATTAATGAACAAGTTTTCTGGTATTCCCTAACAAATCAATTGACCATACACAGAAGAAACCTGAAGTGAAAGCAATCTCCTGTCCACAGATTAAAGTCTCAGACTGGGGACTCCTCCTTAAATTTTCAAGGTCTGCCTCAAAATCATTACAAGAGGATGGCAAAGAGGGCCTCAGACGTTGTCAGCTTTAAGAGTGGAAGACACTTCTCATTGCTGGCAGCTCAAAGATCCTTTATGGGGAGTAAAATCTTCTGAGAAAAGCAATATGACTTTATCACACAACTGCCAGCAAGAAATCCTGACTCAGTAAAACTTCATCCCTCACTCATCCTGATTTTCAGATGTGAGATGTGGGCTATGAACAGAAGAGCCTATCAAATCCACAGCCATTTACCTCTTTTGAATCCCAAATCTCTGCCCCATCGTTGTACATTGCAAGAAGTTTTTGATTCCCTTTCCCTGGAGCAAACCGTATTTTTTTCACCCAGCTCCGGTGTGTAGGAATCCCCCTAAGGAAAGACAAGATTAGGATCCATCATTCTATACCCATCTATACCCATCATCTCCATCATTCTATACCCAATATTGTAGGAAATTGAATCCTTCCCAGGAACTTTTCAGATCCTGGTATTGCATAGAATGAGGAGCAGAACAATCTCTCTATAGATGCACACACAAATGGATGCCCAGATTATGAATTTATTAAACTAAACTGATGAAATGCTTGGAATAAACACTACAATACTTAATGTTTTACCAGAAGCCATTGCAGATTTAATGTAAAAAAAGATATCTAGCTGGTTTTAAAACCTCGATTAAATGTTAATTCTTCTGAAAACACAAGAGATTAAATGTAGGGAACTGCGACACAGTAGAGATTTTCTGAGTTTTTATTCCAAAATACTTGCATTTTTCCCTATAGTGAAGAATAAAAATGAGGAAGGATGAAAACATTCCACATTCTAATAACTCACCATCTCATGTTTGACAGACTTTGTTTGCATTCATACCTGGATACTCTAGCTTTCAAATCCCAGAAGTTTAAGTTTCCATCAACATCTCCAAGAACCAGGATATCTCCTTTCCAGGCAATACAAGTAATGCTACCCATACTTCCCTGAAAATATTTAAGAAGCAGAAAAATATCTTGTGATTAATAGACTCAAACATATGAACAAATATTTCAACATTGGTATTCATTAAAAAAAAATATACAACATGATAGACCAAACTTTACTTAGTTAAAACAGGAAAAAACAATAAGACTGTGAAATAAGTCTGAAATAAGACTGTGAAAACAGAATTGCTATCAGTTTTTAAGCTGGAATTCATATGTCAGATTTCAAAGTACTACATTACTGACCACTTGCTGTTACAAAACTTATCCCTGATTTTTTTCTGGCAATCAAAGCTAAGCAAAAAATTAAAGCATCAATGATATAGAAAAATTGGAACTCACATCTGGAGGAATTCTTGCACTGTCTTTTACTGAGTTTCCCTCTACTGTGAGATGATAAACCTGCCCATCAGCACCTGTGAACACAAAGTGCTCTCTGGCAGAGATGTTCTGGCTCAGCTCTGATTTACTTTCAGCTTCCTGCAACAAGCTTTAAAAAGAACATAATGAAACACAATTATTTCTTTCTTGAAATCAGAATTGCAAGACAAATTCTACCTAATGCACAGAAACATCTCAAAAAAAAAGCATATATCCTTCTAAACACTTTATTTAACAGTTAACTACTAATTAGTTCCACTCTTGTGGAAATGTCCAAGGGCAAGTAACAGTTTTACTTAAAGAACCAGGTAACCAATGGACTGTCACAGACACACCTGAGAGAAACTGGGACATCAAAGTACACCAAAGTCCCACAAATAAAAATTAAAGGGAGGCCCATAAAGTTCTTTTGCTTGCTTTGTACTCAAGAATCAGTTCCAAAATATTCTTTTCATTAGAAAAATGAGTGGGAAAACATGAACTGCTGTAGCACAGGACTCCATCAGGAGGAGGGATGGATACCTGATGACAGAGGATTCCACACTGCTGACTTCAGTGTCTGACACCACAGTCTGCCGGGCCATGGCCTCCCTGGCTGCCAACTGCTTCTTCCTCAGGCTTTTCAAGTTGTGGGAAGGAGACCACTCCTGTGGAAAATGGCCCAGGAAAAATGGAAAAGACAAAGGTTTATTCCCTGAATTAATGGGGCTTTATAATGATTTTTGAGAAGGCTGCTTTCTGTAATACCTCCCTCTATCACCCAAGGGGCAGAGCAGATTTCTTCACCAGAACCTCCTTTTTTCCTGCCTCCATTTGGTGACAGATGAAATGTTAAAGCACTTATCTGTATATGCTACAGCAACACTTGCTGCAAAATTGTTTAAAGTTTTTACACTATTTCAATGTATTACATTTATTAAAAAGTAACAGAATTTATTCCTTACCAAAGCAGTGGCTGTAGGGAAGTTTTTAGACATTTCTCTGAGCAGAGTGCAAGTTCTGACATCCCAGATCTCCAGTGGTTTGTCTTTAAATACCACAGCCAGATACTGCCTGAAACAAATGAGACTTTACTCCAGCAAGAGTCCTTTGAGCATTTTACTTCACATGAGCACTCTGGAGGCCCTCAAGAGTTAGCAGAGCAAATCAAAACCCCCTCTGAAGCTCGTGATTCCCTTGAGTTACTGAGGAGCAAAAGAATGTCGGAAAAAGAGCTCTCTTCAAAGCTTACAGAATTATAAATTTCTGCCAGGTGGTTCTGCACAGTTACTGTGGAGGAGACAAGGGAATAATTCAGAGAGCAGAAGCACCTCTGATCTCACCATGTTCAGCCTGAGCTGATGGCACAAAATACCAGGAAAACACACAAGACTGCAGGCTGGACAGAGTTTTTTCCCTCCTGCAGATGCATGCCACTTCCTAACCCAGGGATAAATGAGCATAAAATCATCCCACACTAAACCACTGGTCAGTCACATCTTCAGACTGCTCATCTGTGGAGCTGGATGAGTGTAAACACCTTAAATCTACCACTTTTCACATCTAACTTGAAAACAGAGAGGCCATGTAGCAGTTTGTCCTCTCAGGCACTGCATTCATCTCCCTGCAAGTGAACCTCCTTTCTTGTCTCACTCAACACTCTCCAGCCTCTTCATCTAAGCCCATGGCTGTTCTTAATTTTTAATGCATTATTAAGAACATTATATAGTTGAACTCTTCCAAATTCTCTGGAACTCCTACATACAAAAATATTCCTGTGCAAGCTAGAGGACATTAATTTTTCTCCTCCGCTGTAAAGAAGAAGCTTTGAAGATTTAGAGACAATGCCCTATTAAATTCAACACTACTTTAATTTCATTTATACAAGAAAGTGAAGTGATTTTCCAGAGTACTACAATGATTATTTTTGATACAAGGAAATCAGGGCCTCCTGTCATAGGCCTGAGCTCAAAATAATGAGGACTTGAAAGGAAACAATTTGGTCATTTAGCAGCTGACTTTTCAAACAACTATATCTCACATCTGGTTTTCCAGCAGACAACTATTACAAAGGTGTGGAATACTTACAAAAGCTAAATAAATGTGAATAATCATCCAAACTTTAATGCCAAACTTTCTAGTTTTAGGTAAGGCTTAAGTTATGGAAAAGAGAATTAACTTATAATAGAATCTAAGTTGAAAAAACAGTTCAGCACTTTTATTCTCCTTAATGTTATCTAAAAGCCTGTTCAGTAAAGACAATTTCTGTAAGAAATAAAATATTAGTTACTGATTTTGCAATGTGAGTGGACAAAGTCAACCACAGAAACATTCACAACTTTTTCACTTGGAATTAACATTTTGAAGCATTTTCCTCCTGATGCCGCTGAATATTTTTCTGTACACTCTGAAGTGCTTTTTTCCTTGGAATATCTAGATGTTACGAGGATTTTCATGCAGTACAGTGAAATTTATAAACTTCCCAAGGCTGATGCACTTACTTCAAGTGAGACACCTTTATCATTTCGATGGCTGGCTCGTCGTTGCCTCGCTCCCCACGGAATGCAACGCTCCTGCCTGGAGCACACAACAGGGGCACAACAGAAACAGTCAATAAACTAAACAGAAATTGAGAAATAGCTGATGAACTGTTCTGTTTGTAAACAGAGCCAGGTTACAAACCAACCCAGAACATCTCCTGTCATCTCTAACGTTACTCTTGTCATTGTCAAAGTTTTACTGCATTTCATTTTACTGCATTTCAGAGTTTATCATTAAAATTTCAAAGTTTACATCAAATATATTGTAAACTCTACTGTCAAATCTAACTCCTGACTCACTTCCACAGCACAGCAACTCAAATGGATGCATCAGGATTACATAAATTATAGAGAAAGAGTTCAAAGAGTTATTATTTTCTACTCAAAGCCAATGAGAGATTCTCTCCACTCCCCAAGGAGGAAATTCATTAATAGATTTCAAGTTTGATAAGAGAAATTAACTCTGCCATGAACTGTGATAGTATTTCATGGTGAGCTACATTCTACACTTATCAGAACCATTCCCTTTCCCTTTTCAGATAAAACAGTAAATCTTAAGAGTTTGTAATCTCATCCCCAACAAAATTTTCATCCACTTGTAGAAAGTGTTGCAGAATTATAGGTGTTAGAGATATCACTGAAATAAATAATGACCTACAAACAGCATCTTCTGTGCAAGTTTCATTCTCTTTAGCTTCCAAGGAAAATTCCAGCTATAAACTTTAGCTCCTCTTGTAGCTCACTGCTAAATTACTTACACCAGCTACATGAATAAATCTACTTATCAAGAACATGAGTTAGAGCTCTCCTGTCAGAGGCTACTGCAATTCTTTCTCCTCTATTTCCAACATCTTAGCAATTTTCTTTCATGTTTTTGTTCAGAAATGTACATATGAATTTTGTCAAAGTGAATCTGAACCAGCAGAGTTTTCCTAGGCCTAAAATAGAAAGTTGGGCTCCGAAGTGAGGAAGAAGCAAAAATCAAACAGTTAAATTGCTGTGCCTTTCTTGAAAGCTTCAAAAGAGGAAATGTACCAATTTTAAGGAAACCAAATGCTAAGGTCTCAGATATTCACATTTACTCAAACCTTGGTTGCCTGCAGAAATTCTGAACCTTTTATGAGCTCTGTCTATAAATGTTCTATACTGATTCACAAGCTGAGTGAAAAATCAGATTCCCATTTTACATGAGAATAATTTCCCAATGCACATATTTTTTCTGTTTTGATTTTCAACAGTTGAACAAAAGACATTATATGAAAAAACTTTACAATAGTATTATGCTGAAAGAATCACCTCTCAGGGTGTGCAGCACCCTGGAAATACAACAAAGTTTTTCCATGAGCTTAAAAACACTCAAAAAAACCCCACAACACTTTACATAAAACAATTCAGAACTAGCCATGTGTTACAAGATTCAAGCTCTTCAATTAGAACTTAAATGGCTCCAGCTTTTCACATTCAAAAATAATTTTAAATTATTGAAGTGCTTCCTGTTCTGGGCTGTCTAATCTCCCCAGTTACACCTCCTTATATTGTGCAAATATTGAGTTCATTACAAATACATTTGTCATCCATTATGAGGCCAAAATAGTTGAAAAAAACACATGTAACCTGTTAATTTTGCTATCAACAGTATCCTTTAACAGTTATTTACTTTTTAACCTTGCCAATTCTTTATAAAAGTATCACATTTTATTGTTTAAAATCCCTTTTACACTCATTCACACTTAAGTTCTGACCATCCTGTTGCTGAAACAAACCACAATAAATGGTTCAACACTATTTCAGGTGCACACCAAACAGTGGGTGCAGACTATGAAAAAACACATTTGGAAATATGGAAATATCTGTATTTTGTGAACAAAATCCACCACTAATACCCTGTGTGGCTGTTTCTAAACCCTCTGCTGACACTTATTACTCTTTTAGTAAGTGCAGGATGTTTTTGCAAAGGCGTTGGTTCAGGTCTGTCTGCAGCGTACCAGACAAAACACATCTTGTGGCTTCACAAAGAAGAGCAGAAACAGTAAAAGCTCCTCTATTATATTATTCTGTCAGACAACAGAAGGAATTAGAAAAAAATAATAGTCAGTACTTGTCATTCTCCAGCAAATCTATCAGCTCCTGGAGCAGATTTCTCAGGAAACACAAACCTGTGGGAAGGTCCACCAGCTGCAGCTCATTCCTGACCAGTCCCAGATTGTTGGGTGTTGATGTGGCAAAGGAAATGAACCCACTCAAGCTTATCCACTCAATTCCCCTGGGATCAGAAAGAAATACATGGAGCATATTAGCAAAAATATTTGAATTGCTAGAGGTCTGAACTGAAGTTTGTTTTTTTTTCATGTATACTCTTAAAAACCCAGTACAGATATAATTTTCTACACTTTTTGGAAACATCATATTTAAGCATAAAAAGAAGCTATACATTAACATTACTGAATTAAATTTAAGGACAGCTTTCCTTTCAGACTGCATTAGCTCTACTTTGGTTAAAATAAAAAATTCAGGTAGAAACACAGTTAACTTTTGCCAAAAGCCCTCACAGATACTCAGCACTAGAGTGACCTAAAAGCCCTGCTCTGATCAAAGCAGTGGTTACTATCAAACAACTCCAATTTCCCAGCACACAGGAAAATACTCATGTGGGTGGCAGTGTGTGGGTAGACTTAATTCTTTCAGTCCAGAGAGATGGGAAATAAAGATGACATAAAAAGAGAGGCCCTGAAGAGATTTCACAAAAGCACCAGAAACCTGGTCTCTTTTTTTGTTGGTTTTTGCTCTTTTAGATCACACCAAAGCAGCTCCCAAGCAAATCACGGTGCAGAGCTGCAAGGATGTAAAGTTCCAGTGCTCAGAACATATTGGCAGCACAGATGGACTCTCAGCCAATTCCTGAAATATTGAAATATCCACCACAGGGCAAAAGGGACAGAAAGTGGCACTGGGTGGGACTGTTCCTAAACAAGACCCTTCTCCAGCCTCATTTCCCACACACACTTGGTGCCAAAATTGCTTTATCTGTGAAATAAATCAAGGAGCAACTCTAAAGAAAATTGAGCTCTAATAAACACATGTGCTCAACTTCATTTTAACACACAGATAAAAGGATTTAAGGTTTCCTCAAAGCCTTTAAACACAGATTACTTAAGAACTGTTCCCAGGACAAGTATTCTGTTACATCAACTGTGTGCTTTGCAAGAATATTTGTGCAGTATGAGAAAGATAAATACCAGTATTTATGATTTACTGTCAGTAAATCCAACTCACACTGCATTAAGTAGAAGTTTCCTAAACACAATATACATGGGTGAAACCAAAAAGCACTCCCACACAGTATTTTGTACATTCAATTTATAGCCATATTTATATTATTTTAGTTCAAGCTTTAAAAACATGGAAAGCTTTATTCCTAAATCCTCAAAAAAGTTAAAAATTTAGGGCCCAGTTTTTTTCTCAGCAGCACCTATGGAAGTTCAACCATTAATTTCAATCAAAATGAGAAGTATTCAATTATTAATTGAAACATTTCAGGCATGATTGAATAGAAATCTACAACTGCAGTAATGGGTGACACTGCAAAGTCTCCAAAGGGTCATAAATCCAGGGAGCTTTCTGAAATGGAAGAAATGTGAATTCTGACACCTTTTCATTTATCTGTTACTCAGCTATGTTTTTTGGGAAAAGTCCACTCCTAATGCATTGTTATTGCTGGTAGTTATTCACAATTCTCCTTCAAAGACTTGAAGCATTTTCTACACATCTTTCATCAGCTCAGATTTACCAGGGCAAGTCCTTTTTCTCTGCTGCTGCCTGGCCATCTGTCAATACCAATAAAGATCTACAGAAACCCAAGACACTCAAAATCAAAAGGCAACCTTAGCTCAGCTAACTGCTTGCACCTGAAACAACATAATTTTTGTCACTGTCATACACAGAAATTGAGAATCTGAAGACAAATTTTAATGATGGAAACAAGTAATGCCTTCCCTGTTGAAACAGCAAATATTTCCTCATAAAAATCATCTTTGCCTACCAGAATGAAGGGTTACATTCAGCTGCCAACCATTTTTCAGACTGAACCCACCCTTTTAAAATGTAACATTTAGAGATTCTATACATTCAACTTGTCTCAGTTACTTCAGGAGTGAGACTCAGTTGTTTTGATTAATGTTTTCCAATGCAAACAAATCACGAAGTGCACTGAAGTGGATAAAAACACAAATTACATTTCTAGTTGGGAAAAGATTGTTGTGACTTTATGACATGGCAGCCGCTACTTAAATTTAAGGGTCGTAAGAAAAAGAGAAAGGCAAAATGGGAAATCAAACCATATGTGCTCCCAAAGTGGTGGTAAATATTTTTCATTCTAATTTCTCTATTCAAGGAAAGTTTTTTTTAAAGAGGTGATGAATGTTTGCAAAGCAGTTTCCCAAAAAACAGTCAGCTGAAATTCAAATGCTAAAACAGCCTCAATTCAACTGCTAAAATTTGGATGTAATGTAGCAATTTTCAAGTCGTGCCTGCAGGCCATAGACATTCTTGTCACAGTCAGTGAGATTTTAATTTTAAAAATAAAAGCTGCTGCAGCCTTGAACTTGCTGAGCTTCAGTGAAAAGGAATGAGCAGCACTGCTCCAGTCACAGCTATTTTGCTATCAGAATAAGCAAAAGCAGCACTGAGAGCGGCAAATGTGCCACTGAACTGAAAGTTGCACTGCAGGCTTTTTTTTTTTGCATGTCTCAAATATATTCTTCTCTGCACTGAAGATATTTTATTATCTCCTGTATTGCCTACTGTCCACAGGTATCTGGCTTGGTTATTTCATGGTTTCTCTTAGTAATAAGAATGATTTGTATTTCTCTCTGTCCTGAAGGAATCCTGACCTCCTGCTCCCAGTTTCTGCCAGGCCAGAATCCCCTTCTTGATTTCCCCCCTCACTTACACTCCTGGCAGTGGCCTGATTGATTTTCCCTCTTTGTGTGCTTTAAGCATTTCTGCTGCTTCTTGCCTCAATCTTCTTATAATTTAACTCAGCAGAAAAGTATTTACTTCCATAATTCTAAAGAAATAGTGAAAGCTAAGTAATAATCATAAATAAAATGAATATTAAAGGTTACCCCCAGGTACGAACTATTTTAAAAGGAACAACAGAGAGGCAATTCTTCCTCCTTCTAGTCACAATGGAATTTCAAAGTTTAAATAAAAACAAACAAAAAACCAAACAACCAAAAAAATCAGCATGTGACTACAGATGTAGAACACTTTAATCTCAAAAAAACCAAAAAAAACCCCCAAAGAAATCACAATTGCCAACACCCAAACAACCCAGCAGCCATTAATTTAGAACACTTGATTAGTAAAGGAAAATTGTCTTGTTTTCATTACATTCTGTTCCTAAATACAAAGAATTCTGCTGGCCTTGAGTTACAATTGCAGAGTATTCTCAATTACATACTAAAATAATGATGGCCCTGAAGGTGTTCTTTCAGGTAAAATGGAAACAGAGGATTTACTCAATCCATCCACATTTTAGTGGTAAAGTAAGAATTCTCAGTGAAAGAAAAACTTTTGCACTCCATGAAAATAAATTAAAAAAAAGAAAAGAATCTCCATGCCTTAATCTAAATTGCTTGAAGCATTACCTTGAACTGGTAAAAATTATGTACAAAATGATTCAGAAAATTGAAGAAACTGTAACAAATATTTAAAAGATTTACCCTGATAAACGGAATTCACAAACATTTTTCAAGAATTCTAAAAAGACTTGTTGGGGACTAGAAAGTCAATATATTCTTAAAGTTTCTCAAAAGCTGTAAACTCTTTACAAATTGAAAAGCCCAAACTAACAATACTTCTAGTAATGCACAAAGTTTTTTTCAAAATTGTGTTTACTTCCTCCTCCCTCTCCATCTCCCTTCCTTTTTTGACATGTGAAATGTGAGTAGAGCTTTTCATTCTGAGTGCTATAATCACTGTAATAAAAAAGGACTCTTCTCTTGTACTGCATCAGAGAAAGTTAAAATGAAAACAATTTCATGTGTAGTCCATGGTATGAAACCAAGAGGTCCAATAGTTTAGAAGGGAAAGGGCAATTTTATTCTTCCAGTGCTGAGCAATCACACCACAAACATAAAGAAAGTCACTTCATTTTGGTGGTAGATTCCAAGCAGGTTTCCATGATGAACTCTCAGACCTGCCTATTCTCAGTAACCTGCACTTAACTTTTTGCAGAATGCAGAGTAAAGATGAAGGCTTCATGACACAATTCTGATACGATTTTTTGCTAATATTTGTACTAGAAATAAGTATTTTATTTTCATTTGTTTTCCAGGTTGAAATCTGCCTGGAAATATGTATCCAGCAAGCACCACTTTGAATATCTGTGCCATCAGTTATCCAAAAAGTTCTGCCATTGTGTGCACACAAACACACAGAACACAAGCTTTAAAATTTACTCTGCTCCTTCTTAGGATGGATAAATACCTACATTCAGTCTTTTAAAAATTATCTTTACTTCCCTTAGGACTAGAACTGTCTCAACAGCAATTTCAGCCCCAAGGGGATAAAGTAAATACACCCTGACACACCAACCAGCATTATTTCAAAGGACTCAATCCCAACAGTAATAAAATAAATAAAGTTCCTTGTCCTAAAAAGACTTCTCTGTCCTGCAGTGCACTGAAGAGACTGGAAGTAGTTGATATGCATCCCAGGCATATGCATGCCCAGCAGGCACAGATGCAATTCCAATATTTCTCTCAATGTAATCTTCATGACAGTTTTGTCAGGGTCTTCCAGCTCTCACACAGCAAAGGCACAGTCAGGGTAGAGCACTCAACAGGCAATTTCCCTGATCTCATCAACAGCAAGGCAAGATAGCCACACTGCTGGGTAACATCACTCAGGTGTTTCAGCATTTGGTTCCTAGAAGGATTAAAGCAGGAAGGAAAATGAAAATCTTACTTGACTTCACAGGAATGGATGCTTAACTCTTTGTGGAGGAGCCCACTTGTAAGGTGAAACACCAGGACAGAGCCATTGCTTGTACCTATAAAAATTGATTAAAAATATACAGGCACACATTTTATTCTTTTCTTCCATGTTTTAGTGAAAATGCAGGATTTACAGCTATTTTTGTCTCTCTCTTATTTTTAGATACCTGTAACTATTTTATTTTACAATAACTATGTTAATTTCTAGCACTTAAATCCCAAATATTAAACCCTCTGCAGCCACTGATATCCACTTGGATCAAGACACTTTCCCAAACCTTTTTGTAGAGGCTGTAGAAAATCTGATTTTTCTTCTTGCATTTCCACAACACTCCCACCCAGCTGAAGAAGAAAGGAATGTTTCTTTTTTGCTTTGATTACTGGAGATGAGCAAATGCCTCAAGGAAATGTTTTAACTGTTATCCCCCGATATTGCCAGGGAAGAATTCTGGGTATATTTTATGGAACCATTAAAGCAATTCTGCTTTCTCATCCTGAAATAATGAGTTCTTTCAAATTAGAAATCAGTAACTTAGTAGCTTTGAGTTTCAATTACATCAAAAACCTTCTGAAATACTGAAACTTACAATTTTCCATTAGACACTTCTTTATATTCATATCAACTCTATGAAATACAACAATGGATACCTAAAGAACCATTCAGGTATGTTAAGTTTAAAAAGACCTTGCTGTAAATGCACTTTATATCTGTTTGTTTTCTAATCTTTATATTTCACCTTTTTAACAGTTGCAGCTCATGGAAAACCACAAGTTACATTTTAGCAGCATCACATCATATCATGATGGAATGTCTATGGTTTAGAATACAACTCTGAAAGAGGATGCCAGAAAAATCAGCTTTAAATAGGGAAAATTCCAAGTTAATCCATCAGGTGCTCACTGGCAACTATTCTAATAGCTAGATGAGTTTAACTCCATCTGTGGTAAGACAGAATGGATTCATCCAGAAAAAATAATGTGCTGAAAGTGTAATTTTAGAAATTCACATCAGAGCAAAAATAAAGTCTCTGTAAAGTTTATTTACTTGTTCTAGGAACGCAGGGCTGAAGAAGTCCCTATTTCCTGACATTCAGAATGAAGTGAGAGCAACATGTAAAATGCTGAATGTTATCAGCAGACCAACATCAGAGTAAATAACAGGATAAATAAAAACTTGCTACTATGTTGCATTTTTTCAGGTAGCATTGCTTAAACCCAAAGCAGGACAAAACTCCAAGACTCGCAGAACCAAACCAATACAAGGGTCACTATCTGCAATAAATTACACAGGATCAACAGATAGAACTTTTTTTTCTGTACTAGCGACTATATTTGAATTTAACACAGAATCTATTCTTTCAGAGCAATGCATAAGCTGCTGAAGGCACTCACCAACAGCAAGGATGGGCTCATACTGTTTGATGTTTTTGGTTGTGAGGGGTGGGCACATGCGGATGGCGAACGGGGGCAGAGGTAGCCCTGACAGGAGTCCTGTCAGCAGGAATTTGAGGTGCACTTCCTGCAGGAATGAATTCCTCAACTCTTCTCCAGCACTTGCACCTTGCCCTGCTTGAAAATGAAAGCTCTTGTTAGCAGATTTTAATTGGAGACGTTATAAAAAGTTTTCGGACAGAAATTTATATAAGAAAAAATTATGAGCAATGCATAAGACACATTTCATCCTCTCAAGCTTTTCTGAAGACTGGTTGCTGTCTAGATTTCACAAAGAGGGGATGTGTCAGATAAACTGGCTTCTAAGATTAGTAACAAAAATATCCAAGTGTTTTGTCCAAATTCCATTTCAAAATACTTTTTTTTCCCTCAAAGAAAACAAACTTGGAACATTGGTCCTCAACATAAAATCCTCAAGAGGATTAATCTGATCATTTCTCTAGGAAAGAGGAATTCCTCTATTTCAGAGCTGCTATTAGAAAATAATTCTAAAAAATACCTTGAGCTCTTAAGTAAGGCAAGATGTACAATGATTCAAAACCATGAGAAATCAGTAGCAGTAGTATCAATGACAGAAATTCTTACCAATCATGTTGTCTAATGAGAGGTCTGGGAGTTTATTTTGGAACGCTCCGACAGGGATTCCACAGAAGGAGACTGGGGAATACAGAGGTGATGCACTGGAACTGCTGCAAAAGGAATGGGAACAAGTTCCTCATGCAGGCACAGCCTCCATCCCCAAGGGACTCAAACAGCCCCTGAAGGGACTCAAACAGCCCCTGCAGCCCTTGGTGTCCTGCTGGGCTGGGGCAGCTCTGTGTCATCAGCAAAAAACCAGAGACCTACCTAGCTCTTATAATATTCCATTTTTCCTGACAGAGATCAATGTTTTAGAAATATGAATAGAAGAAGTAAAAACCAAGAATATTTGGATTCTAAACAGCTTTCCTGGGTATGCAGCACAAGGAATCCATCTAGCAGTGTTTTTGGGAACACTAAGAATAAAAACACTAAATCTCTGATGAGCAACAAGAGGATCTATGTTGAAAATCTGGTACTATTGACATTTAAAAGAATTCTATTTCTTTTATAGCAGTAAGTTATTTATTTTATTCCACAGTACTTTTAAAGGGTTATTGCAGCAGGACAACCTCAATACATTGACTGTTCAAAGCACTGTATCACTTCCCACAGTATTTTGAGAGATTGCTCCAAATCTAAAATTCTAAAGGCTCTGTGTATAACAACATAATTTATACCTCCATACTCCAGTCACCTGCTGTGCAGCTTCATATTGCTCAGTGTCAAATTCTCACAAATCCAGCAGAAAGCCATTCCCCTACTAAAAGTGCAGTTCTTTACAGACTCATTTGGTCCTTACATATGACTGCAAGTGAAGGATTCATTCCTAAGGAAAATTATGTGGTCTGAAGAAAGCCAAATGAGAGGAAAATGCTCCCCCAAAACAAAACAAATAGTCATTCTAGCTTTTGTTTTCTTAGTCTAGACAGTCAGGATGGAATTGCCTTTAAAAAAAACCAAAAGGAGTAAATACAGTTCCTGCACTTCCCCAAAGAAAGGGAACTGATCTATCTGAATGACACAGTTTGTTCCTCCTCCTTCACTCACACACATGTAGAGCACATGAAACACTTCCATGCACAGAAGGATCCCTGTTCCCCTTAAAATGCAATGAAATACTGAACACAACTTGGAAAAAAAAAAAAGAAACTCAGGGAAGAAAAGTGAATCCCATTACCTGTTCCTCACATTTCTGCCAGAAATGCTGGATTTTAGCTCCCAGATCATCACCCTGCCATCACTGACTATGAGAGCTGCAGCATTCTCATTCACTGGGCAGCACACCATGCTGAAGGGTCGCACTGTTTTGGTCACCCTGATGGCATCACATTGACTTCTTAAATCATAAACCAGCTCCTGAACTGGCTCTGGATCTGGAACACCAACACCCACAGAGAACACAGAGTGAAAAACATGGGGTGTGAGCAACCAACAGAGGGAAATGTGAAACATGACTGAGCACTGTGACTGAAATCCATGTGCTTCCTGTGCAACAATTAGGAAAAGCAATCAAAAACAACACACTCCTGATCCTGCTGAACACAACAAAGCTCTGGAAAATTCTCCAAAATGTAACTTTGTCTTTGTAATACATTATTCCACGTGAATCTTGCAAAACCTAAAACCATAACTGTTCCACAACTGGGCAGAACCTGCATCTGCTCTCTACAACCCAAAGCTCCAGGTTTATTGGTAAATTTAGAAGCCAGCAATGTAGCTCACCAGAAACTAGCAAACTGCCCAAACCAAAATGAACAAAGAAAACTCCCTAAGTTTTTCCCTTTTTTCCAGACCCCACTATTAGATTTAAAAGACCATTCTTAGTAACATTTCATGAGAAAAAAGTTTAACAATTCAGATTTTAATCTAAATTTAAGAACATATCTTAGGTCTAAAATCAATTTTTCCAATTGACCAAATTACTTCCAAAATCTCGTGTTTGCCTAAAAAACATTCTTCTTAAAGATAAAAAAGAACACACTAATATTTTATTTTAAACATTATTGTATATGTGACTATTAAGTCACTTACTAATTTAAGCATTGTTTAGCAATAAAAGGATATTCAGGAGATTAATATAATCTATTTTGCACTTAATATCAGCGAATTCAAAAACTTTTTGAATCTGTTTCGGGAATTTGCTTTAGGAGAACACATACATTAAATAATAAATTAAATAATAATTTAATAATAATAACATAATAAAAGTATAAATTTACATTTAAATTGAACACATAAGAGACAAAACACTAGAAGGGCACTAGATACACCATCCTGTATGAGGCATGATGGTCATTATTGGTGTTAAATTATTAATTAAAATGTATGAAAGTTCATTTCTGGACTTTTTTGGTGCAAAACTCACCTGGCTCCTCATTGGGAGTTGCAGTGATGCTGCAGTTGGATCTGCGAACCCTTAAGGTGATACAACCATTTTCATGCAGGCAAAACAACCCATCCCTCTGAAAACAAGGAATTACCTGGGCAGAGAGATGGCTGTTAGATTGCACATTCAAAATCTGACCCTTTGCAAAGGACACTTGCAAAGGAGCCTACAATTTCTGATGTTTAAGCAAATCATTAAAAATGTTATCATTAAGGCAACACTCCCATGAATTTCTACAGGATTTGTGACTAAGGAAGACAATTAACTTATAAAAATAACTGAAAGGGTTTTGATTGAATTGTTTGGTGTTACAATAATAAAATCCAATCAAATCTTGCTCACCTGTATGAAAGGCACCCCTGTCCTTTCAATGGCAATCACACCCACTGTCTGATTCACTTCCAAGTCAAGGATCAGAATTTCCCTGGGATACAGTAAGAGCATGTAGTTTCTTTTGGAAGGCAAATATGACAACTGAAGACAATCGTTGAGTGTTACAGATTCAGCACTGTAAAATCAGACATGAACTTTTATCAGGTTGTGTCAATGAACAGATCAAGCTCAAAGGAAAATTAAGTGTCCTTTTTCCTGCAACTGCATTTTTTCAAGTAAGCTCTATTTTGATCACAAGGCAACTGCAGATTTCCATTTATCTGTCAGAGCAGTGCAAAGCCTCACTGACTTCCAAAACCACATTCTGTTGACTTTTGTCTAAATAAGATTACAGAGTAATTTTAAAAATTGCACTTCATTCAAATGGAACAAGTGTAATTCTTGCACATCTCAAATCCAAAGCAATTCACTTAGGAACAGCACTGGCTGCCCTGACATTTACTGGCATTCATGGGAAATTACCCTTAGACACAGTGCTTACTTCAATTTTTATACTCTTGTCTCTATTACCTTACAAGCTTTCACTTAAGTCCATTGATAAAATCAGGCATACAAAGCATTATCTGAGAAGAAATATTTGCAACCTACCTTGGTTTTTCATTACTGATTAGGATTTTTACTTTATCAAGGGCCTTTTTGGCCCCTGTAGCAGCAGCCAGCTTGTTGTGAGAAGGACTGGAATGGGGACTGGAGATGTAAACTTTCTTCCCTGAGCTGGCAGGAGCTTTGGAAGGGGAGAAGTCAGAGATGAACACTATTCCTTCACTGGTGAGCACTGGACCAAGAAAGAAAAATAGCACCATTCAGTCTGCAATTTGATTGTGGCAGTTCATTTTAATGACATTTTGGTGAGGAGAAATGCTAATAACTTTGGTAATACTGTATCAGATGGAAAACTCACAATTCTAGACAATCAGCACTTTCTAACTGAAAGAGCAGCAGATGGTCCATTTAAAATCAATTAATATCCAAAAAACTCAACTTTTCAAAATTAAGTTTATATTAAAAACTACTGTATTACTGGCAGAAGCTCAGTTATTCTCTCTCACCAACTGTTTTTCTTTAAGATTCACAATGCAAATAGAAGACAGAATACACTTCTGACTGTATCACCACATTTTGTTCTCATGCAGAGCATTGCTCAAATAATCATTAATTCACATTATTTATGTTGCAGCACGAAGCTCAGCTGTGCAGTTGAAGTGTTTATAGAAGGTTGAATGATATGGCAAATAAAAAATACCTGAACTACAAAGGCTGTCAACTGCACTGTCTCATTGCAGATCAGGAGTGATGAAGCTGAATTCAAGAATAAAATGGTGACTCTCCTATTTCTCTCTGTTTCTTTTTGCTAAAATTAATAAATCTGCACTACATCCCCCTTGACATCTGAATTGCTTCTGGTACTGATCTCAGAGAGTCTTCTAAAATCCTTTTTGTTGAAAATAACATTTATTCCTAATGCTTTTCTCCCTGGTTTCTCCCTCAGCACCCCTCCCTTTACAGCCTTTTACATTTCACAGGGCTCTCTACCCTTGGCTTTCCCCAGCTCCCTCTGCACACTTCACACTTCCTTTTGTGAAGTCTCAAACATTTCTTTTTAGATCTCTAACATCTCCACTCATGCCTGCTTTCCCCCACCCCACACAACAGCACCTTCTGAAATAAGATTCCACACTGGCCAAGGGCTCCCTGTCTTTGCTTTCCAACTGCTCATTGGCATTTCTGACATTATCCTCTCCAATCCATTACTTTTAATTTCAACATTTGCATTCCAGTTTAACAATTTTCCTGGTCACATACATCCAGGCCCCACTGTTTTATAAATATACAATATTGATATGTATATACATATTTATAGAATATAAACTTACAAGCTAAATGTGAGGGATCAAAGGGGTCAAATGAAAAAGACAGGATATTTTCAGCATAACTCTTCTTCCAAAGTTTGGTGCCTGTGTCTGCATTCCATAGCACAATGTAATTTGGTGGGTGAACTGCAAGCAGTAAATCTCTGGAAGCATCTTGATTCCACAGCCACTGCATGTCTGTCAAAAGAAAGAGGGAACAAAATTAATATTTGGGATGGTATCAGTTTGGACCTGGACACAAATGTCTTCTGCACTCTAAAACCTTTTAATCAGTCTTAAGGTCAAGAGTAAAATGAAACTGAGTGTAACACTCAGCTCTTTCAGAGCAGGTAAAAGCCTTCGCTGATCTCACAGAAAATAAAAGGCTTTATTTGGTCTGAAAAACTGTAGAATCTTCAAATGGCATGGTAAGAACTTCTTTAAACCTTCAGTGAATCGATGTCAGGAGTAAATAAAACCCAATTTATAATGCACACACAAACAAAAAGTAATAAAACTAAAATGAACTGTAGTCAATAAACAAATTTTCAGTGGCCCAGTATCAGACTTAAAATGCTGCATTTTCTTTCACAGGATTTATAAAACTGAATAATAACAAAAACCAAACAACATAATTTCATAAGGGGACTTTTATATAATAGATTTAAAAAGTCCATCAGGTACAACATAAGCATCATCACAAGTTTTTAAAATAGCTGAAAAGCCCCAAAAAACCCCAACTCCAGCTGAAGAGCAGGAAGATGTACTTGACATAATAAATGTTACTATTTCATTCTATAACATTCATAAAAATAGATTCTACCTTTTTGTCACAACATCTTGGAAAACATCACCACAATGAATTAAATCTCACAGCATTCCTCTGGGGGACAGTAAATCTTCCATTTACTCATAAAATGAACAAGCAAACATAGAAAGTGCTGGTAATCCCGAAAAGGAAAACTCCCAGTCAGAACTGAGCACAGTTTATAAAAGGCAGGTGATGGATTTGTACACAATGCTCCCTAAAATAAATCCCATATAAACATGGGATTTAGGGGAAAAAGGCAGTGTCATTACCTTGGATGGGCTTTGAGTGCTCCTGGATTTCACAGCGAGCTGTTCCTGTTGCCACATCCCACACAATGATTTTCCCTGTGGCGTCAGCAGAAGCCAAACGTAAGGAATATGGAGAGCCAATATTGTGGTGGTAATTCTCCTTAGCCCATTTAACCTGAAAATACAGATGGGAATTGGTTAAAGGTGACAAATACATGGCACAGACACCACAGTTCATGTTTTTCAGATAATGAACTCGATAAAAAAGCACAGTAATAGTTAATGCCAACAGCACCTGTAACATACCTTTAAGCCACCATCACTTGTGTAAATTTAAGGCAGGTCAGCACTGTGCTGCATGACTGCATGGCTGATATTCTCAAATTACATAAATAACAACCCTTGCTCCTGTAGGTAACTACAACAATATACACCATGGATATAGAGAATTTACTCAAATATTTAGAGGAAACCAAATGGTAATGTTTAAGGTTCTGTGGGCACCCACAAACCTAAACCCACTGACTTCCAATCAGATGAAATCTGAAAAGTTATCATTCCATTTTTATACACCTGTAATTTTCCTAATCTGACAAGTATATTGTGGGATTGGTGAGGAAGGAAGGCTAGTCTTTAATATATGTGTTTAAAACAAAACAAAAACAAGTTCCTGTTGATGGAACATTTGTTATCTTTTTGGTTATTTTCAGCACGTTGCCACCACTGATTTCCAGGTGCCACTTTCCAGTTTGGGATTTCAAGCTGCACAGGCTTGTAAACAGGCAATACTTATGAGAAATCAGTGCCTTGAAATCTGAAACACTCTGTCTACAACTCCTCCCAGATTCCAAGGGGATGGATAACACTGACTTCTTCCTTATCTATCCCACATGGAGCTGGTTTTTGCTATCTGCCTTTAAGGTGAACTTCTGCCCCAGGAGGGACTGCAGACACTGGCAGAATAAAGGTAAGTAATGGGAATTCACCTGCTACAAAAATTCCACCCTGTGTGCTGTCACTGCCTGTCACAGAAAGAGTGAGGCAAACACAGGACTTTCTGCAGATACTAAAAATGTGACATTTGAAAACTGAGACAGGACTTCATTAGGCACCACTAACTTTGCACCATGAGCCAGATTTACAGCAGCATTCAGAGCCCTGCTGGCACCTTCGTGCTGCCCCTATCAGAGGTGTGAGCAGGATGTGTCTCACAAACCAGCTGAATAAATTAAACAAATGTGACACATGCACAGCACACAATTTCTAGCTATAAACTCAAAGCATGTTTCTATCAGGATCACAAAGAATTCTTGAGAGACTCTCCTCTACCTACAAATCTCATTTTTGCAATTCCTGCTTCCCTGCTGTTCAAGAAAGAACTGCCCCTGAGGATATCTGCAGGTGGCTGTGTAACTGTAATTGTAAAAACCCACAAAGGTATTTATTTCTCAGTCAAATGTATATTACTTCAAAGCAAATTCCAAGTCTGGAAAACATCCTTTCTCAAGGGAGGAGTTGTCACCAAGTTTCAGAACAACAAAAAAGGAGATCTTTACATGACCAGCCCTAACCAGAGCCCATGTGCTGCTCCCACACCATGAACCTCTTTCTTCTCTGCAGTCACATTGATCCAACAAGTCCCCACACAGGATCTGACCTTCTGCTAAAAGAAATTATCTTCTAGCAGTACTAGCCGCTGTTTACCCTGACTTCAAAACACAGCAGCACTGGTCAGAAACAGGAACCAGAGGTGATTTTTTTTAATTTTCACAATCCATACTACCTGATTTATAAAGCCTCCTTATCACTGCTTAGTAATGCATCAGAAAGGACATAAACATCATTTCAATCCTCTCATTCTTGTGAGGGATCAAAAAACTTCTCTTATAATTAGACTTTCTTCTGTAAAAGCATATTTCAACACTCTTTGTAGAGGTAAAATCAGATGTAATCCACTTCATACAAAGTCATCAGCCCCATACAAACCCATTTGGACAGATGGACGACTAACACAGATCCATTTTCAGTGCAGCTTTGACCTATTCCAGACACAGTTACAACAGCCAAAGGAGAGGATGTATTTAAAGGAAAATAGCAAAATGGACTGCAGAAGGATTATGAAACAACTGCTTTTTTCTTTGTTTTCTTCATAACAGATGTGGTGTGTTTTGGAATATTTCTCAACTGAAGCACAGGTTTTTGGGGAGAAGATCCCCAGTGGATTGAGTTTGCTGGTGTGAGCCTCTGCTCCAAGGAGTTTAAGCCAGACTTACACAGCAGATTCCTTACAGATCCACTCCAGCTTATTTGTACTCTTAGCATTTACAAACTCTTAAAAAAAAACCAATTTAGGAATAGAAGAAAATTTCCAAGCAATGCAAAGGTATCTGCAATGATCATGGCCTCATAACCATTTCTTATATAACGCTCACTTCTTCACAGTAGAAGAGAAATTTTTTTTCATTCTCCCACCTCATAAATTAGCCATTTTCTTACAGTCTGCTTCTGTTCATAAAGGTTCAGGTAGTGGCTTTGAAAAATTAACTTATAAATTATTGGTCTTCAGCACTTCTTATCCTGTTGAAATAATGTAACTTCTCAAAGCTACTGAATATAACCAAACTTATTAAAATGCTGTCTCTGCATGGACCAAACACTAATTTTGCTACAATTTTTTACATAAGCTAAGTGAAAATATTAAATTCTAAGTGAATCTGTCCTTGTCCACACTCAAAGAAATGATGAATCAAAGAAATACATCCTATTCCACTCTCCACTCAAAGTCAAACTCTGCAATTCCAAGGCAAGGACCTTCAAAGAAAGTACAGGTATCCTGCACTTAAACTAAAATTTTAGTCACTTTTATATCACTAAAATAAATGTTCAGTTATGTCTGCTATTGTTCCTTTTCTAAGGAAAGAAGATAAAGGTTAAAAGTAACTTTCTAGACAAATGGTGCACTTCCACAAGAGGGAGGACCAGAAAAGGCAACAGCAAAGAGCTCCATTTGGTCTTTTGTAATGTTCATTTGAAATCCTCTTACATTAACAGCTTTCCTAGAAACATATCTATGTTCTGTAACACTAACAAGTGTTTCCAGATAGTCTATCTTTTATATTCTGTATTTCCTAGGAAGATATACCATCAACCTCAACTCAAATTTCAGCATGTATGATGCGACTTAGCTGCAAAAGAGATCATATAAAATACATGTAATTTACATCAGATTTCATGTGCAAATCACGTGGAACATCATGTCAAGCATTTACAGTGATTTAGAAGGACAACATAAACCCCAGAATCAAGTAACACACCATAAACCAGGTACATCTCACCTTGACAACACTGGTTTTGTGTCTTTCCAAAACCTGCAGGGTCTGGGCAGAGTTGGCATCCACTACGAGCACCAGGGAATGGCATCCATAGGCAATCAAGCCTTGCCAGCCCCTGGAAGAGCACAGAGCACCACCAACAAGTAAAACAGAACACAAGCTCTTCACATCAGGAATGAGGGGTGTTTTGGTAAGTCGAATGCATGCTACTCGACACCGTATTTGATGTTCATCAGATGGTAAATACTATTTAGTAACATAAAAGCATTTTAAAATTATATTGAACTGTCTGCTGGAAGCCTAAGCCATCTCAAAGCATCTCTTTGTGTTCATCTCAGAATCTTCTTCTACAAGTTTAAAACATCACATAGAAATTCATGAACAGCATTCTCAAATTGTAGACGTAAGAACACAAGTAAGAAATATACTGGCAATGACATAATTAATTGCATACCTTTTTTATTAATTTACTTATTTATAGACAAAAAAAGGAGCATGTAAACAATGATTACGGTAACAGTGAAAATCTGCTGAGGCCCGTCTGATTTCAGAAGTTAACCACAGAATCACTGGATGGTTTGGGCTGGAAGAGACCTTAAAGCTCATCCAGTGCCACCCCTGCCATGGGCAGGGACACCTTCCACTATCCCAGGCTGCTCCAAGCCCCAGTGTCCAACCTGGCTTTGGACACTTCCAGGAATCTAGGGGCAGCCACAGCTTCTCTGNGCCCTTCCCTGCCCTGTCCTGCCCTGCACTGCCCCGGCCGGGCTGAGAGGTGTCAGCGGCCACACGCGGATCTTAGAGCGGTTGGGGTTGGCAGGGACCTCAGGAGATCATCCACGGCAGCGCCACCGCGGGCAGGTGGCGCAGGAATGCGTCCAGGTTGGGTTTGGGATGTCTCCGGAGAGGGAGACTGCACACCCTCCCTGTTCCGCTGTTCCAGTGCTCTGCCACCCTCAGTGTGGAGAAGTTCTTCCTCATGCTCAGGTGGAGCTTGTATTTTAGTTTGTGGCCG